>CM077164.1:52223428-52666202 GCA_039583875.1 Platanthera guangdongensis
ACTCTCGAAGGCATACCCGTGAATTATAGACCTGGGGACCCTCCCCCACGATGCCCCCCAATAGGCTCCCCCACGGTGTCCCCCCAGCCTGCATGCCATGATCTCCCTCCTTGCATGGAAAGAGCAAGAGGTCCCTTCTAGCCGCCTTCGCCATCGGATACAGCCTCTACGTGTCCTGACGCACTTCGCCTGAAAGCGAGTCCACTAAGGACCTTGTGCTGAAAAACTGCCACCACCAGATGCGGTCCTTGGAGTTCTCGCACCGCTCCTCTCGCCGCCTTATTACATCAATCAAAATGGAAGGCCATCGAGAAAATCTGGAGGCGGAACGGGAGAAAGCTACTGGTCTAGCGAGAAGCTGTCAGATGCCGAGTCACTCCTCGCGAAGGCCCAAGGCGGTGGGTAAGCCATAACCTCTTTTTCCCTTGGGTCTTTCCTTTTCCACGATTCTTGGCTAATTGTTGGGTCATCCCGCAGGATGCCGAGACGGCGGGACAACTTCGCTCGCGCGTGGCGGCCTTGGAGGAGGAGGTCAGGTGCTGACGGCTGAGAATGCGCGCCTCCAGGCGGCTGCCGCGTCGTCATCTCGCCGCGAGCCCTTCCAGACTCCCCTGCCACATTATTCTTATGAAGAAGTCGAGGAACAATGCCGAGACGCTGGCGTCCGTGGGGCTGAGCTGGTGCTGCAGATGATGAAAGACCTGGGGGTCGTGAAGGACGACTCTGAGACAGTAACCGCGCGCGACTTGGTCCCCGAGCTCTATAGCGAGGAGAGCGCTGATTCTTCATCCGGCGAGGAGGACTGATGCGCCGCCTCCAAGATTTAGAATCACTCTCTCCTCCTCCTGATGTAAAGACTTTAAACTATATTTTGTGGCATCTGCCAAGTGACGAGCGAGTGCTCAATTTTGCTGTCTTCTATTTTATTTCTTGTTTTTTGTGAAGTTAATCTCTGGTTTGCTTTTTGCCTGCGGGACGGTGCTACTACTTCGTCTCGCCGCGTAACCTTTCTGTATATATATTTTTCTGTCTTATGTCCTACACGAGACGAGTTCTCGACGCGCTTAACGTCCACGAGTTTGGCGCAATGCCTTGCCTCGCGAGTGCCCTTTCGCTACCGCGAGACGATCCTCAACAGCCATCCGCTGCGAGTACTGCCACCTGCCCTACTCCACACCCCTTTTTCCTTAGTTTATTTTTGCACTTTAGGACTAAGTGGGGTACTAAGGTGTAGTGCCGCTTCAGGGGACTTTTCACCCTATTCCGCCAAAATGAATTCTGCCTTGTCAGTTTGATGTTGATGGAGATTGCTTGACCCAACCCTATCCCCACAGGAGAGCCCTCGGTCCTGCCAGCTAGATGGGAGCCTGTGCAGCGGGTCTACCTGGGGCCGAGCCGAGCTCGGGGTGCCGATGAAGATCTCAACTCAAAACCTATCCCCCACAGGCGAGCCTTCGGACCTGCCAGCTAGATGGGAGCCTGCGCAGCAGGTCTACCTGGGGCCAAGCCGAGCTCGGGGTGCCGATGAAGATCTCAACTCAAAACCTATCCCCCACAGGCGAGCCTTCGGACCTGCCAGCTAGATGGGAGCCTGCGCAGTGGGTCTACCTGGGGCCGAGCCTAGCTCGGGGTGCCGATGAAGATCTCAACTCAAAACCTATCCCCCACAGGCGAGCCTTCGGACCTGCCAGCTAGATGGGAGCCTGCGCAGCGGGTCTACCTGGGGCCGAGCCGAGCTCGGGGTGCCGATGAAGATCTCAACTCAAAACCTATACCCCACAGGCGAGCCTTCGGACCTGCCAGCTAGATGGGAGCCTGCGCGCAGCGGGTCTACCTGGGGCCGAGCCGAGCTCAGGGGTGCTGATGAAGATCTCAACTCAAAACCTATCCCCCACAGGCGAGCCTTCGGACCTGCCAGCTAGATGGGAGCCTGCGCAGCGGGTCTACCGGGCCGAGCCGAGCTCGGGGTGCCGATGAAGATCTCAACTCAAAACCTATCCCCCACAGGCGAGCCTTCGGACCTGCCAGCTATATGGGATCCTGCGCAGCGGGTCTACCTGGGGCCGAGCCAAGCTCGGGGTGCCGATGAAGATCTCAACTCAAAACCTATCCCCCACAGGCGAGCCTTCGGACCTGCCAGCTAGATGGGAGCCTGCGCAGCGGGTCTACCTGGGGCCGAGCCGAGCTCGGGGTGCCGATGAAGATCTCAACTCAAACCTATCCCCCACAGGCGAGCCTTCGGACCTGCCAGCTAGATGGGAGCCTGCGCAGCGGGTCTACCTGGGCCGAGCCGAGCTCGGGGTGCCGATGAAGATCTCAACTCAAAACCTATCCCCCACAGGCGAGCCTTCGGACCTGCCAGCTAGATGGGAGCCTGCACAGCGGGTCTACCTGGGGCCGAGGCGAGCTCGGGGTGCCGATGAAGATCTCAACTCAAAACCTATCCCCCATAGGCGAGCCTTCGGTCCTGCCAGCTAGATGGGAGCCTGCGCAGCAGGTCTACTTGGGGCCGAGCCGAGCTCGGGGTGCCGATGAAGATCTCAACTCAAAACCTATCCCCCACAGGCGAGCCTTCGGACCTGGCAGCTAGATGGGAGCCTGCGCAGCGGGTCTACCTGGGGCCAAGCCGAGCTTGGGGTGCCGATGAAGATCTCAACTCAAAACCTATCCCCCACAGGCGAGCCTTCGCACCTTCCAGCTAGATGGGAGCCTGGCAGCGGGTCTACCTGGGGCCGAGCCGAGCTCGGGGTGCCAATGAAGATACCTCAAACCTGCCTTTAGGACTTCATGATAAACAAAAACAATAGATGTTTTGAGAAATATATTATATTGATCATGCTTTGAGTACACATCTACCGCTCTCCCTTTTCATGGGTAGAAGCGTTTTAAGTCATCCCCACTCCAGGAGTGGTTCAAGGTCCTACCCTCCACATCTTGGAGGTAGTAACCCCCTGCTTTCAATACTCTCTCTAAAATATAAGGCCCCTCCCAATTTGGATTGAGTTTTCCCACCGGGGCGGACCACCCTGCCGCATCAACCTTCTTTAGTACTAGGTCTCCCTCTGCGAATTGCTTTATCCTGATATGCTTGTCGAAGTACTTTGCCATTCGTCGCTTGATCTCTTCCTGTCTGATGGCTGCTACGTTTCGCAGCTCTTCTGTAAGGTCTAGTGAGAGGCGCAGGCCTTCTTCATTTTTCCTTCCTCCATGCCTCGCCCCCATTACCTGCAGCCGCGACCCGTGGGATCGGACCTCGAATTCCACTGGTAGTACCGCCTCACAACCATGGGAAAGTTTGAAAGGGGTCTCACCAGTGTCCGTGTTCGGGGTTTTTCTTAGAGCCCACAGGACCGAGGGGAGCTGCTCTACCCAGTTCCCTCTCAGATCCTCTACCTTCTTCTTTAGTAAGTTAACGATAACCTTGTTCGCCGCCTCCACCTGACCGTTGCTCCTGGGGTGGTGGACAGAGGCAAACCTGAGGTCGATGCCCTGCTGAGTGCAGAAGCTGATGAACTCTTCGCTAGCGAACTGGGGGCCGTTATCCTTGACGATGGCTTGAGGCAGCCGTGCCTGCAAATGATCTCCCCCCAGACGAAGTTCCTGATGACTTGGGAGGTCACCTTTGCTAGCGCCTTAACCTCCAGCCACTTGGAGAAGTAATCTATCATAACTAGGAGGAATCTTCTTTGCCCACTAGCTGGAGGAAAAGGCCCAACTAGATCCATTCCCCAAATGGCGAAAGGCCATGGTGCTGTGATGCTTCGGAGCCTTTGAGCCGGCAAGAGCTGGAGGGGGGCGTAGAGCTGGCACTTCCGGCATTTCCTCGCAAACTCTGTCGCGTCCTTCCTCAGGGTGGGCCAGAAGTACACCTGCCTGACCACTTTTGCTTCCAACGTCCTCCCTCCGGAATGATTGCTACATTCCCCGGAGTGTACCTCCTCCAGGATGTGTCTGGTCTCCTCTTCCGTTACGCATCGAGCTAGGAGACCCGAAAGCATCCTCCGGTGAAGTCCTCCTTCATGCATGAGATAATGAGCCGCCTTGTGGGGAAGCTTCTTGCCTCCTTGACCCCTCAGGGAGGGTTCCTGTCAGAAAGAAAGTAACGAAAGGATCTACCCACGAGGGCCGCCGATCCACCTCCATTAGCTCCCCCTCCTCAATCGCTGGATGGAATAAATCAGTCAGGGAACCTCCTTCCCAAGGTCCGAACTTGGCCAATTGATCGGCAGCAGTGTTCTCTTCTCTGGGGACATGCTGGATGGAGAACGTCCGGAACCCCTCGATGATCGTCTTACCTTGGATAAATATTTCACAAGGGTGGGCTCCCGGGCTTCGAACTCTCCACGTATCTGCGACGCCACTACCAATGAGTCTGTAAAAACCTCAACGTCCTTGATCTCGAGCTCCTTGGCCAGGTGAAGGTCGGCTATCACTGCCTCGTACTCTGCTTGGTTGTTGGTTGTGGGGAAATGCAAGGCGACCGCTTATCTTATGGTCACTCCCTGAGGACTCGTCAGTACCACCCCTGCTCCAAGGGAGTGCTTTCCCGAGGCCCCGTCGACCATTATCTTCCATGCTTCTGGTTGCTGCGGCTCCTCGGCCCCTTCCTCCGCGACGTAGTCGCCAAGAAGTCGGCCACCACCTGTGCCTTAATGGAGAGCCTTGGTACGAACGAAATGTTGAACTCACTCAACTCGATAGACCACTTGGCCAGCCTACCCGAGTGCTCTACCCCTTCAAAAATATTTCGGAGAGGATGGTCCGTCACCACCCTAATAGAATGTGCTTGGAAATATGGCTGGAGCTTCCTGGCCGAAACAACCAAGGCGTATGCAGTTTTTCTAAGATAGGGTAGCGAAGCTCCGCCTTCCTTAGGATCCTGCTAACATAATAAATGGGCAGCTGCTTCTTTCCCTCTTCTCTGACTAGTACGGAGCTCACCTCCTCTGCTCCCACTCCTAGGTACAGGGTCAAATCTTCCCCCTCTTTAGGGCTTTGAAGCAGAGGAGCCCGGGAGAGTTGCTCCTTCAGTTTTTGAAAAGCTTCTTCGCACTCTGTTGTCCATTCAAATCTCTGATTCCCTCGTAGCACTTTAAAGAAAGGCGAGCACTTCTCTCCTGACCTAGAGAGGAATCTGCTAAGGCCGGCCAGCTTTCCTGTCAAGCGCTGTACCTCCTTAGCATTTCGCGGGTGATTCTAGCTCCAGAATGGCCTTTACTTTATCAGGATTAGGTTCTACCCCTGCCGGGGTCAGAAGGTGCCCGAGGAACTTCCCACGACTGGCCCCGAAAACACATTTTAAGGGTTCAATCTCATTTTGAACTTCTCAAGGTGGCGAACGTTTCCTCCAGATCTCGGAGATGCAAGCTCACTCCCTTGCTCTTTACCATGAGATCATCAACGTAGACTTCTAGTTCCGACCCCTCTGGCCCTGGAAAACTCGATCCATCATCGTTGGTATGTTGCCCCCGCATTTTTTAACCCAAAGGGCATCATGTTATAACTAAAGCACCCTTCCCTTGTGATGAAGGAGACGTCCTTGACGTCAGGAGGGTGCATCCGGATCTGATGTGGTAACCTGAAAAAGCATCCAGAAAACTCATAACAGAAAAACCACTAGCTGAATCGACCAGCGCGTCGATTCGAGGCAGGGGTAGCAATCCTTGGGGCACGATTTATTTAATAATGAAAAGTCAATACACATCCTCCATTTTCCTCCCCCCTTCTTCACCATTACAACATTGGAGATCCAGCCTGGGTACTGGATCTCTGAGATGAAGCCCGCCTCCAGGAGCTTCTTGACCTCCTCACGAATGGGCTCCTCCAGCTTGGTGGCGATGGCTCGCATCTTCTGGCGTAGGGCGCGTCCGAGGGTCCAAATTTAGGCGGTGGCAGGCCACGTCCGCATCAATGCCTGGCATGTCCGCCGCGCTCCAAGCGAAGATGTCGACGTTGCTCTGAATGCAGGCCCGCATCCGCTCCTAGTCTTCGGGACTCAAGCCCGCTGATCCGTACCCTTCGTACCTGCCCCTGGCTGGTGCGGACCTCTACCTCCACCACTTCCTCGGCCACCTCCAGCCGCGACTGCTCCCAGCCGTCCCCTGCTTCTTCTTCCTGCTCCCTCTCTTCCTCCACTCCTGCTTCCTCAACTTCCATCACCTCGTCCCGCTGTTGCTCAATTTCTATGTCCTTTGGGCTTCCTCCTCTGCCCCTTCTTCTCCCACTTTATCCTGCATTCTTTCCTGTGGCTCCGACTCTCCGCTCCTCCTGACTTCCCGCGCATCTCCTCCCCTCTGCTCCTTCTCAATCTCCATTACCCCTCTGCTCTCCTCTCTCTTGTTGCCGACCTCAACTCCCTCCTGAGCCTCCTGCACATCTCCTTGCTGCATCTCGGTCTCTCCTCCCCGCCTTCCTTTTTGGTTCCTCCTCCCCTTTCCTCTGGGCTCGCCTCTTCTTCCCTCATAGCTTCTTCTTGCACCGCCATCCCCTTTTCCAACTCCTCCGCCCTCTGCCATCCAAGATATGGTGTTAACGTCGTGACGTAACACTGCCTCGCCACTTTTGGATCTCCCCTAACCCTGACCTGCACCCCTCCATTGTTAAACTTGAGATATTGATGGAAAGAGGAGGGGACGCAGCGAAAGGCGCTGATGAGAGGATGCCCAAAGATGGCGCTGTAGCTGCTCGGGGCATCCACAATCACGAACCGGCAGTTCCTTCCCACCCCCCCCCCCAACCTCACGTGCAGCCCCACTCCCCTTCCACTTCTTTCTCTCCCCGGAGAATCCGAACAACGGTCCATCTGAGGCCAACACCCTCTTGGCTTCCACCTGCATCTCATCGAAGGCCTTCTTAAAAATCACATTCACGGAGCTCCCATTATCCACTACGATCTTAGAGACCGTAAAGTTTTCTACCGCTGTCTGGATCACCAAGGCATTGCAGAATGGTCCTCGTACTCCGGCATATCCTCTGAAGAGAAGGTAATTTTTTCTAGCGGGGGTGGGGTCTGGGAGGTTGAGGCTACCCCCTTTCGGAACATGGTCTGGAAGCTCCCCTTCCGGGTGGCCTCGATCCCAATCCCCCATGGATGGCCCCGATTCCCCCCGGGTTCCCACATCCACCCGGTCCTCGCACCTATCTTCCGCCTCCCCTTGCTGCATTTCCTCGATCCTTACCGGCAGATCCTGCCTCCTCAAACCTCTGGCCTCTCTCATCTCCAAAAATTCTGGGCACGTGGCTGTAGCGTGACCTCTCTCCTGATGGAAGTCACAGAAAGGCAACGCCACCCCACCCCTTCTTCCATCCCCTCTTCCTCTCCTTCCTCCTCGAGCTCCTCTTCCTCGACTGATCCCCATTGCCTCCTGCTGATGCTGAAAACGATCCCTCGCTCCCTGTCTCCATGCTGGTTGATCGAACCTCCTTGGTTCTCGGAAATTATCTCTTCCCTGGAAGCCTCCTCCCAACTCCTAGGGGCGACCCTCATGAGGCCTCCAACCTATCCGGTTGTTCGGCTCTCGGGCCCCCCGATGATTCTGTCCCTGGTGCCCCTGGCCTCGGGGTTCCTCCCTCCTTCTTTCTTCTCTCTGCTCCCTCTACTCCTTCTGCTTCACTCCTCCTGGTTCCTTTGCGTCATCCTCCGCCAACCTGGCTAACCTCCTTGCAAACGCCGGATTGGCCCTCTCGAAATCCATCTCCTTCGCCGCCCTCTCCATAAGCTCCTCAAAAAGAGGGGGGCACCCTTTTCAACTCCATGCTGAAGAAGCCTGGCCTCAGTCCCAGGGTGAACGCAAGCATCAGCGTATACCCAGGGACCTCCTGAACCTGGAGGATCTCTTCCTGAAACTGATCCACGTAGTGACCCAACGTCTCATCCTGGCCCTGCCTTACTGAGAACAAGCACTCTGCCTCCTTCTTACGCTTCTTTGATGTTGAAAACCTTAACAAGAAACTTCTCCGCAGGTCCTCGAAACAATAAATCGATCTCGCCGGTAACTGGTGAAACCAATCACGCGCCCTTCTCCTTCAAGGTGATGGCAAACAGTCTACACTAAATGCATCCGTCATCTGTCTGATTGAAACCACATCCTCAAACCATTGTACATGTTGTACCGGATCATCCTTCCCTGAGTAGTAGGACATGTCGGGCTCCCGGAACCCCTCCGGCACCGGAGACGAGATGACAAGTTCACTAAACGGGCTCTCGCCGACAGCTTGCCGAGAGGGCACGTCTCGCGGCCTCGGCTGGCTGGCCCGATCTGCGAGACCGTGCCCAGGGAAGAGATCTCGCACAGCTGTCTCCTTCTCGCCGTCTTCTGCTGGGATCTCCTTCCCGGGGCGCTGGCCTGGGAAGAGCTCTCGCGCCGTTACGTCCCTCTCGCCAGCCTCTGTGGGTATCTCCTTTCCTGGGCGCTGACCAGGGGCGTTCTTGCCTAAAAGCAGGGCCACCTCGATTGGGGCCTGAGGTGTCGCCCACTCGCTCCTTGCCGAGAAGGCCAAGCTTATGGTTTGCATGACCTCTCGCCTGAAGTCCTCCAGCATTTTCCTCGTCGCCTCTTCTACCTGGGAGGGGAACCTCCAGAACCAGACCCCCTCCTTCACCTCCTGTCATAGGACCAAACTCAAACTTTTCTTGAACCGGGTACTTCCACGCTCACCGCACCAGAACTGTTGAAGCCAAAATTTGACTCCGACAAAATGTTCACAAAATAGGGGCGTAGCCGACTCCTACTAGGCCCAAGCTCCGACCTCCGACCGGTCGTGAAGGATTGGAAAAACTGGCCCAAAGCCGCAGCAGGGAGGTCCCACCGCTTACCCGGAAGGTCACAGAGAGCTTCCCCTCCAAAGCCAAAAGCTGGGCTTGGAGTTCCTCAGAAGGCCGTGCCAATGAATCCTCTTAAGAGTCTGAAAAAAGGTCCCTTCTGAAGAACTCCTATGGGCTTATTTATAGATTTCAGAATCTGAACTGCCAATAACAAAACTGCTCCGGCCTGAAATTACCGGGGTACCCTTGGCTGGGTCTGCCAACAGCCAAACTCCGCTGTTCTGAGGAGCTATACGCAGTCCACCAAGGGTAAAAGGGTAAAAAATACCCGGGGTAGAAGAGTAAAAAACCCTGCTTTGATAGGAAAAAATAAAAAAGCCTCATCTCCCTCTGGCGAGAGGAAAGGCACCTGTCGGCGAGAAGGACCCACCGCCCGTCTCGCCGGCGCCTCTCGCCCTTGGAGGTTCTCTCGCTTCTGGAGGCCCTCTCGCCTCTGGGGGCCCTCTCGCCTCTGGGTGGGGGATTTTGCCCTTTGGAGAGCCCATCATCTCGCCGCTTGCGAGTGGGCCCTCCTGGTACCCTTTGCCTGTCTCGCTCTTTTTGCTTCTTGAGGGCTCTTTGCGAGCCCGAGGTTGTACACACTAGCTTTTGCTGAATTCTCCTACGTGTCGACACATCTCCTTTGTGTCGACACAACTTCTTGTATTGAATCTGTCAAGTGTCGACACTGCTTCTTGGTGTCGACACATAGTCTTCAATGTGATACATGCTGAGTGTGACACAGTTCCTTGTGTCGACACACCTTCTTCTTGTTGAGTCTTCAGCTGAGTGTCGACACATTCCCTTAGTGTCGACACTTGTACTTAGAATAATTTTGTTGATCTTTCTGATCTTTGCTAAGTGTCGACACAGCTCCTTGTGTCGACACTTTCTTCAAGTGTAGAGTCTTTAGCTGAGTGTCGACACATTGTGCTGGGTGTCGACACTTACTTCATGTGTGACTCTTCTGGTTGTGTGTCGACACATTGTGCTGGGTGTCGACACTTACTTCAAGTGCTGACTCTTCTTTTGAGTGTCGACACATTGTTCTGAGTGTCGACACTTTAACTTAGTCTCTGCAAACTTTTGCTGAGTGTCGACACAGCTTCACTGGGTGTCGACACAGCTCCTTGTGTCGACACATTCTGTCTGCACTTTTCTTCACTGAGTGTCGACATAGCTCCAAGTGTCGACACTTTCTGTCTGGTGTCGACTCTGCATCCCAGTGTTGACACAATGACTCCAAGTGTCGACACTGCTTGTCTGGGTGTCGACACAAGCTTTCTCAAGTGTCGACACTTTCCCTCTGGGTGTCGACACATGGACTTAGAAACTTTTTGCTTCAGTCCAGTGATTTCTTAACCTGCACAAGTAAACTCAACATACATCAAATACATTATGATGTATATCATTGAGTTGGGTGAGGCTTCTTCAAATCAGGTACATTTGACCAATGTACCCAACAATCTCCCCCTATTTGGAGAAGTCATAACCCTTAGTCAATGATATACACCTCATAATTAAAAATTACAAAATGATGTAAAGCAGATTTTTTTACAGCAGGATAAACATAAACATGTAATAATTCACACATGTATACACATTCATCATTTCAGAACAAACAAGAAATAGACACATTCACAGAACAATCATGAAATATATTTACATAATTGTTCTAACATTTTCTTATACATTTTCAGTAGTTTACAAAAATGTTTTACATTCAAAAGATTACAACAATCTTCAAGTCAATTCTTAATCTATTTCTGGTCTGGTTCTTTGATAACTATGCCTTTGCCAGGTTGGACTTGAGCTTTGACATGGGCTTCAGTAGTTTCAGCAACAGCAGGCTTCTTGCCTTTTAGATCTTTCTTTTTGAGTTCTTCTGTCTTGATCTTCTGCCTCTCAAAATAATGATATGGCTTAGGGAAGTACTTGCTAGGCTCCACTGCAGTAGGAGGTAGCTTTCCCATCTTAGCCTTCCTTCTGAATTGAACTATTGCTTCCTGCCTGATCTCATGTTTTCTCCATTCAGCTTCAGAGAACCATTTGTTCCTGTCATGTGTATTGTCCTTGGCAGCTTTCCAGGCAGTTAAAATTATATTCCTAGAGGTAGGGCTCCACTGTTCAAAATCTGGCTTTTGTTCTGCTTGTTCTCTAAACCTCTTTTTAGACAGCCTTGTCTCTTCCTCCTTCTGCAATGCCTCTTGCATGGCTCCAGACATAGGTTGAACAACCTTTTCAATATGAACATGGTCCTTGCCCTCAGGTGGGCTATACATGATGAATATCAGCTTGCAACCATGTCAAAATCTGGTGGAGGAAATATCACTTGAGCTACCTCTGGTTGCTCTCCTCCAAGATATGCAGTTTGAATCCCAGATTCAGCAACATTATCATCATCACAGAGTGGAGGATAGCCCAGTGTAGCTCTGATGGAATTAGATATCCATTTAGCATGGTCAGAGCTAGATTTGACTAAAACTCTCTCCCCTTTATGACTTGTCGAGCCATATGGTCTCTGACATCATCCTTTTGAAACTGATCTGACTATACAAGTATCTGATTCCCTCTTTAAAGAATGGTTTCAGCTTTGAAGTTGTTCAGAGATAGCTTTCTGGGAGGCTTGGATGGCAGTCTTGCAGTCTTGACAGCAGATTTATTTGAAAGGCTTTGTCAAATTTTGTTTTAGCAGCAGCAGTAGATGTAGAAGGTTCATCAGCCTTGTTCTTCAACTCAGTGATTATAGCATTATGAGAATCAGTCAAATTGTCATTCATTCTGATCTGATTTTACAGCACATATCCTTGCTTTAATGCTATATCATCTACTTGTGCCTTGATCTTCTCTTGGTGTGTTGCAAGATACACCACTGCATTTCCACCCTTGTGGAAGCATTCAGTCATCTTCTTGTTAAGGTTCATCTCAAACCTTATTGACTTTATATCTTGGTCAGTCAAACTACAAAGTCTTGTGCCCTTCATCTACAAAGCCTCTATAGCTTTTCTTTGTTCATCCATTTTGATCTGCAGTGCAATCAGTAAATCACTATAATCAACAGTTGGAGCTTGTTGAACTATAGGTTGTGGGGCTATAGATTGCAGAGCTTTCTTATAACTCTGACTTCTCCTTTTAAAAAACATATAATTTCTTCTTCTTTGCCCTAGCACTCTCCTCATCTTCAGAGGCAGAAGTGCTGGCTATCTCAACCCTATCCTTAGGGCTTTGAGGTTTTTCAGCTTGCACATCAGGTGCCTTCTCATTTTCTTGCCTTAAAGGCTCTTCCAGAACTTGCATTTGCTCCCCCTCAGCAGCAGCAGTATCTCTTCCAGCAGCTTCTTTGTCCATATCAAAATCAACTTGATCTAGATTGAGAAATAGATCTTCCATGGTGAACTCTTGAGGTGATTGAGCTGGAGACATTCTTTGCTCTTCAACTACTGGAACAACAGATGTGTCTTTGATAACAACATCTGGTTCTTGACTAGGCAGCTGAGTTTGCTGAGGAACATCAGACAAATCAGCATCTTCTAGAAGATATTCTAAAGTATTTAGGTCAGTGAGTACCTCTTGGATGATGATGGTGGCTTGCTCACTGTCCAGTGTAGATGGTTCTTCTACAACTGGAGGCTCCCCCTGGCTTTGATCCCTGTAGATGGGGCTAGCCTGTGGTAACTCCCCTTGGATCTCAGCAATATCTTGAGCAGCAGGGGTCTTCTCTGCAGGCTCTTCCTCATGATCATCAGGAGTGAAAACAACTTATTCTTCACTCCCTGAACTGCTGGAGGACTCTTGTTCAACTAGAGCAGTTTTTCTCTTTTTCTTTGGAGGAATCTCCTTTTCAGTAACTGTCTTCTCAGGGGTTGGTATTTCCTTGGACAACACCCTGTCCCATCTTGAAAAGATCCTTTGATCCATTTTCCTCATATGGTTTATCTTGCTGCCTGCAGCAGTATTCATTACCTCTAGTATGGTACCAGCTAGGTAGAGACTAATGATCCTGCCCAGATTGGGCTTCTTCAAGCTCTCCTTAATCTTCTCATAAACCACTATAGACCAATCTATTTTCAGAGTGAAGATTATTCTTGTCATGATGCCAAACATATGGGCAGACACTCTGTTATGCCCTCCAGTCTTGCTGAGTAAGACTTTTCCCACAATCTCAGACATGAACTTCCCTTGATTATTCATGCCTTTCCTGTTAAAGACAGATCCTATCTTCATCTTAGGATCAAGTCCACACCAGGTTAAAGCTTCCCTGGTCTTTGAAGCAGTAACCTCTTCTTCATCTTGAATTTTTGGTAGCTGGAGTACCTTCCTCAGACTCTTAGGTGAAACCTTGATCTTAGTTCCATGAACTCTGGATTTGATTCTGAATCCAGATTCATCTACTGCAGCTCCATTAAGGAATTCAAGTACTTCCTTCTTCCAAATCTTTGTAGGTTCAGACAGGAGATATTCTAGTCCAGAATCGGCGACTAGGGTTACTACAGCCTTGATTTCTACATCGGCATCGTCGAACGCGTCGCGCACAAGCTCATAACCCTCGTTAACGTTCTCCTCAAGCTTAGGAGCCATTAGGGTTTGTAGAATTTGTCTTTAGAAAAGAGAGGTGTCGACACAGTAGTTTTGGTCTCGAAACTTTGAAAGCGTGTCGACAAACAAAGACAGAACCCTATTTATACCTGTCTAATTTTGAAGATGAACAGGCGGGACAGCTATCTTAAGATGTGTCGACACTGGCAATAAGTGTCGACACTGACTTATAATGTCTCGACACACATGTGTCGACACAAGTTTAGTCAACAGATTTTATGTGTCGACACTTGGTTATGTGTCGACACAACATAACTCGACACATTGTCGAGACTTTACTTAGTAAATACTGAGTAAAATATAAGTGTCGACACCATATTGGATGTGTCGACACCTACTTGATCATGTGTCGACACTAACATTCTGAAGTGTCGACACCAACATCCTGAGATGTGTCGACACCTTTTTCCTGAAGTGTCGACACCACTATTCTGTGTCGACATAGACTTGTCTATGTGTCGACACCTTTTTACTTAGCCAATTTTAATTCTGTAAACTTATTCTAAGTTTATCATTACTAGTTCAATTTTGAATCAATTGAACTTAGCTTCTTCTAGGGGCTTAGTAAACATATCAGCTATCTGATTATCTGTATTAACATATTCAAGTAAAATATCTTCTCTTTCTACATGCTCCCTAAGAAAATGATATTTAATTTCAATATGTTTAGTTCTACTATGAGATACATGGTTATTAGCTATTGAAATAGCACTTGTAGAATCACAGAAAAGTGGAGTTCTACTTACCTGAAATCCATAGTCCTCTAGCTGATGTTGAATCCACAGAAGTTGAGCACAGCAACTTCCTGCAGCCACATATTCTGACTCTGCTGTGGAGATAGCCACACTGGTTTGCTTCTTGCTACTCCATGAAATTAGTCTCCCACCTAGGAAATTGACAGGTTCCAGTAGTGCTCTTTCTATCTTCTTTGCATCCTGCAAAGTCTGCATCTGAATAACCTGTTAGATCAAAATCTCCATTCCTAGGGTACCAGAGGCCTAGATAGGGAGTGCCCTTTAGATATCTCAATATTCTTTTGACTGCTGTCAAATGAGACTCTTTAGGGCAGGCTTGATACCTGGCACAAACACATGTAGCATACATGATGTCAGGTCTACTAGCAGTCAAGTATAATAGGGAGCCAACTATCCCTCTATACAAGGTTTCATCTACAGGTTTCCCTGCATCATCCTTGCTAAGAGACATACTTGACCCCATAGGAGTCTTCATGGTACTGGATGAATCCATACCATACTTCCTTATGAGTTCTAGGGTGAACTTGGACTGACATATGGATAAACCACTTTCAGTCTGTTTAACTTGGAGACCCAAGAAAAACTTCAGCTCTCCCATACTACTCATCTCAAACTGACCTTGCATAAGTTTTGCAAACTTTTTGCAAAGGCTGCTTTCAGTAGACCCAAATATAATGTCATCTACATATATTTGGACTAGTATGACTTTGCCTCTAGATTCCCTAAGGAATAGAGTCTTATCTATTTTCCCCCTTGAGAACTTGTTCTCAATGAGGAAACTAGATAGGGTTTCATACCAAGCCCTAGGGGCTTGCTTTAACCCATATAAAACTTTCCTAAGTCTATAGACATGATGAGGTAGAGTTGGATCAACAAAACCTGAAGGCTGCTCCACATAGACTTCTTCTTTCAAATTACCATTTAGGAATGCTGACTTGACATCCATTTGGTATACCTTGAATCCTTGATAGGTTGCATAGGCCAAGAACATTCTTATGGCTTCCAGTCTGGCTACTGGAGCAAAGGTTTGATCAAAATCAATACCTTCTTCTTGCCTATATCCTTTAGCAACCAGTCTAGCCTTATTCTTAATGATGACCCCTTGTTCATCCATCTTATTCCTGTAGATCCACTTAGTTCCAATTACATTGTGGTCTTTAGGTTTAGGAACTAATTCCCAGACCTTGCACCTCTTGAACTGATTAAGCTCTTCTTGCATTGCTTCAGTCCATTGTGGATCTTGTATTGCTTCTTCAAACTTCTTAGGTTCAACTTGTGACAAAAGCTGGAATAGATTGCTGCATTCATGTTTCTACTCCTGGTTTGTACTCCTTGTCTTGGATCTCCAATAATCAGCTCTACTGGATGATCTCTTAGATGCCTGTGGCTGGAGGCAATCTTACTTCTGGTTGAACCACTTCAGCATCTGCATCATGCTGTACTCCTTGTATTTCTTCAGCAATTGGCACATGTAGTTCTCCCCCTGGACAACAGCTACTGTCTTCTACTTGCTGTCTTGCAGCAGGCACCTCTTCTATAGTAAGCTTGTCCATTGTCTTTGTCAAACCTGTGGGGCTGCATACACTACTAGACAACTCATTATTAATAAGTTTTGTCTCATCAAAAACTACATGCACTGATTCTTCTACAACTTGTGTAGTCAAGTTGTAGACTCTATAAGCCTTACTATTATTGCTGTACCCAACAAAAATTCCCTCTTGGGACTTGGCAGCAAACTTAGTTAAGTAAGACTTCTCATTGTTAAGTATGAAGCATTTGCAACCAAAGATCCTAAAATAGGATAGGTTTGGTTTCCTGCCTTTCACAACTTCATAGGGGGTCTTGTTAAGCCTTTTAGTGATGGTAGCCCTATTTATAACATGACATGCAATGTTAACTGCTTCAGCCCAGAAATACTCTGGCAGTGATGTATCACTTAGTAGGGTCCTACCAGCCTCTATCAAGGTTCTATTCTTCCTCTCAGCAATGCCATTTTGCTGAGGTGTTCTAGGTGAAGAGAATTCTTGAAATATCCCAAAGTCTTCACACAGTTTTGTCATGCTATCAGACTGAAATTCAGTACCATGGTCACTTCTAATTTTGACCACTGTACTATTTAGTTCATTCTGAATTTGCTTGACAAAGCTATAGAAGACACTAGGTGTTTCAGATTTCTGTCTTAAGAAGAACACCCAGGAAAACCTTGAGTAGTCATCTACAACTACAAAGGTATAGACCTTCCTACCTAAGCTGTGAACTGGCATTGGACCAAAGAGATCCATATGCAAGAGGTATAGACACCTCACAGCATCTTTGTTTCCAATGCTTCTAAAGGTGGATTTAGTCTGCTTGCCCTTTTGACAAGCTGAGCAAATACCATCTTTAACACACTTAACTTGAGGACCATTCCTCACTAACTCTTTGCTAAAGAGTTTGCTAATAGTCTTGTAGTTAAGATGGGCAAGCCTCTTGTGCCATTTGACACAATGAGAGACTGTCTCATCAGCTACAAGACAAACTGGAGAACCATTGTTCTCAACCATAATGTCTAGGCAGTAGACATTCCTCTTCCTATAACCAGTCAAAATGATCTCTTGATCACTTGACCTCTTGATATGACAACCATTTTTAACAAATGAGATGTCATACCCTACATCACTTAATTGACTTATACTTATTAGGTTGTGTTTCAACCCTTTAACATAAGCCACTTGAGTAATGGTAACTAAGTTTGTAGAAATGTTACCAAATCCTTTGATGATTCCTTTTTCAGAACCACCAAAGGTTACTTTTGGACCATCTTTTACTGGAATATAGTCCTTTAGTAATCTTCTTATTCCAGTCATATGTCTGGAACATCCACTGTCCAAGTACCATGTAGGGGTATGGCCACTTGGACTCACCTGCAAAACAGATTAATGAACCTTAGAACCCAAAGAATTCTTGGGTCCTTGGTACTTGTTAGTCTGCAATTTGACAAAACTACCTACTGGCTTTCCACCAGGTAGCTTGCTACTCACCTTGGCACTGGCATTGTGCCAACAGTCCACTGCAAAGTGGCCAACCTTGCCACAGCACCAGCATTCAAACTTGTTGTACCTTTGCTTAGGTACAGCCTTTGTTGTCTTATCTACAGCAGACTTGTTGAATGATGGGGCTTTGCCCTTGGACTTGGACTTGGACTGCTCAGTCCTTGCAGGTCTAATAAAGCCCAGCCCAGCCTTGCCTTTATGATGAACAAAATCATCAATTAAAGGTAACACTGACTTAGGTTTAGAAAACCTAGCAACTAAGTCCTTCTCCTTCTGAAGATTGATCTCCAGACTCTTAATTTGATCATTCTTAAATGATATAGTACCCATCTGAATCACTGTTATGTGTTTCAGCCTAGCTATCTCATTCAACTTTTGATCAAACTGCTTCTCAAAATTTGTTGCGCCAGCTTTAAGATCAACAATTTCCTTTGCCTGACTTTTGGCTAGGGATTTGCTTTTCTTGTAAGCTTGCAACAGCACCTTATATTCATCTATAAGCTGATGAATATCATCCTCAGACTCAGATACATTCTCATCACTTGATGAAGAAGAATCTGAATCT
This sequence comes from Platanthera guangdongensis, assembly GCA_039583875.1. NCBI lineage: Eukaryota > Viridiplantae > Streptophyta > Magnoliopsida > Asparagales > Orchidaceae > Platanthera > Platanthera guangdongensis. The sequence goes on from CM077164.1 coordinate 52,241,180, forward strand.
GAACTAGAACAAGAAACTGAACTTGAACTTGAACCTTGTACCTGACTGGGTCCTGGCTGCTCCAGGATTTTGGCACTCTCTGTCAAAGCCATTAGCCCTTGGCATTGACTATCTTCTTGTTCATAAATAGACTCCATGATCTACATGAATTCTTCCTCTTCTTCTTCAGCAAACAGCCCTATGTAGGCTTCAGCCTCAGACTCAGTTTCTGAAGAGGAGATATCTGATAGAGTCTTCTCTTTCTTGGCTACAAAAGACTTCTCTTTCTTTCCTTTGAAGTGAGTCTTTTTCCTGTCACCAGATTCCTTTCTCTTCTCTGGACAATCTGCAATAACATGGCCCTGTCTATTGCAGCAATAGCACACTATCTTTGATCCAGTTGCCTTGCTTGACTTTGTCCTCTTCCTGTCTTTCTTTGAAGGCTTTTTCTCCTGATAAAAGACTTCCTTTCCCTTTGAAGAAGAAGGTCTTGACCTCCACTGTTTCTTCTTCAAGAATTTCTGAAAGTGTCTAGTGAAGGCAACAAAGTCTTCATCACTTTCACTGCTCTCACTCTTTGTGCTGACTGACTCATCAGACTCTGAATCAACTACCTCTGAAGGTGGAGTTGATGACTTATTCCTGCACTTTTTGGGAACTTCTGTCTTGAAAGCAACTGATCTTTCCTTGTGTTCAGTCCTTGTTGATTTCTCCTCCTCTTTCCTCACTGTCAATTGCATCTCATATGACAATAACTTGCCAAACAGTGTAGGAGGAGGAATTTCTCCAAACTTGGCCATTTCTCTTATGGCACAGATCTTTGTGTCCCAATCTTTGGTTAGGGACCTTAGAAACTTGTCATTTAGTTCATAGTTACTGAACTCTCTTCCATAAGACATGAGTTCATTAACTATTCTATAGAACTTCTTGTAGCACTCAGTTATGCTATCACCTTTACCCTATCTAAAACTCTCATACTCCTGATTTAGCAAGGATTTCCTATCTTGCCTAACTTCTTCAGATCCTTCCATATACACTATAAGAGTGTCCCACATCTCTTTAGCTGTCTTGCAGTGTATAAGATTCTGAAAAGTTGCATCATCAATTGCACTCACTATTATGTTCTGTGCCATCTTGTCCATTGTGGCTAGGACAATCTCATCCTTTGTCATCTCAGAGTAATCCTTTGGAGTTCTCTAATTTGCATCCAAAACTAAAATCTTCATTGGCACATAAGGCCCTTCCTTTACTGTGATGTAGATTCTAGGGTCAGAGGCTTCCATAAATAGCCTTACCCTTTCTTTCCAGATCCCAAAGATCTCTTTCCTGCATATGGGTAATTTCATGGAACCCAATTCCTTGTGATTCTCAGAAGAACCCATGTTTCTTGATTTTCTTGAATTTCTTAAATCTGTGTATTGCCTTACACTGAATCTGCCAAACAGGATCTCCTCAGACTGTTAGTCCTTTTTGAGGAACCTGGCTCTGATACCACTTGAAAGATATGATACCTAAACACCTAGAGGGGGGGGGTGAATAGGTGACCTAATCCTTTTTTAACTTTAATGGCAGCAAACAGTTTATTATCACAGATTTCTAACTTTTGCACAGCAATCAAAAAGCATTCACAGCATACACAGCACAACACAGTGGTTTATAGTGGTTCCCCAAGATATGGGTACATCCACTTTCCCCCTTCGCCTATCTAGCAGTGTACTAGATTTGGCCAAACTCCTCTACTGTCTCAGAACCCAAATTGGTTCCTACACCTCAGGCCCAAAGCCTTACAACTCAGCTTTATCCCAAAGCCTACACTCAGCCAATCAAGGCCTACACTCAGCCAATCAAGGCCTACACTCAGCTAACAAGGCCTACACTCAGAGATCTCAATCTCCTACACTCAGGTTCACAAGCCCTACCCTCAGCCTTTATAATTATAGGCTTACAATTCACTCAGATCCAAAGGATCCTACAAGTTATGAATGTATTACAACAATTAACTCAACAACTCAGAATGAAAGAGGGGAGTTGAGAGTTTCTTGATGAGTTCTTGGAAGAACTCAGCTGGATTCACTCTGACTTAGCTTTCTTCAAAGCTTCTTGAGTAGAACTGAATAAGACTGAATCCTCCTGCAGTTGTTCCTTGACCTCTGCTACTTAAGATCCAGAATTGAATCTGAATCCTTCTTCTCAGCCTAGTTCCAGAGGCTGATTTCTTGGAAGGAGCCCTCTCTCTCCAACTTCTTAGATCTGCACTTGGACTGCAAGATCTTCTTGTGTTGATACTCTTGGTACCACTTCAATAATTTGTTTTTCAACAAACTGAACACTTGAACAATAATCTGATCAACAACTTTAACCACAACTTCTGTAAACTGTGGGTGCCTATTTATAGGCCTTCTTCATGGTAACCGGCTGGTCCAGTCCATAACTGACTTCTGATATCTCTGACAGGTGCTGCAGACTGGCTGGAACGGCAGCTGTCAAGTCATCCAGTCATTTCTTGAAAATCTCTAACTGTCTGTAAGTGTCGAGACTTTCTGTCTTTAAGTGTCGACACTTATAGTCCAAGTGTCGACACATGTTGTGTAAGTGTCGACACAAGTCTACAAGGTGTCGACACAACTCCTTGTATGTCTCGACATAGATTCTTCTGCATGTGTCGACACTGAAATTGAGTGTCGACACAAGTACTTGTTCTTCTAGCTTTTGCTGAATTCTCCTAAGTGTCGACACATCTCCTTTGTGTCGACACAACTTCTTGTATTGAATCTGTCAAGTGTCGACACTGCTTCTTGGTGTCGACACATAGTCTTCAATGTCGATACATGCTGAGTGTCGACACAGCTCCTTGTGTCGACACACCTTCTTCTTGTTGAGTCTTCAGCTGAGTGTCGACACATTCCCTTAGTGTCGACACTTGTACTTAGAATAATTTTGTTGATCTTTCTGATCTTTGCTAAGTGTCGACACAGCTCCTTGTGTCGACACTTTCTTCAAGTGTAGAGTCTTTAGCTGAGTGTCGACACATTGTGCTGGGTGTCGACACTTACTTCATGTGTTGACTCTTCTGGTTGTGTGTCGACACATTGTGCTGGGTGTCGACACTTACTTCAAGTGCTGACTCTTCTTTTGAGTGTTGACACATTGTTCTGAGTGTCGACACTTTAACTTAGTCTCTGCAGACTTTTGCTGAGTGTCGGCACAGCTTCACTGGGTGTCGACACAGCTCCTTGTGTCGACACATTCTGTCTGCACTTTTCTTCACTGAGTGTCGACACAGCTCCAAGTGTCGACACTTTCTGTCTGGTGTCGACTCTGCATCCCAGGTGTCGACACAATGACTCCAAGTGTCGACACTGCTTGTCTGGGTGTCGACACAAGCTTTCTCAAGTGTCGACACTTTCCCTCTGGGTGTCGACACATGGACTTAGAAACTTTTTGCTTCAGTCCAGTGATTTCTTAACCTGCACAAGTAAACTCAACATACATCAAATACATTATGATGTATATCATTGAGTTGGGTGAGGCTTCTTCAAATTAGGTACATTTGACCAAAGTACCCAACATCTTCCATCCACCCTTCTGTAACCACTCAGACACCTTCTGAGTTCATGCAACTGGACCCCTCCTTCATTCCACCTCTTTTGGAAATTCTCACTCCCCTCATCCAAAACCTCATAGCAGACGCTATTTCACCTCTTGCTTCCTCCATCTCCTCACTTGCTGCTCAAATTTTTGCTCTCTCTGTCCCCCCCTTGTTCAGTCAGGGGCCTGGCTCCAGTGCCTACTGAAACCAGGCAGGGGGAGATACTTTGTGAAGAAGCAGCTCCAGCAGCAGTAGTAGCAGAAGCAGCAGTAGTAGTAGAAGCAGCAGCAGAAAAAGAAGCAGCAGATGATTTGATTGATTTATTTAATTTTTTTGAATATGATATGGATTTGGATGAGACAATCATAGATGAAGTAAACACTGTTGGTGATTACATTTTAAATCCCACAGTAAACATATTGAATTTGTTAAATACCTTTGATACAATTCATTTGAACTCTCTTCCAGAATACAGCATAAAGTCATCCATGGCTATAGTTCCCTATACCTCCCCATTAAGCCCCAAAGTTGTCATGCAACTCAAGGCTAGTTTTGCAAATGAAGAGATTCCAGCTATTCAATCTCCACCAAGAGAAGATTCTTTCATTGTTTCATCCCCTCCCAAAGCAATCTCCCCTCAAACATTCATTATGGATGACAGCCCCATGCCAGATCTAGTTGAGATCATGATGGCAGATATTGAATAAGAAAGCAAATCAATTGCTGAAAGCACTGATGTACATAGCTCTCCAACTCCAGCACCAGCACCAGTTCCAGTATCTCAGGCTGAAAAGCCTATTGATAAAGATGTAGTAAAAGCCATTAATGCTTTATATGATACTCCCAGGGATCTTTTATGATGAAGATAAGGAAGATGATTCAGATGATAGTTCTTCTGCAAAGAAAAAGAAAGTCATTAAGAAAAGGAAAGCCCCTCCAGCTGCTGCTCTAAAACCATACCCAAATCATGATACCCCTTATTATATTCTTCATAATATCACTCCATAAAAGGGTATGCCATCTTAATGTGGTTGTCCAAAAATCAGTAAAAGGACAGGAAGAAAAGCAGGAGATACTCTCCTCCTCCTCCTCAGAGATACAAAAAAGATCCACCTCCTCCTCATCCACCGATTGTTGGTGCTTCAGGCAGTTCCTCTCAGAGATTTACCCAATTTCAAACTTATCAGAGGCATCAGGGTAGATCCTCCTCTCATTCTGGAAGCAGCCAGCACAAGTACTCCTCAGGCAAGCATCACCAACATCAACAATATCGACAACAGCAGCAACATCTACAGCAAGCACATGAATCTCAAAAAACTGACAGTCCAAAAAGACCTAAATCTCCTCCTGTTCCTTTTGAGGATCCCGAGACAGCAAACATTGCTACAATGTCCAGATTTCAAGAAATGGTTGGATTATCCATGATAAATAAGTCCAAAGCTAAAGGAAAGGATCCCTCATAATACTCAACAATGTCCAAGTACAGGAAAGAGGAACTAAACAGTTTTGCAAAAGCTAATAAATTTTTTAATGTAGATGATTATATGAAGTTACATCCAGAGGCTGTGGTGCCAAGGGCTACATCCCTCAACATTATTGGAGCAGCTGATATGACTATGTCAAAGAGTCAAGCAGCTAATCCAAACAAGGAAATCAAATTCACTCAGCCTGCTGATAAAGCAAAGGAGGATAAGCAAAAGGAGTCAAAGAAGAAGAAATGAGTTTAAATTGTTCAGTTTTTTTGTATTTCTTAAAAACTATTTGTTTATATTCTGTCACAAAGCTACACTATATATATATATCTACTACATTTTTAATATTTCTGCCAGATATATCATTTCCTTTGCTTTGTGACTGTTGTTTTTATGTTTTCATTTGCATTAGTGACCTCACCCAAATATGGGGAGATTGTTGGATCCCTAGTTTGATTTGGGCTAGGTTCACTAATTAGGATGATTGACCCAACATGTATAGTCAGAGTCATGTCTGTGTCCTAGAGTCTAGGCTATGTCCTTAGAGTCAACATTGTATGGACCAGCCAATAGATGACAACATAAGACTCAATATTTAAAGAAAAATCAGTTCGGGAAAGTGAGTTCAACACTCGTCGAACTTAGCTCGATAAAAGTCGTGCTCAGCTCGACGAACTCAGAGAAAATTCTCTGAGTTGAGCTCGAAAAAATTCGAGCTCAGGTCGACAATTTCTGAAAGTTCAACTTCAATACTCTAAGTCCAGAATCCTTTCTCTAAACTCCAGTCGACGAATTTATGTTATCAGCTCGACAAACTTAGAGCATAGAATTGGCAAGTTTTACCAGAAAGCGGCTAACATTTCTCAGGTCGACGATCTTGGATCTCTGGTCGACGAATAACAATTATCTGGTCGATGAACATGATTTCTCAGCTCGATGAACTCTGGACCTAGGTCGATGAAATCTGTTCTTTGCTATACGAATTCTGTACATATCCAGTCTTAGATTTTTCCTTTCTTTTTTCCTTATTCTATTGCAGTAATTCCTGAATAATCAATGTTTAACATTCTCTGAATATAACCGTTAGAATCAGCATTGATTATGATATTCACCAGGATTATTACTTGTCATTTTTCAATAGGATAGTTGGGGAAATCCAATTAACGCAGATATTCTATCCAGCCGTATTACATTCTCCAAGTCGTCAACAATCAATGCAGAAAGGAATTCAAAAATTCAAAGGAGATTGTCGACTGATCATATAAAAGAGATTTTCTCTCTTTTTGACATGAAGAAGAAGGAAGTCCAGACTAGAAAGTGAATACAGGCTTACAGAGAAGATCAATAGCAATCTGATTCTAATCCTTCTTTGCATAGAAAACAAACTAGTCTTCACCTTGACATTGCTGAAGAAGAAGAATATTCATTCTAAATCAAGAGTCTTCTTCAACCTTCACTCAAGGAATCTTCAAGGACAACAAAATTTCTATCAGTCAAGAAGTTCCTGGATCTCTTCTAGTCAAGGCTGAAGATAGAAGACCTACACCCTGAAACAAAGCTCAAGTTTTCCTGAGTTCAATATCTTAGGGGGAGCTTTGTCAATATTAAAGATCCACTAGTCTTCTCAGTTGATTTGAGAAAGAGAAGACACATAACTCTCTCACCTCCTCACTGTACAAAGGGTTCTTTAACTCCCTTCAAAAGTTATTCCTTTGTTGCAAGTCACCTGATCAAAAGTATTGAGGTGTTTTTTGGGCACCTGATCAAAAGCTCATTGGTGGAAGTCACCTGATCAAAACCTGTTAGTAGATTCCTACCAGGGTGGTAGAAGAGTGGATGTACCCAAGTTGGGGAACCACTATAAAGTTCTTGTGTCATCTAGTTGCCCTCTTACTTTTTGTTCTTGTTGTGCATGTGTTAGTTTAGTTTTGTTGTGGCTGTGTTAGATTTATCTTAGGTTGTTCTCTTACTTACAGTAAATATTAATATCTATTAGTTGCTCTACTCTGAAGATTTAAGAAGGGCAGGAGAAAGACTCCTTCTCCTCCCAAAAAAGTTGTTGATACTGAGTCAGAAAGTTTAGACACCAGCACAGCAGATGGTCATAATTCTGATGAGGAGCTTGTTGCATTTTCTAGGCAGTTCTAGAAGTTTCTGAAGAAAAAGAACTGGAGGAGAAGGCCTTCCTCTTCCTCTTACTCCAAGGATGACAGCTATAAGGGAAAGAATAAAATAACTAAGGAGGAAAGGTATAGCACTAAACCTAGTAAACAAACAACTGCTAAGATTGTATGTTATTGTTGCAGCAAGCCAGGGCATGTCATAACAGACTGTTCTGTCAAGAGAAAGGAGTCTGGTGAGAAAACGAAACTCCATTATAAAGGCAAAAAGGAGAAATCCTTTGTGGCCAAGAAAGAGAAAAGCTGGACTAACTCTTCTTCAACAGAGTTAAAAAATGAAGAAGATGTTGAGGCCTACATTGGACTGTTCTCTGCTGAGGAAGATTCTGTAAAATCAGCATTCTTACAGATACTAGATGATCACAATAAAATTGAAGACAGCCAATGTATAGGGTTGATGGCCATAGCTGAGGATGGACATAGCCAGGAGCTGCCTAGTCCAAGTAAGATACACACTTCACCTTTAGTTTCTGATTATGTGACAAGCCCAGAGTCAGAAGCATCTTTTTCAAAAGATAAAGATGGCTCTGAATCTGAAGGAGACGTCAATCAATTGATTGATGACTATGGAGAGCTCCTCCTAGCCTTCAAGGAAAGCAGGCACCTAGTCAAACAGCTAGCAAAGGACAATCTTAGTCTAAAGTTGGCTGCCTCAGACTCAGTAAAAGTGCTAGATCTGAAGCTAAAAGAAATTAACAAACTGAAAAACATAAATGTTATTCAGATGGATACCATCACTTTCAAGAACAATCATATTAAGAATCTTGAAAGTAGACTCCAAAAGGTGAGGGAGCTAGTGGCCAAGTTTTCTAAACCTAGTTCTGTGTTACCCTTGATAGATTCCTTTTCTTCCCAAAAGGGTAAGAAGGGATTAGGTTTCAAAGGAAATACAAGAGCTACTAATTCCAAAAGTAAAGGCAATGCTCCAACTCAGCCACTTGCTTTTAAGCCTCAAATATCTTTTAAAAAGGTGGTGCAACCTTCTAATAGGTATGACCATGATAGTATTTATAGTCACTATGAGCAAGGAAGAAGAAATGGCAAGGGTGCAAGTTCTTATTGGGCAGCCCATGAGAAAACTCAAATGGATCAAAATGAATCATTTGTGTTTGGTGTACTAGCCTCAACACTCAAGAACAAGGTGTCAGGTAATTTACAAGGTCTGCCAACTAAATGGCAAGCTAAAGAAAAGTCTGTCGGCAAAACAGACTTGGGTATAACTGAAGCTATCAGGAGTATGCTTTCTAAAAAGAAGGCAGCTGCAGATAGGGTTCAAGATATCCCAAGTACTTCTACTGCCAGACATCTTCCTAAGCAAGTTGTGGCTGAAAGACCTAAGGAATAAAGCTGATGTACCAGTAGGGTTGAGAGCTGCTAATAACTTTACAGTGAAGCCAGTTCTCAAAAGAAGGTATAATGTGTATGAGTGCTGGTGTTGTGGCAAGGTGGGCCACTATGTCATTGATTGCTGGCATAATAAGAGTGTCCAGAGAAATATTGGTGGCTTACCAGTCTGAAGAACAACAGGTAGGCATGTTCAGTTTAAAACTAACTTGCACCTAGGACCCAATCAAATTTGGGGTCCTAAGGTTAGATGATATATTTGTTTCAGGTAAGTCCAAGTGGTCATACCCCTACATTATACTTGGACAGTGGATGTTCTAGGCACATGACTGGAACAAGAAGCATGCTGAAGGAATACACTCCTATTCAGAATTGTCCTAGAGTTACCTTTAGGGGCTTAGAAAAAGAACTAATAAAAGGTTTGGGTAAGATAACAAATGGAATAGTAACTATCACACAAGTAGCTTATACGAAAGATTTGAAACATAACTGTTGAAACCGTAACCCGGCTTCCTGTGGAGCTCGCCCTTGGGGAAAGGGGTGGTCTCGCGCCTACTTCGCTCCTACAAGAAAAATAATAAAACAAGGAGAAACAGACCCAAGGGCTCGGCAGGGAGGTCCCACCACAAACCCGGAAGATCTCAGAGCGCTTCCCCTCCTTGGCCTGAGGCCGAGCTAAGGTACCCTTAGAAAGCACTTGAAGATTTTGGGGGAGAAGAGCACAGGAACAACCTGCTTTCTGGGGTACCCCTTGGGTCCTATTTATAGTTTTTGAAATTTAGACTGCCAATAACCAAAATAACTGACCTGAAATTACCAGAAAACCCTCGGTTGGGTCTGCCAACAGCCAAACTCTGCTGTTTTGAAGTGCTATGGGCAGACCAGCAGGGGTAAAACAGTAAAAAGCACCTCTGACACCCAGGCGAGCTGGGAGCTCTGGCCACCTCGGCATGTACTGCTCGCCCGCTGATGCCGAGCTCCACTGCGAGGGTGTGAGTTGCAGCCCGCTCGGCAAATGCCGAGCTCGGTGTCGCCGATCGGCGATCTCTGGCCGACGGATGCCATGCTCAGCCTCGCCCCTACCGATGCCGAGCTCGCCTGCTGCTCCCAGTCTGATTTGCTCGCCCTCTGGTGACCTTGCTCGTCGGACAAGGGGTTGTACACAATCCCCGCTCTTTTCGAGCTTGTCAAAAAGCTCGGAAATAAACATCTAACCCGAAGTGTGCGGCGAGCTCTGGCTGGCGAGTTGGAGGGAATCTTCTGGTGGGGGCCACCTGCGGCTATATATATGCACCTGCTCTGCTGCCTGGCTCTTGACATTCCCCCTGTTGTCTTGCCAAGATGCCCCTTCCTAAGGAGATTCAAGAGCGCATAAACCGAGCTCGCCAGGCTTCCTCGGCTTGCATTGCCGCACTGACGGCGGTCCCCGCGAAAGTTCCCCAAATTGATTCTGTCGAGCCGAGCTCCAAGAGGACAAAGCCATTCCCCGAGGCGGCCGAGCCCATCTTCCACGACCTGAGGACCCCCCTGGCTCGCGAGACCGGCTCTTCTACTCGAACTATTCTGGAGAATGATAGGGAGGTCGTCGTAGTCGGCGACGATCAGGGCGGCCTACCAGATGGCGAGGGCACCGTGCCGCGGGTCCCCACGCCGTGAGGCGAGGTCACGCTCGTCACTTCGCGACTCTCGGCACCGGACAGCCATCCCCAGGATCCACCGCTCCTCTTCGGGATCCTGCCTGTGAGCTCGCAGAGGCCAGCTTCACCACAGGGGTCCCCTCCTCGGCGAACTGACGCGGCCGCCGGGGGAGGTCTGGGGTCCATTCCCATCCCGGGATTCGAGCTCATCTCGCCGGGAGCTCGCGGCCCAGGTCGCGGGAAGGACCTGAGATTCGTCCCTCCCCGCATCTCCTTTGAGCCGCCGAGCTCTTCAGGCCAGCCTCGCTCAACCCTGTGCTTCACAAGCTTTTACTCTGCTGACATCTGCCTTTACAGCTCTTCCCAGTCAATCGGCTGACGAGGAGTCCTCGCGGGCAGCCCACCACTCTCCCCTCCCGTCTCCGAGCTCGCTGGACTCTTACTTGGGTCCGGAGGTGGATCAAGGAGAGCTGTCAAGGACGGAGGTCAAGCTCCTCAAGAAGCTGGTGTGCGGACTGCGCGAGGTGCAGGGGGTCAACGAGACGCTGCAGCGCGACTACGCGCGTCTTGATGAGGAGGTGCGCCTCGGCCGAGCTGGCGAGTTGATGTCCCCCTCCCGACTCCTGGATGAGATAGACGACGGTCTCTTGGTTGCGCAAAGGAATTCCGGAAGGATCCGCGAGCTACTCCGCGCGCCGCAGCCTGGGGGCGGGGGTCGCGAGGCCGGGGTAGGTAAGTCTGCGGGCTCCTCTGCCGAGCCGACCGGCGCTCGCATCCCGGTCCCCTCCCTGCTCGTGCGCCCCGTTTTCTGTTCTGAACTTTCCCCTTCTGTGATGAATAATTCTTAGAACATTCTTAATTATGTTATTTAAATAAAAAGCTGTAATGTTTGACTTAGCCTTGGTTGGGATGCGTCAGAAGTCGGCGAGCTGGGGTGGCGAGCTGGGGTGGCGAGCTGGGGCGGCGAGCTGCGCTGATGTGACAGCCTGCCTCAGATTTCTTTTCGTATAAATAGCCCCCCCCCCTCACCTACCCCCGTACTGCCTTTATTGCTTTGCTTTCCTTTCCTTGCTTTCTCCTTTCCCTGCTCGCGCCGCGCTTCTCCTCTGCGATCATGGGCAAGACCAACCCGGACGCTGATGGCCGCTCCAAATGCGCGCAACACTTCGCAGATTATTGCTTCTTCGACGGCCACACCAGCGAGGAGGAGCTCGCAGAATTCAAAGCCATGTATGTGCCGCCGGGCATTGAGGCACGCAGGCCGGGGCCGGGCGAGGCCATTAACACATTCTACGAGAACGAGCTCGCCTTCCCCATCTCGTACTTCGAGGTGGGGCTGCGACTTCCCTTGTGGCCGGAGATCCGGCAGATCCTGAAATTCTACGGGGCCATCCCCGCGCAGCTGAACTCAAACGCCATAGCAATGATGGTGGCGTTAGCGAGCTACCTCCAGAGGGAGAGGATCGAGTTCAACCTGACGGTGTTCAGGAAGCTCTTTTCCTACAAGGCGACGACGGACGGGGTCGCCTACTTCAGTGGCTCCCTGATCAAAGTTCGGGAGATCGCGAACAAGCACCACACCTGGATGACCAAGATCGCCTTCGTCAAGGGCGATCTCGGCAACATCCCCTACTCGCCGCAACAAAAAGGCGAGGAGGTGTACCGCCCGCCGGCCGTGTCCGGCAACGACGCCGAGCTCCACAAATTCTTCCTCCACAAAGATTTCGAGGTCGCCTTCCTGCGGAGGGGCCTCGACGCGCTCCCCCCGATTCTGCCCGACGAAGGTATGATCTCCTCATCTTGCCGAGCTCGCCTACTCGCCGAACTCGGCACATCATCATATCTGGAATTCCTAACCTTTCCAAGTGTTTTCCTGCAGGGGAGCGAATAATCCCCGCGAACCCGCCGTTTGCGGACCCGGGGCTCAATACCGACCCTCTTGCTCGCGAGAGGGCGGCGGCGGCGGCGTTCTGAGATGAGGCGGCCCTCTCGCAGCCCTCTTCCGGCAAGAGGCGATCTGAGGACGCGGGGTCGAACCCGCCATCCGGCCCCCGTCAGATGAAAAAGATGCGGAGAGCCCTGCTGGCTCCGCGGGGGCAACAACAACAACAGTCCAGCCCCAAGTACATCAGCTCGTCGAAGACTCCTCCCGACGGGTCCCCGGAGAGCCCGCTGAAGGAGACGACCAGCAAGGGCCGAAATGATGGCAAGGGCCCTTCTTCCTCGGCTGCGATCTCCCCTCCTCCTTCGGTGAAGAGGGCTGCCCGCGAGCGCGCGCCGCCGAAGCAGCACCCCCTCTTCAACTTCGGTGCGCGCTGGAAGGATTCTGTGGGCGAGCCCATGCTGCAGTGGGACGAGCTCGCTCATCGAGTCTCCGTCTCCACTCTGCACCGGTCCTGGCACGACCGCGAGCCCGCCACCTGGCACGCCTACTCCCTCGGCTTCGGCCTTTATGGCCGGGAGGATGTCGAGGCTTACAAGAGGGCGACCCTCCGTCAGCTCGGCCATGAGGGCCTGCAGTCCCACCTGCGGACTCTGGAGCTGCACCACATGCTGGCGCGCCGCAGCTTCGCCCTCATCCACCAGCTCGAAAAGGCCGAGCAGGCTCGCGACCTCGCCAAGGAGCAGGTCGCCGATCAGGCGAGGCGGCTTGGCATCGCGGATGGTCTTCTCGCCCAGACTGCTGGCGGGCTGGTAAGTACTACGCACCGCTCTCTTTTTACTTAGCTTTGTGCCGCTGCTAAACGGGCTTTTCTCTAGGATGCCAAGGCGGCGGGCGAGCTCCAGGCTCGCAACACTGAGCTGGGGGAGGAGGTCAGCCGGCTGCGCGCTCAACTGGCCGCGGATGCCGACGCTGCTGGGGAGCTCCAAGCTCGCCACGCCGAGCAAGGGGAGGAGATCGGCCGACTGCGCGCACGCCTTGGCAAGCTGGAGGGCACGAACGCAAAGCTGAAGGGGGAGAACCAGCACCTTCTCGGCGAGGTGCATCGCCAGGCGGAGATCTTCTTCCCGTCGCACGACATCGATCCCACACTCCCCTACAAGAGCCCGCGTATCTTTGGCGAGGCCGACCTCGTCGAGAGACTGCGGATCAACTCAATCCAGACCGCCGAGTGCACCCTCGCGATGATTAAGGACTCCGGGGTGCTGGTGGAAGGATGCGGGGAGATCTCTACTCGGGACCTGATGCCGAGTCTGTTTCCGGCGACGCTGCCCAGCGAGATGGAAGATAGCCTGGACGCAATGTTCGGGAAGAGCTTCCAGGACCATTCGGGCGACGGCGAGGACCAGTCTGGCGGAGGGGGCGAGGCCAGCTGACAGCCTTGTATTTTTTCTTTTTTCTTTTTTCTTTTTTCTTTTTTGACTACTCGCCCGGGCGAGCTCCCTGTACATTTGTGAATAATTAATGAAAGTTTTTTGATCATAGCGGTGTTCTCCTCTTTACTATGCTTGTTATGCTCTGAATGTATGCGAGTGCTTCCTCCCACGACCTCGCAGAGACAGGTTCCGCGAGTGGCGATGAGAGCGCGCCCGCGAGTGAGACCCGTTCTGAGTGTTCGCCGAGCCCCAAATGATTTTGGGGCGAGTTGCTCTCCGCCCTTATCACGCCGCCATTACTCGCACGCGGGCCATCCAGGTTGTGCCCGACAGAAATTTCTCGTGTGTATTGGGCAAAGGGGGCGAGGTGTCCCGATCTGGCTTGCTCCCTTTGGCGAGGCCCGGGATTGCGGCCTACTCTCCAATGCCGAGCCGGGATTGGCGAGCACGAACTCGCCCATGCAGAGCCCTCCAGCCCGGCTTGCCCTCTTGATTATGCTGGGCTGAGCTCGCCGAGCCCGAGCTCGCCCTGACAGGACCCTTCCCCTTTGCTCCCTGCCATAGACTTTGGCATGTACCTGACGACTTCAAGGCCGACACCATCGAGTGACCTCCGGCCCTGCCAGCTAGATGGGAGCCTGACAGCGGGATCTGCTCGAGGCCCAAGGACGACGCCGAGTGACCTCCAGCCCTGCCAGCTAGGTGAGAGCCTGACAGCGGGATCTGCTCGGGGTCCACTACTACCACCATCGAGTGACTTCCAGCCCTGCCAGCTTGGTGAGAGCCTGACAGCGGGATCTGCTCGAGGCCAAGGATGACACCGAGTGACTTCCAGCCCTGCCAGCTAGGTGAGAGCCTGACAGCCGGATCTGCTCGGGGTCCACTACTACCACCATCGAGTGACTTCCAGCCCTGCCAGCTAGGTGAGAGCCTAACAGCGGGATCTGCTCGAGGCCAAGGATGACACTGAGTGACTTCCAGCCTTGCCAGCTAGGTGAGAGCCTGACAGCGGGATCTGCTCGGGGTCCACTACTACCACCATCAAGTGACTTCCAGCCCTGCCATCTAGGTGAGAGCCTGACAGCGGGATCTTCTCGAGGCCAAGGATGACACCGAGTGACTTCCAGCACTGCCAGCTAGGTGAGAGCCTGATAGCGGGATCTGCTCGGGGTCCACTACTACCACCATCGAGTGAATTCCAGCCCTGCCAGCTAGGTGAGAGCCTGACAGCGGGATCTGCTCGAGGCCAAGGATGACACCGAGTGACTTCCAGCCCTGCCAGCTAGGTGAGAGCCTGACAGCGGGATCTTTTCGGGGTCCACTACTACCACCATCGATTGACTTCCAGCCCTGCCAGCTAGGTGAGAGCCTGACAGCGGGATCTGCTCGAGGCCAAGGATGACACCGAGTGACTTCCAGCCCTGCCAGCTAGGTGAGAGCCTGACAGCGGGATCTGCTCGGGGTCCACTACTACCACCATCGAGTGACTTCCAGCCCTGCCAGCTAGGTGAGAGCCTGACAGCGGGATCTGCTCGAGGCCAAGGATGACACCGAGTGACTTCCAACCCTGCCAGCTAGGTGAGAGCCTCACAGCGGGATCTGCTCGGGGTCCACTACTACCACCATCGAGTGACTTCCATCCCTGCCAGCTAGGTGAGAGCCTGACAACGGGATCTGCTCGAGGCCAAGGATGACACCGAGTGACTTCCAGCCCTACCAGCTAGGTGAGTGCCTGACAGCGGGATCTGCTCGGGGTCCACTACTACCACCATCGAGTGACTTCCAGCCCTGCCAGCTAGGTGAGAGCCTGACAGCGGGATATGTTTCAGGGGAAAAATCATTTGAGGTCGTCACCACTCCAGGTGAGACTCAGGGTCTCGCCTTCTACATTTTGGAGTCGATAGCCCCCGGACCCTAAGTCTACCTTTATAATGAATGGTCCCTCCCAGCTGGGATTGAGCTTCCCCACGGATGCTGACCTCCCTGCTGCATCTACTTTCTTCAGTACCAAGTCCCCTTCCACGAACTGCTTGACCCTAACATGCTTGTCAAAGTACTTGGCCATCCTTCTCTTTACCTCCTCCTGTCGGATGGCAGAAAGGTCTCTTACTTCTTCCACCATGTCAAGGGAGAGCCTTAGTTCCTCCTCATTCTCTGCTTGCCATTCCTCACAGCCTTCTTTTGCTGCCACGACTCGCGGCGTTTGGACTTCGAATTCAATGGGGAGCACTGCCTCGCACCCGTGGGAGAGTTTGAAGGGGGTCTCTCCTGTAGTTGTGTTGGGGGTGGTCCTCAGGGCCCAAAGAACTGCGGGAAGCTGCTCCACCCAGCTCCCTTTCAGGTTCTCCACCTTCTTTTTGAGGAGGTTGACGATGATCTTGTTTGCGGCCTCCACCTGCCCGTTACTCCTGGGATGATGGACCGAGGCGAACCTGAGATCGATACCAAGCTGTTCGCAGAAGCTGGTGAACTCGGCACTGGCGAACTGGGGCTCGTTGTCCGTGACGATGGCCTGCGGTAGCCCATGGCGACAGATGATCTCCCCCCAAACAAAATTCCTGATCACCTGGGAGGTCACCTTGGCCAACACCTTCACCTCCATCCACTTTGAGAAGTAGTCTATCATCACTAGGAGGAACCTTCTCTGGCTGCTGGCTTGGGGGAACGGCCCAACCAAATCCATTCCCCAAATTGCGAAGGGCCATGGGGCCGTGATACTTCGGAGCCGCTGGGTCGGTTGCAGCTGGAGAGGGGCAAACAGTTGGCACTTGTGACATCTCCTTGCGAACTCTGCTGCGTCCCGGCCTAGGGTGGGCCAGAAATAACCTTGCCTGACTATCCTCCCTTCTAGGGTCCGACTCCCGGAGTGACTCCCACATTCCCCGGAGTGGACTTCCTCCAAGATCCTTCGCGCTTCTCCCTCGGTTACGCAGCGGGCCAGTATCCCCGAGAGGGTCTTCCTGTATAGTTGCCCGTCCTAGAGGAGGTAGTATGCTGACTTATGCCTCAGCTTCTTCTTGTCTACCCCCTCCGGATACTCTCCTGTGGAGAGAAAAACCACCACTGGATCCATCCATGAAGCTTGTTGATCTATTTCCATGAGTTCTCCTTCTTCGATGGAGGGGCGGAATAGGTCGGTGATGGTGCCCCCCACCTGGGGACCATGCTTATCCAACTGATCGGCTTGTTCATTCTCCTCCCGGGGCACATGTCGGATGGTGAAGGTTTGAAAAGTGCCAATGATCCCCTTTACTTTGGCCAAGTATGAACGCAGGGTAGGCTCCCTTGCCTCGAACTCCCCGTTGATTTGGGAGGCTACTACCATGGAGTCTGTGAGGACCTCCACATCCGACACTCCAAGTTCCCTGGCCAGGTGAAGCCCTGCTATCACGGCCTCGTACTCGGCCTGGTTGTTGGTAATGGGAAAGTGTACCACCACAGTCTGCTCGATTCGGGTCCCTTGAGGGCTTTCTAGGATCACCCCTATTCCTAGGGAATGCCTTCCCGAGGCTCCATCCACCCTCACCTTCCAAGGGGCCGGGCGAGTGAGCTCTTCCTCCGCCACTTCAATCACGTAGTAAGCAAGAAAGTCGGCCATCGCCTGGGCTTTGATCTAGAGCCGCGGAACGAAGGAGACGTCGAACTCGCTCATCTCCACCGACCACTTAGCCAACCTGCCTGAATACTCCACCCCTTCGAAGATGTTGCGGAGGGGGTGGTCAGTCACCACTCGGATTGAGTGTGCTTGGAAGTAAGGTCGCAGCCTCCGAGCCGAGATGATCAGTGCGAAGGCTAGCTTTTTTAAATCGGATACCTGAGCTCGGCCTTCTTTAGGACCCGGCTCACGTAATAGATTGGGAGCTGCCTCTTCCCCTCTTCACGAACCAAGACCGAGCTCAAGGCCTCCGTCCCGACCCCCAGATACAAGAACAGGTCCTCCCCCTCCTTCGGCCCTTGGAGCAGCGGAGCCTGTGTTAACTGCACCTTGAGGGCATGGAATGCCTCTTCACACTCCTCGCTCCATTCAAACCTATGACCCCCCCCCCCCCCCCCCGGTAACGTCCCGAATCGCTCTAGGCCCCTAGTGTGTGTGTTTTGAGTCAGGAGGGTTGACTCAAGTCCTGAGAAGTGCAGGAAATTGGGCTGCACTTGTGGAGAAGTGGAGAAATCAGTGCAGAGTGACACGGGAGGTGACAGGGGTAGTGACACGGCCGTGTCCATACCCGTGTGCGTCGAGTTGAGCTCGACGAGCCGTGTCGAGATCGTCGAGAATCGTCGAGCGGGGAACACGGGTAGTGACACGGGCGTGTACCTACCCGTGTGCGTCGAGTTGAGCTCGACGAGCCGTGTCGAGATCGTCGAGAATCGTCGAGATGCGTCGAGCGGGGAACACGGGTAGTGATACGGGCGTGTCCCTACCCATGTGCGTCGAGTTGAGCTCGACGAGAAGTGTCGAGATGCAACCCGAGAAGTACACGGCCAATGACACGGCCAGGCACACGGCCGTGTCATGTGAACACGGGTCGGGACACGGGCGTGTCCCTACCCGTGTCAAACATTGAACCAACATGGAAACTGCCACGGCCGTTTCGCGGAAGCGGGACACGGGTACGGACACGGCCGTGTCCCTACCCGTGTCATATTTTGCTTATAAGGGGCAGAGGAAACCCTAGCCGTTTTCACTCTCATTTCACCCCCTATCTCCTGTGAGAACTCCTGGTGAGAGGAAAACCGCTGGAGCAAGTTCTACCGGAGGAGATTCGCCATCGCCGTGAAAGAGAAGATGCCGCCAAGGAGAACTACGAGATCCATGGCTAGAAATGGTGGTACCGCTGGAGCCAATGTGAGTTTCCTACCCTCTCCCTTGGTGCTAGATCTTAGATATTTAGGAGAGACATCGGTTCAAGAGAGCTTGATGGAGAGGAGAAGATTTCTAGGTTTGGCCATGCTAGGATTTGAATCATAGATTTTAGATCTCTTCAACCCTTCCCCTTTTCTTCAATACGACGATGGGTGAATGGTTTCGTGAGGAGTTTTGGCCTTTGAGGTTGAATAAGGGAGGAGGACATTTCTGGAAAATTTAGGAAGGATCGCTTGAGGAGGAAGACGGACCGATGCCGTCCATTTTTCTTTAAGATGCCCGCAGAATCTGTATTCTGCGCGCAGCGATCTTCTAGGCCATTTTCATGTAGGATATGTGCAGATCTGGGCTTTTGGCTAAACATGAAAGTTGTAGCCCTTGGAAATACCTTTCCAACGAGTGGTTGCACGACTTCAGGTGATGTCTGTGGCCCCGGGAAAACCTAATCGAGTTTGCTGCCCGGCAATTCCTGTACACAGAAATTGTGTTCTGTGCGCAGTGAACTTTGAAGCCGATTTCGAGTAAGTTAATGTCAGATCTGGGTTGTGACCTGAATATGAAAGTTATAGATCATGAAAAGATCTTTCCAACGAGTGGTTACACGCCTCCACCGGATTCCTGTAACTTCAAGAAACGCCGGTCGAAGTTGCTGTCCAGTGCTAATCCTGCGCTGAAATTCTGGGTCTCTACATACGTTGTGGATTTGAAATTGGTGGATCCAATGTCGCAATTAATTCTAGATTTTGGAGAAATAATTTTATGTTAACCACCAAAGTGTTATGGATGATAATATTTATTGTTTTAGAAATCAATTTATTATTGCAAAATAGCTTGAGGCCTGTTGATTTCCTTATGTTTAATTGGATTGATTTGATAATACTTCGGTAAGTTGTCGTAAGAGCAAATCTTATTTAGATCATGTTGAAATCACTTGGGATGATATATAGATGGGTAACCCATGGCCATGCATATGTTTTATATCGGATTGAATTTAGGAGTCCAATACTTAGAGAGTCGTCTCCCTACGGGTAGTGTTGTGAAGGGATGTAAGTGCGGTGTTGACCGTCACTTATTTTGGTTATGTTGAGGTAAGGTGTGGATGGATGGTTGGGCTGTGTCCTCGTGCTCACTCCGAGGCCCCTTCCATGGTATGATGAGGTTGTGAAATTGCATGTGGTGTGAGTTGACACGCGGTGTCGTAATCCTGGGTTAAGGATAGTGTGGCAGGTCTACGGGCTCGCCAGTCGTCACACCGACGGGAGTTGGCAGTTAGACTTGGTCGGTTTGGGCTGTGTCCTCGGTGTTCACGTCCCGAGGCCCCTCCGGCCATGTGACCGGTTGGGCTGTGTCGTCGTGCTTTCTCCCGAGGCCCCTTCCGGGTCACACAAGGCCAGTTCGGGCTGTGTTCTTGGTGCACATCTACCCAAGACCCCGCTGGGCCATAGTACGCATGGGCTCCGCTGTTGTGTTCTTAGCGTTGAGGCGTACGGAGGCCTAGGTGAAGTAGTGTGATACCCGCCTAGTAGTAGAAGTGCCCGTTCTACTGTCACCGCCTGGCCACGGCGGCTGATGCCTGAGAGGTTAGATACCTGCTCGAAAAGTGGGAACTATAGTCTGTGTCGACATAGCAATTGCATGGGTGAGTCATTGCATTGCATTCATAGCATTTCATATCATTGCACCACAAGATCCTCATCGTATAAGTTTGTATGGGCACTCTTATACGATGAGTTACTTTTATGTAACCCGATCCTTAACTTATAAGTTTGTATGGGCATTCTTATAAGTTAAGTTACTTTCCTGCTGTTACTTATACTTGCTAGTTTAGTGTAGCTCTTACTTAAATGCTGATTATGATGTTGTTACTCTTATATTACCTTGCCACCTGCTTGTACTTCCTTTACTTGCATACTTATTATATACTATACTCTTGTTCCTTTTCTCCGCCCGGTGCCGAGGAGTCGCCGGGGGAGCGGATGTGAAACCACTTAGTCGTTTCGACTAACGGTTGCTACGTCTTCCTTTTTAGGAGGTCACGCCGCAGGTAGAGCAGCCGCAGACTACGCAGCAGGACAGCCAGGCCAGGGAGACAGGGCCTGAAGTGACGGTGCCATCGATACCGTCGGTTACCGATGTTAGTTCTATTACTCTGTTGTAGCCCGTTTGGGCAATGTTTAGCTGTACTCTGATATATTGTAGAAGCATGTTTTAGCTTCTCATTATTGATGTATTTGGACATTATAACTTAGTGTGGATTTTGACTTCTCTTGCTTATTTATTTGGTTGGGTTGGCATGATATATTGATATTGTTGTAGCCGGCGGAATAGGCGTCTTGTGGTACAGGTTAGCCCATGTGCTAATGCTACCGCAAGGCGGCTGTTCCGGGCATAAGACTCCCTCTTCGTGCCGTGTTTTGGGATCCGTGAGGAGGGGTCTTACAAATGGTATCAGAGCCAGGTTTCGATCCTCCGACCTGTGGGTTATGGGCCACCCGACAAATGGTATCAGTTTGCCACGATCCTCAACTACGAAGTCATTCAACAATGGTGCCACCCCCGTTTGGTTAGTCAGTTTGGGGACAAACTGACTTAGCGGAAGCAGTGGTGTGCCCATATGTAATTCACATTAAGTTTGTCCAACTTAGACCTTAAGTTTAGCCAACCTGACCACAAATTTGCCGTGTACGTGTAGATTCCACTGCATGTTGAGCCGATGGGGGGTACTCCTACCCCTCCCATACCCACTCAGTTCGAACAGTCTGAGTTGGGGCAGACGCTCACCGCCATTCTTGATGCTTTTAAGGCACAGCAGGCTCCGGTGCAACAACAGGCCCCGAGCTCCAACTGGCTGAGCACCTTCCGGGCTCTCTCCCCTCCCGTCTACCTTGGGACGGAGTCAGCCGTACGTATAGAGGAATGGCTAGACACGATACAGGAGTTGTTGGCCGGTATCCGTTGCCCAGCCAACGTGGCAGTGACATTAGCAGTGTCCGTCTTGGACTTACATGCGAAGAGGTGGTGGAAGTCCCTCATGGGCTCTACCTTCCAAGGCCGGATCTACACAGAGATAAGTTGGAGTGAATTCTCGGGTGTTTTCTTGGAGCACTTTATCCCTACATCGGCCCGAGATGAGCTTGAGCAGAGGTTTCTTCCACTAAAGCAGGGATCAAAGTCGGTCACAGAATACCAGCGGGAATTCCAGCATCTCGCAAGGTTTGCGGACTCTTATGAGTTGGATGACAGAGGTTATGCCAAGCTCTTCTATAAAGGGCTGCGAGATCCCCTAAGGCAGTCCCTTTTGTTTATAGCGGATGGTAGCTTGGCGGAGATCATTGATATGGCGAAAAGATTGGAGGCGGACCACATGGGATGTAGTAAGAGGCCTGCGGAGGACGTGATGGAAGCCGGCCCATGGAATAGAAGGAGGCGAGACTTCAGAGGAGGAAGAGGTTATCAAAGAGGTGGCGGGCGTGTCCACCGAAACTATAGGGTGGAGCATCCAGTTCCACAGCCGCCTGCGTTGCCTCCACCCCCACAGCCTCAGCGATTTCAACAACCTGAAGGGCGTCGTGGTTTGGTGTGCTTCGAATGCAACCAGCCGGGCCACATCCGACGTTTTTGCCCGCAGCTATATGAGAACGTCCCTCCTGCTCTCCCTCATGCTCTCCCTCCTGCTCTCCCTCCACCAGCTCCACGAGGACGGGGATATATGCGTGGTCGAGGACGAGGACCGCCAAGAGGAAACCCCGGACCGGTCCGGGATCAGGTGTACGCGCTTGACATGGCGCAGGAACGGAACCCACAAGATGTGATTGCAGGTATGATTTAATTAGTTTACATATTTGCATGGTTTAACATGAATTGAATAGAACTTATTAGACACTAGCAATAAGTTTTTGTCGTTGGCACTTAGGCACCGTGATTATTGGCGGGAAGACGGCCTATGCGCTGTTCGATACCGGTGCCTCACACTTTTTTGTGTCCGAGGATTTCATAAAAGACGTGGGGGATGTTCAGTACTTCACGGGAGTAGCCCGACGTGTACGCCTTCCGGACGGCTCGGAGATGATCGTGACCGCCAAGTGCGAGTTGGAGTTATTTATTGATGGGAAGGCCTTTGATACACCGGCCACGGTTCTGAGAATGCCGGAGTTTGACATCATTTTGGGCATGGCATGGCTCGATTGGCACTTCGCGAGGATCGACTGCGCGGAGAAGCGGATCTATTTGAGACATGGAGACTCTGACGTCATCTTCCAAGGTATTTGCTTCGCTCCTCGCATGATGTTATCTTCCGTCCAGGTTGTAAAAGCTCATATGAAGGGGGACGAGATCTTCATGATCTGGTTCGAGTTGAAGGAGGAAGCGTTGGAATTAAAGGATGTACGGGTTGTGCGGGATTTTCCCGAGGTATTTCCTGAGAAGCTACCAGGATTACCACCGCATAGAGAGGTCGATTTCCAGATTAATTTAGTACCAGGTGCCAAGCCTGTATCTAAGGCTCCGTACAGAATGGGCCCGAAAGAACTCGCGGAGTTTAGAGTTCAACTGCAAGAACTAGTAGATTCAGGATTCGTTCGCCCCAGTTCATCACCATGGGGTGCCCCTGTGTTGTTCGTAAAGAAGAAGGATGGAACCCTGCGATTGTGCATAGATTATCGGGAACTCAATCGATTAACGGTGCGGAACACTTATCCGCTACCTCGGATCGACGAGTTGTTCGATCAATTAGTGGGAGCACATTGGTTCTCTAAACTAGACTTGCGCTCTGGATACTATCAGTTGAGGATACAAGAGGGGGATATACAAAAAACAGCCTTCAGTTCGAGATATGGTTTGTATGAGTTCACAGTAATGCCGTTTGGGCTCACGAATGCACCTTCGGCCTTCATGAGCCTGATGAACAAGGTGTTTGAACCATACTTGGACATCTTTGTCATTGTTTTCATCGACGACATCTTGGTCTACTCAAAGACGGAGGAGGAGCATGTCGAGCACCTGACCTTGGTTTTGAAGAAATTGAAGGAGCACGCCTTGTATGCCAAGTTTAGCAAGTGTGAATTCTGGCTTAAGGAGGTTGCCTTCTTGGGGCATGTGATCAGTGGAGCAGGATTAGCGGTGGATCCAGCAAAGGTGCGAGCCGTGAAGGAGTGGTCGCCCTTGCAGTCGGCGGCCGATGTACGAAGCTTTCTTGGACTTGCTGGGTACTACCGCAAGTTCGTGAAAGGATTTTCCAAGATTGCCCTTCCCCTTACCTCCTTGACGAAGAAGGGTGTGCCATTTGAGTGGACACCTCAATGTGAGGCGGCATTTCAAGAATTGAAAGATAGGCTTACCTCCGCCCCCATCCTTGCACTTCCGTCGGGGAAGGAAGGATTCCAAGTTTACACGGACGCATCATATCAAGGGATGGGAGCGGTGCTGATGCAGCACGGGCATGTGATCGCATATGCTTCAAGGCAGTTAAAGAAACATGAAATCAATTACCCGGTTCATGATTTGGAGTTGGGAGCAGTGGTCTTCGCTTTGAAGGTCTGGAGGCATTACCTATATGGCGTACACTGCGAGATCTTTTCCGATCACAAAAACTTGAAGTATGTTCACACTCAGAAGGAGTTGAACCTGAGACAACGGCGGTGGTTGGAATTTCTATGCGACTATGAGTTCACCATGAACTACCACCCCGGGAAAGCGAACTCGGTAGCCGATGCCTTGAGTAGAAAAGCGCCAGGCTCTAACCCAGAGTCTCGGCTGATGAGTATGGAGTTGGCTCGGATGATCGAGGAGATGGAAATTACTCTAGTATTCAAGGCTCCTTCGGCAGAGTATGCGGAGTATTTGGCCAACATGAGCATAGTTTGTGATATCCGAGACCGGATTCGGGTGGAGCAAGGAATGGATGCGGCCTTGGCCCCGGCAATCAAGGCAATTGAAGATAGGACCACCGATGAGTACACACTCAAAGACGGCCTCGTTTATTTTCGTGGCCGACTTTATATTCCCAAGGGCGGCAAAATTCGGGAAGATATATTGAGAGAGGCGCATTCCTCTCAATATTCAGTGCATCCGGGTATTGCTAAGATGTATGCCAGACTGCGGAAGACCATGTGTTGGCCGGGAATGAAGAAGGATGTTCGCTACTATGTTACACATTGCGAAGCTTGCCAAAGAGTGAAGGCTGAATGCAGGAGTCTCGGTGGTTTGTTGCAGTCGCTGCCCATCCCCGAATGGAAGTTCGAGGATATCTCCATGGACTTTGTTCATGGGTTACCTCGTTCCCGCTCCGGGAATGATTCGGTGTGGGTTATTGTGGATCAACTAACAAAGGTGGCCTGGTTCATTCCAATGAAGAAGGAAGCACACGTGGATGTTTTGGTACGCCTTTTTATGGAGCAATTTGTACGGTATCATGGCGTGCCCAAGACAATTGTTTCGGATAGGGATGGCCGGTTTACATCCAATGAGTGGAAGGCGGTACAGGCGTATTTGGGCTCACGCCTAACCTTTAGTACCGCATTTCATTCACAAACTGACGGGCAGTCTGAAAGGACCATCAGGACACTGGAAGATTTATTGAGGTTATGCGTGCTGGACAGAGGAGAGCCATGGGAAAGGCTCTTGCCCCTGGTGGAATTCTCCTATAATAATAGCCATCAGGCGAGCATCGGCATGGCGCCCCATGAAGCCCTTTACGGAAGAAGGTGCAGGACTCCCTTGTCTTGGGTGCAAGATGAAGATCCGAAGGCATTGGGAAACGAATACATAGATGATACTGATGCGGCGGTCAGATTGATACGGGATCGCATGTTGGAGGCTCAAAGTCGACAGGCGAAATATTACAATAAGAAGCACCGGATGGTGGAGTTCCTGGTGGGCGAAAAAGTGTTCCTTAAGATTCGGCCGATGCATGGAGTGTCACGGGTGCGGGGAGTGAAAAAGCTCAGCCCAAGGTATGTTGGGCCTTATACTATATTGGAAAGAATTGGCCCGTTGGCCTATCGGTTGGAGTTACCACCGGAACTAGAAAATCTTCACGACGTGTTCCATGTATCGTCGCTTCGAAAAGCACTATTGCGGCCTGACCAATTTATTCCCACTACTGATGGTGCAGTGGCGTCGGATAGATCTGTGCGACTAGAGCCGGTGCGGATTGTTGACAGCGAGACAAGAACTTTACGCCGCAAAAGTGTCCCCTTAGTGAAGGTGCAATGGTTGAATCATGGGAAGGAGGAGTACACCTGGGAGCCAATGGATTTGATGCAGCAACGCTACCCGGAGTTGTTTGCCCAAGGTAGTCTTATTTAAAAACGTATGATAAATTTCCTATTAAGCTTTTTTTTTCCACACAGCCTAAGCCTGATTTCGGGGACGAAATCTTTTATTTTGTTTATAGGATTTGTAACGTCCCGAATCGCTCTAGGCCCCTAGTGTGTGTGTTTTGAGTCAGGAGGGTTGACTCAAGTCCTGAGAAGTGCAGGGAATTGGGCTGCACTTGTGGAGAAGTGGAGAAATCAGTGCAGAGTGACACGGGAGGTGACACGGGTAGTGACACGGCCGTGTCCCTACCCGTGTGCGTCGAGTTGAGCTCGACGAGCCGTGTCGAGATCATCGAGAATCGTCGAGCGGGGAACACGGGTAGTGACACGGGCGTGTCCCTACCCATGTGCGTCGAGTTGAGCTCGACGAGCCGTGTCGAGATCGTCGAGAATCGTCGAGATGCGTCGAGCGGGGAACACGGGTAGTGACGCGGGCGTGTCCCTACCCGTGTGCGTCGAGTTGAGCTCGACGAGAAGTGTCGAGATGCAACCCGAGAAGTACACGGCCAATGACATGGCCAGGCACACGGCCGTGTCATGTGAACACGGGTCGGGACACGGGCGTGTGCCTACCCGTGTCAAACATTGAACCGACATGGAAACCGCCACGGCCGTTTCGCGGAAGCGGGACACGGGTACGGACACTGCCGTGTCCCTACCCGTGTCATATTTTGCTTATAAGGGGCAGAGGAAACCCTAGCCGTTTTCACTCTCATTTCACCCCCTATATCCTGTGAGAACTCCTGGTGAGAGGAAAACCGCTGGAGCAAGTTCTACCGGAGGAGATTCGCCATCGCCGTGAAAGAGAAGATGCCGCTAAGGAGAACTACGAGATCCATGGCTAGAAATGGTGGTACCGCTGGAGCCAATGTGAGTTTCCTACCCTCTCCCTTGGTGCTAGATCTTAGATATTTAGGAGAGACATCGGTTCAAGAGAGCTTGATGGAGAGGAGAAGATTTCTAGGTTTGGCCATGCTAGGATTTGAATCCTAGATTTTAGATCTCTTCAACCCTTCCCCTTTTCTTCAATACGACGATGGGTGAATGGTTTCGTGAGGAGTTTTGGTCTTTGAGGTTGAATAAGGGAGGAGGACATTTCTGGAAAATTTAGGAAGGATCGCTTGAGGAGGAAGACGGACCGATGCCGTCCATTTTTCTTTAAGATGCGCGCAGAATCTGTATTCTGCGCGCAGCGATCCTCTAGGCCATGTTCATGTAGGATATGTGCAGATCTGGGCTTTTAGCTAAACATGAAAGTTGTAGCCCTTGGAAATACCTTTCCAACGAGTGGTTGCACGACTTCAGGTGATGTGTGTGGCCCCGGGAAAACCTAATCGAGTTTGCTGCCCGGCAATTCCTGTACACAGAAATTGTGTTCTGTGCGCAGTGAACTTTGAAGCCGATTTCGAGTAAGTTAATGTCAAATCTGGGTTGTGACCTGAATATGAAAGTTATAGATCATGAAAAGATCTTTCCAACGAGGGGTTATACGCCTCCACCGGATTCCTGTAACTTCAGGAAACGCCTGTCGAAGTTGTTGTCCAGTGCTAATCCTGCGCTGAAATTCTGGGTCTCTACATACGTTGTGGATTTGAAATTGGTGGATCCAATGTCTTAATTAATTCTAGATTTTGGAGAAATAATTTTATGTTAACCACCAAAGTGTTATGGATGATAATATTTACTGTTTTAGAAATCAATTTATTATTGCAAAATAGCTTGAGGCCTGTTGATTTCCTTATGTTTAATTGGATTGATTTGATAATACTTCGGTAAGTTGTCGTAAGAGCAAATCTTGTTTAGATCATGTTAAAATCACTTGGGATGATATATAGATGGGTAACCCATGGCCATGCATATGTTTTATATCGGATTGAATTTAGGAGTCCAATACTTAGAGAGTCGTCTCCCTACGGGTAGTGTTGTGAAGGGATGTAAGTGCGGTGTTGACCGTCTCTTGTTTTGGTTATGTTGAGGTAAGGTGTGGATGGATGGTTGGGCTGTGTCCTCGTGCTCACTCCGAGGCCCCTTCCATGGTATGATGAGGTTGTGAAATTGCATGTGGTGTGAGTCGACACGCGGTGTCATAATCCTGGGTTAAGGATAGTGTGGCAGGTCTACGGGCTCGTCAGTCATCACACCGACGGTAGTTGGCAGTTAGACTTGGTCGGTTTGGGCTGTGTCCTCGGTGTTCACGTCCCGAGGCACCTCCGGCCATGTGACCGGTTGGGCTGTGTCGTCGTGCTTTCTCCCGAGGCCCCTTCCGGGTCACACAAGGCCAGTTCGGGCTGTGTTCTTGGTGCACATCTACCCAAGACCCCGCTGGGCCATAGTACGCATGGGCTCCGCTGTTGTGTTCTTAGCGTTGAGGCGTACGGAGGCCTAGGTGAAGTAGTGTGATACCCGCCTAGTAGTAGAAGTGCCCGTTCTACTGTCACCGCCTGGCCACGGCGGCTGATGCCTGAGAGGTTAGCTACCTGCTCGAAAAGTGGGAACTATAGTCTGTGTCGACATAGCAATTGCATGGGTGAGTCATTGCATTGCATTCATAGCATTTCATATCATTGCACCACAAGATCCTCATCGTATAAGTTTGTATGGGCACTCTTATACGATGAGTTACTTTTATGTAACCCGATCCTTAACTTATAAGTTTGTATGGGCATTCTTATAAGTTAAGTTACTTTCCTGCTGTTACTTATACTTGCTAGTTTAGTGTAGCTCTTACTTAAATGCTGATTATGATGTTGTTACTCTTATATTACCTTGCCACCTGCTTGTACTTCCTTTACTTGCATACTTATTATATACTATACTCTTGTTCCTTTTCTCCACCCGGTGCCGAGGAGTCGCCGGGGGAGCGGATGTGAAACCACTTAGTCGTTTCGACTAACGGTTGCTACGTCTTCCTTTTTAGGAGGTCACGCCGCAGGTAGAGCAGCCGCAGACTACGCAGCAGGACAGCCAGGCCAGGGAGACAGGGCCTGAAGTGACGGTGCCATCGATACCGTCGGTTACCGATGTTAGTTCTATTACTCTGTTGTAGCCCGTTTGGGCAATGTTTAGCTGTACTCTGATATATTGTAGAAGCATGTTTTAGCTTCTCATTATTGATGTATTTGGACATTATAACTTAGTGTGGATTTTGACTTCTCTTGCTTATTTATTTGGTTGGGTTGGCATGATATATTGATATTGTTGTAGCCGGCGGAATAGGCGTCTTGTGGTACAGGTTAGCCCGTGTGCTAATGCTACCGTAAAGCGGCTGTTCCGGGCATAAGACTCCCTCTTCGTGCCGTGTTTTGGGATCCGGGAGGAGGGGTCTTACACCCCCCCCCCCCCCTTAGCGTCTTGAAGAAGGGGGAGCACTTTTCTCCTGCCTGTGAGAGGAAATGACTCAGCCCTGCCAGCTTCCCTGTCAGCCGCTGGACCTCCTTCGCATTCCGCAGGGACCCCAGCTCTAAGATAGCTTTGACCTTGTCTGGATTCGGCTCGACCCCTGCGGGGGTGAGGAGGTGCCCCAAGAACTTTCCCCTACTGGCCCCAAAAACACATTTCAGTGGATTCAATCGCATCTTGTATTTGCGCAGGGTGGCGAAGGTCTCCTCTAGGTCCCGGAGGTGGGAGTCCACATCCTGGCTCTTGATCATGAGGTCATCTACATACACCTCCAAATTCCTTCCCCGTTGCTCCTTGAAGACTCTGTCCATCATTTTCTGGTAGGTAGCCCCAGCATTCTTCAACCCAAAGGGCATCATCTTGTAGCAGTAGCATCCATCCCCGGTGATGAACGAGACATCCTTGATGTCTGGGGGGTGCATCCTGATCTGATGGTAACCTGAAAAAGCATCCAAAAAACTCATTACAGAAAAACCGACGGCTGAGTCAACCAGCGCGTCGATCCGAGGGAAGGGGTAACAATCCTTAGGACAAGATTTATTAAGTAAGGAAAAGTCGATACACATCCTCCATCAGCCATCCCTTTTTTTAACCATAACCACGTTGGAGACCCAGCCGGGGTACTGAATCTCAGACACGAAGCCGGCCTTGAGGAGTTTCGCCACCTCCTCCCGGATGGGCTCCGCCAGCTTGTCCGCGGTGGACCTCTTTTTCTGCTGAACGGGGCGTGTTCCCGGGTCCAGGTTGAGGCGGTGGCAAGCCACATCCGCGTCAACCCCCGGCATCTCCGCGGCGTTCCAGGCGAAGATGTCCACATTCTTCTGGATGCACTCCAGCATCCTGCCTTGGTCCTCCAGGGTCAGCCCCCCCGCTGACGCGGATCTTCTCCATCCTTCCTCCTCGTGTGAGCACTTCCAGCTCCACCACCTCCTCTGCTGCCTCCAGCCTGGATTGCTCACCCCATCCCTCGGCATCCCCTTCCTCCGGAACGTGGATCTCTACCTCCATCTCCTCCCTCTCGGCCCTCACCTCGGTCACCTCCTCCAGATCTCCTCCTGTCGCCTCCTCTGCGCAGCTCTTCTCTCCCAGCTCCTCCCTTCCTGCTTCCTGGTCGACCTCCTCCATCCTTCGCCCCATCTCCTCGGCTCCCTCCTGTCAGGAGATGGTATTCACCGCAGTGACATAACACTCACGCGCCACCTTTGGATCTCCCCTAACCCTGACTTGGACTCCCTCGGCATTGAACTTCAAGCATTGATGAAAAGATGAGGGGACGCAGCGGAAGGCACTGATCAGGGGCATCCCAAAGATGGCGCTGTAGCTGCTGGGGGCGGCCACAATGACGAACTTGCAGTTTCGGGACTCCCCCCCCCCCCCCAAGGTGACATGGAGTCCAACTCCTCCTTCTACTTCCTTCATCTCTCCTGAAAACCCGAACAGGGGGCCATCCGAGGCCAGCACCCTTCTTGCCTCCACCTTCATCGCGTCGAACGCCTTTTTGAAGACGACGTTGACGGAACTCCCGTTGTCCACGAGGATCCGAGAGACGGTGAAGTTCTCGATGGCCGCCTTGATGACCAGCGCATCGCAGAACGGATCCTCGTGGTCTGGCATATCACTCCTGGAGAAGGTGATCCTCTCCTCCGGTGGTGGGGTTTGGGATGTAGATGCGACGCTCCGCCGATACATGGTGTGGAGACTGGCCTTGGGGGAGGCCTCGATCCCTACTCCCCCGTGGATCACCCCGATCCCCCCTCGGGTCCGCACATCCACCCGGTCTTCGCACCGATCCTCCTCCGCCCGAGGCAGGACCTCCTCAATCCTCACTTCCTGTCTCCTTTTCTGCTGCTGCTCCCTATTCCCCCTCATCTCGAGGAACTCCGAACAGGTGGCCGTTGCATGCCCCTCTTCCTGATGGAAGTCGCAGTAGGGCAGCTCCACCCTGACTTCTCTTCTCCTCCTCCTCCACACACCTCTCCTGGCCCCCAAAGCTATGGCCATGGCCTCTTCTTGATCGGGGAGCCGGGGCCTCTGGCCCTGCCTCCATCCCGGGGGGTGGAGTTGGTCTTGCCTCCCCTGAAAGTGACCCCTTCCGAAGTTCCCTCTCTGTGGCCCCTGCCCTTGCCACTCAGGCCTCCAGCCCAACCGACGGTCGGGCTCCTGACGCCCCCACCCCGGCTGCTGCGGCCCTTGGAGCTGCCTCTGCTCCCTCTGTCTGGGCTCCCCTCTTCTCTCCTCCTGTCCTCTTCCTCCCTTCGACTCCCTCTCCTCATCTGTGGCCCACCTGGCCAACTTCCTTGCAAACTCCGGGTTTGACGCCTCCCCGTCAACCTCTCTCGCCGCCCTTTCCATCAACTCCTCATAGGAGAGGGGAGGAACTCTTTTCAGCTCCATTCGGAAGAATCCCTGCTGCAGGCCCAGGGTAAAGGCCATCATCAGACTATGGCCCGGCATCTCCGGGACCTGAGTAACCTACTCCTGAAATCGGTCCACGTAGCTCCCCAACGTCTCGTTAACCCCCTGCTTGATGTGAAACAGAGACTCAGACTCCTTCTTCCTCTTCTTCGAGGTGGTGAATCTCAGCATAAATCCTCGGCGCAGGTCCTCGAAGCAGTAGATGGAGCTGGCCGGTAGCTGGTGGAACCACTCTCTCACCTTTTCCCAGAGCGTGATGGCGAAGAGTCGGCACTTGAATCCGTCCGACATCTGACGGATGGAGACCACGTCCTCGAACCATTGGACATGCTGGACCGGGTCTCCCTTCCCAGTGTAATAGGACATCTCGGGCTCCCTGAACCCGTCTGGAACTGGAGCTGAAGAGACCAGCTCGCTGAAAGGGCTCCCTCCCCCCACTGGGCGAGCTGGCGAGTCTCGCGAGCCCAGCTCGCCGAAGCGACCTCGGCCTGCCGAGCCGGGGAAGAGCTCGCGCCCGGGGAGCTCGCACCCTCGGCCTTCCTCGGCCACTTCCTTCCCAGCTCGCCTGTCGGGACCGTCCTCGCCCAAGGAGGGGGCCGCCGCGATCTGGATCGCCGGAGTCGAGCACTCGGCCCGCGTGGCGACTGCGAACTTGACCAGGGTCAGCACCTCGTTTCTGAAATCTTCAAACATCCCCACCGTCGCGAGAGGCGGGGGGGGAGGGGGGGCGGCGAGCTCGGCCTATCAGATCCTTGTCCCGTCATTGAGTTCATGGGAGCTTTTCTGCACTGACCACTGTCCACGCTCACCGCACCAAAATGTTGAAACCGTAACACGGCTTCCTGTGGAGCTCGCCCTTGGGGAAAGGGGTGGTCTCGCGCCTACTTCGCTCCTGCAAGAAAAATAACAAAACAAGGAGAAACAGACCCAAGGGCTCGGCAGGGAGGTCCCACCACAAACCCGGAAGATCTCAGAGCGCTTCCCCTCCTTAGCCTGAGGCCGAGCTAAGGTACCATCAGAAAGCACTTGAAGATTTTGGGGGAGAAGAGCACAGGAAGAACCTGCTTTCTGGGGTACCCCTTGGGTCCTATTTATATTTTTTGAAATCCGGACTGCCAATAACCAAAATAACTGACCTGAAATTACCAAAAAACACTCAGTTGGGTCTTCCAATAGCCAAACTCCGCTGTTTTGAAGGGCTATGGGCAGACCAGCAGGGGTAAAACAGTAAAAAGCACCTCTGACACCCAGGCGAGCTGGGAGCTCTGGCCACCTCGGCATGTACTGCTCGCCCGCTGCTGCCGAGCTCCACTGCAAGGGCGCGAGTTGCAGCCCGCTCGGCAAATGCTGAGCTCAGGGTCGCCGATCGGCGATCTCTGGACGACGGATGCCGAGCTCAGCCTCTCCCCTGCCGCTACCGAGCTCGCCTGCTTCTCCCAGTCTGATCTGCTCGCCCTCTGGTGACCTTGCTCGCCGGACACGGGGTTGTACAATAACCTTATAAGCATAAGTCAACTATATGATTGGGGCTATGACATTTCTTTCCTCAAGGATGAGTGTCAAATTAGAAGGTCAAGTGATCAAGAGGTTATCTTGACTGGCACAAGGAGAGGAAATGTTTATTGTCTAGACTTTGAGTGTGAAAGAAAGGACTCTCCTATATGTCTTGTTGCAGATGAGAAAGTTTCTCATTGTATCAAATGGTATAAGAGACTAGCTCACCTAAACTACAAGACCATAGGTGGACTCTTTACTGAAGAGTTGGTAAGGAATGATCCTGAAGTTAAGTGCATTTGGGAGGGAATTTGCTCACCTTGTCAAAAGGGCAAACAGACAAGGTCTTCCTTCCAGATTCTTTATACCAAGGACTCAGTGAGGTGTTTATACCTCCTGCATATGGATCTATTTGGTCCCATGTCAATTCATAGCCTAGTTAGGAAAGTCTATATTATTGTGGTGGTTTATGATTTTTCTAAGTTTGCTTGGGTATTCTTCTTAAGGAAAAAATCTAAAACCCCAGATATCTTCCAGAATTTTGTCAAGCAAATTCAAAATGAATTTAATTGTACTGTGGTCAAGATCAGAAGTTATCATAGGACTGAGTTTCAGTCTGAATGCATGATAAAGTTCTGTGAAGAACTTGGGATTCATCAAGAGTTTTCCTCAACTACAACTCCCTAGCAAAATGGAATTGCTGAAAGGAAGAATAGAACTTTAATTGAGGCAGGTAGAACTTTGTTAAATGAAACCTCTCTCCCAAAATATATCTGGGCTAAGGCAGTAAATACTGCTTGTCATGTTCTCAATAGAGCTTCAATCACTAAAAGCCACAAAAAGACTACCTATGAGATTTTGAAAGGCAGAAAACCAAACTTATCCTATTTTAAGTTTTTTGGTAGCAAGTGTTATGTACTAAACAATGGTAGGTCTCATTTGACTAAGTTTGCTGCCAAGTCTCAAGAAGGTATATTTGTTGGGTACAGCAACAATAGTAGAGCATATAGGATGTATAACTTGACTACATAAGTTGTAGAAGAGTCAGTCCATGTAGTCTTTAATGAGTCCAAATTAATTAACTATGAGCTGCTAAGCACCTCTTCTAGTTATGTAAGCTTAAAAGATAAGATGAACAATCTGACCATCAGGGAAGATAATTCAGTAAGCCAAGTTGAAAGAATTAGTGCCTAACCACCTAAAGGGGGGTGAATAGGTGTAATTCTCTTTTTGTTTAAGGCAGAATATTTGTTTTGTTAATTAATCAGAAATTGCTAATCTTCAGCAAACACAACACAGCAATCACAGAATCATTCAATCACAGAGTGCACACAATTTTTATAGTGGTTCTCCAAGGTCTGGGTACATCCACTTTCCCCCTTCGCCTATCTAGCAGTGTACTAGATTCGGCCTAACTTCTTATCTTCTCCTCAGATCCGCAGATCTTACAGCTCAGAACCCAAACAAGGCTCCTACAACTCAGAGTGAGTCCAAACTCCTACAGCTCAGGCAATCTGCCCTACCTCAGCCTACACAAGGCCTACAACTCAGAGATAACAATCTCCTACAACTCAGGCTCACAGCCCTACCTCAGCCTTCAACAAGGCCTACCACTCAGAGATCTAAATCTCCTACAACTTAGCCTTTATAACTCAGGCTTACAACTCATATCTAAAATTGAACCTATAGAAAATTGATTTAACAAAGTATTTTACCACCACCCTGGTAGAGAGAGAATGGATGGATGGCTTCTTGATCAGTTCTTGGAAGAATCTGATCGCAGAGAACAACCACTTTTAGCTTTCTTCAAAGCTTCTTGAATCTGAACTCAGTATGGTTGAACTCTGTTGAAGTTAATCTTCAATCAGCTTCTTTCTTGAAATTCAGATCTCAATCTGAATCCTTCTTGGCAGCCTGGTTCCGCAACTGCACTTCAGGAACTTGTTGATAGAAGTCCCTTTCTTTTCTTCAAAAGATGAAGCTCTCACTCTCTCCAAATTTCTTCTGAAGATACTTCTTAATTCTGTGTATTATTCTCTATTAGTTCTTCAGTAGTCACTTTCTGTTGAAGGAGAATGCCTTTATATAGACTTTCTCCATGGTAACCGGCTGATCAGGTTTCTAACAAACTTCTGACAGCTCTGACAGTTGCAGTAGACTGGTTGGAAATGGCAGCTGTCAAGTCATCCAGTCACTTCTTGAAATCTGTCTCTATCAGCAAAGTGTCGAGACTGAACTTCTTCATGTATCGACACAAGTAGACTAAGTGTCGACACAAGTGGACTAAGTGTCGACACAAGCCTTGGTGGTGTCGATATATCTCCTTTGTTGTTGATACTGCTTCTCGACACAGTTTCTGTAGAATGTGTCGACACTGATTCTGTGTGTCGACACAATCACTTCTTCTTTTTAACTTAGTTAAAACTATGCTGTGTGTCGACACAAGTCCTGTGTGTCGACACAGTTGATGTCAACAAAGTCTTCTGTGTGTCGACACGGCCTCTTGGTGTCGACACAATTAATGTCGACTAAGCTTCTCTGTATGTCGACACAGCCTCTTGGTGTCGACACAACCTCTTGGTGTCGACACAGTTGATGTCGATTAAGCTTCTCTGTGTGTCGACACTGCCTCTTGGTGTCGACACAGTTGCTTCTGGTGTAGACACATCCTTTCCAAGTGTCGACACAATTAACTCCAAGTGTCGACACAGCTTTTCTCCAGTGTTGACACAAGCCTTCATAAGTGTCGACACAGCTTCTACTGGTTTTGACACATGAACTTAGAAATTTTTCTGCATTCCTGCATTTACTTAACCTGCACATATAAACTCAAAACAATATCAAATACACCTTGATGCATATCATTGAGTAAGGTGAGGCTTCTTCAAATCTGGTACACATTTTCCAATGTACCCAACAATCTCCCCCTATTTGGAGAAGTCATAACCCTTAGTCAATGATATACACCATTCATAACAAATACACATTATGATGTATAACAACATTATTTGATAGGGCAACTTCTAAAACAAAATATATATAACAAGTCATCACAGAATAATAATGCAACCAGAATGAGCATTAATTATTATTTTGTTTCAACATTAAAAGTTTCTAATCAAAATTTTATATTGATTTCAACACTAAAGATTACAAAGTTAAAATCAAGTAAATATAATCTAAAGCTGATCTGGCTCCTTGATAACTATGCCTTTGCCTGATTGGATCTTGGCTTGTACTGGAGCTTCAGTATCATCAGCTGGCTTCTTACCCTTTAAATCTTTCTTCTTTTGCTCTTCAGCCATTATTCTTTGCCTTTCAAAGTATTGAAATGGCTTTGGGAAATATTTGCTAGCCTCTTGAGCATTAGGAGATAGCTTCCCAGCTTTAGCCTTTCTTCTATACTGAACAATGGCTTCTTGTCTGGATTCATGCTTTTGCCATTCTTGCTTAGAGTACCATTTTCCCCTATCATGGGTCTTATCTTTTACAGCTTTCCAAGCAGTTAGTATAATGTTCCTGGATGTTGGACTCCACTACTCAAAATCATGCTTCAACTTTGCCTGTTCTCTGAATTTTTTCTTAGACAATAGAGCTTCTTGCTCTTTGTTCAAAACTGCCTCTGGCACTGGCATGTCTACTTTCTCATGGATAATATTTTGAGCACCTTCAGGAGGGTTGTACATAGACTATACTTCTTGGTGAATCATTTCAAAATCTACTGGAGGATAAATAACTTGAGCAACTTCAGGTTGGTCATCTCCAAAATAGGCATGATGTATACCTGACTCAGCTACATTGTCATCATCACAGAGGGGTGGATATCCAAGTGTGGCTCTGATGCTATTAGATATCCATTTAGCATGATCAGAGCCAACTTTGACTAATACTCTCTCCCCCTTTATGACTTCTCTTGCAACATGATCCCTGAGGTCATATTTTTGAAATCTGATTTGTTCATCAAGAAAATTAACACCATCTTTATTGAGGGACTTTAACTTCAGTAGCTGTGCAGAAATGGTCTTTTGAGATTGCTCAATAGCTGTTTGTACAACAGCTAGGCCTTCCTTGAATTGCTTATCAAAATCTGCCTTGGCTGCAGCCCTTGCTTCAGTCTGGGCAGTAGCAATATTCTTCATTTCTATAATAATCACATTATGCGATTCTGTCAGATTATCATTCATTCTAAGTTGATTTTCTAGGACATAGCCTTGCTTAAGAGCTATATCATCAACTTGAGTCTTGATTTCCTCTTGATGTGTTGTTAGGAAAACCACAGCATTGCCCCCTTTGTGAAAGCAGTCTGTTATCTCCTTCTTGTGTTGATTAACTTCAAACCTTATTGATTTTATATCCTGAGCCAAGAAGAGTTACATGTCTTTATGGGTTTCATCCATATATTTCTCCATGGCTATCCTTTGTTCATCTAACTTTACTTGCAATGAGATCAATAAGGAGCTATAATCATTTGTTGGGGCAGATTATGGAGCAGTTTGTAAAGCCCTCTTATAGCTCTGCCTTCTTCTTTTGAAAACTATTAGCTTTCTTTTCTTAGCTTGAACCTCAGCTGCATCCTCAGATTCTGTGGTACTGGCTATATCAACTCTATCCTTAGGACTACGACGCAATTCTTGTTCAGTCCTAGGTAGCTCCCCCTGAGTCTCTTGCTCCTTCTCAATGCTTGCTTTCTCCCCCGGAGTTCCTACTTGCTCCCCCTCAAGGTTATCTTTCTCCCCCACAAATTCAGTTTGCTCCCCCTCAATGTTGGTTTGCTCTATATCAGTGAACAACTCTTCAAGGGTAAATTCTTATTGGGTAGAGACTTAAGGCACC
Source organism: Platanthera guangdongensis (assembly GCA_039583875.1). Classification (NCBI taxonomy): domain Eukaryota; kingdom Viridiplantae; phylum Streptophyta; class Magnoliopsida; order Asparagales; family Orchidaceae; genus Platanthera; species Platanthera guangdongensis. Next base: position 52,279,017 of record CM077164.1, read on the forward strand.
ACCAACTCAGGAGCATTAGCAGCAGTAGATGTATCCTCCATGATAACATCTTGTGCTTGACTGTATAGTTGAGTTCGCTGGTCAACATCAATCAAAGACTCAGTTAGCATTTCATCCTCATTATTGAAATTTGTTTGATTTACTTTATGTATTACCTCAAGTATAGTTTGTGTTGCCATTTCACTTTCCAAGTGAGTTGGCTCTTCCTCAAGGTGTGGCTCCCCCTGCACTTAGCACCATCTGTAGGGTCTTGTGCAGGAATATCTTGTGATGTAGATTTTTCAGGAATCTCTTGTCTCTCCTCATCAGGCATGTCCTTTGTTAAGACCCTATCCCATCTAGATATTATCATGATATCCATTCTCCTCATATGATTGATCTTTGAACCAGTTGTTAGTTCCATTATCTCAGGAATTGTTTTAGCCAAGTACAGACTCATAATTCTACCCAGATTTGGCTTCTTAAGACTTTCCTTAATCTTTTCAAAAATTACTGCTGACCAATCTGTGTTTAGTCTGTAGATGATCCTGGTCATACGCTGAACATATAGGTAGAAATCCTATCATGTCCCCCTGGCTTGCAGATAATGAATTTGTCAACTACTTCTGAAAGGAATTTTCCTTGCTGATTCATTCCTTTTCTGTTCATTGAGGATTCAATCTTCATGGCGGGATCCAATCCACACTATTGAAGTGTGTTCCTTGTCTTGGATGAGGTAACTTCTACTTCTTCTTGAGTTCTTGGTAGTTAAAGAGTTTTCCTCAAGCTCTTCAAGGTTAGTTTAACTTTAGAACCCTGAACTATAGATTTGATCTTGAGTCTAGTTGAGTATATAGTAGCTGCACCATAGAATTCTAGAATTTCCTTCCTCCAAATCTTTGTTGGTTCAGAGACTAGAAATTCCAACCCATTTTCTGCAATTAGGGCTACGACTGCTTTAATTTCAGGTTCTGCTTGATCAAAGGCATTGCGTACCAGCTCATAGCCTTCATTGACATTGTCTTCTAGCGTTGGCGCCATTAGGGTTTAGAGAAATCTTGAATTTAGAAGAGAGAATTTGTCGACACAAGGTTTTGGTCTCAAAACTATGGTGAGCGTGTCGATAGACTATGTTGTTGACCTATTTATACCCTTCTAAATAAGGAAGGTCAAAAGGCTCGTCAAAATCCTCTTAATGTGTTGACACTGTTGAAATGTGTCGACACTGACTTCTAATATCTCGACATAAGTGTTGACTTCTATATGTCGACACTTATTCTATTTGTGCTCGACGAAATCTATGTATTTATCCTAAGTGTCGACACCACTTCTGGATGTGCCAACACCACTTCTGGATGTGTCGACACTACTTCTCTAAAGTAACGACACCAATTTTCTAGATGTGTCGACACCACTTCTCTGGAATGTCGACACCAACTTCTATGTGTCGACACAGACAACTTCTTGTGTCGACACAATTTTACTTAGCCAATTTTGTTAAACTAATTTATGTTCAACATAATTAATTCAATTTTGAAATTGTTGAATTTAGTTTCATCTAAAGGCTTAGTAAACATGTCAGCTAGTTGTGAATCTGTACTAACAAATTCTAAAGATATATCTTCTTTCTCTATATGGTCTCTAAGAAAATGTTACCTTATTTCTATATGTTTTGTTCTACTATAAGTAACTAGATTATGTGCAATAGAAATAGCACTAGTAGAATCATATAATAATGGAGTTCTACTTACCTAGATATCATAGTCTTCTAACTGATGTTGTATCCACAACAGCTGTGCACAACAGCTTCCAGCAGCAATATACTCAGACTCAGCTGTGGAATTTGCCACACTAGACTGCTTCTTACAGCTCCATGACACCAATCTTCCTCCTAGAAATTGACAGGTGTCTATTGTGCTTTTCTTGTCTACTTTGCAACCTGCAAAGTCTGCATCTGAATAGCCTTTTAGTAGAAAATCTCTATTCCTAGGATACCAAAGGCCTAGATTAGGTGTGCCCTTAAGATATCTTAAAATCCTTTTGACTGCAGTCAGATGAGATTCTTTAGGGCAGGATTGGTACCTAGCACATACACATGTAACATACATGATATCTGGTCTACTAGCAGTCAGATACAGGAGGGAGCCAACTATTCCTCTATACAAAGTTTCATCTACAGGTTTCCCTGCATCATCTTTGCTAAGAGATGTACTTGTCCCCATAAGAGTTCTCATGGTAGTGGATGATTTTATACCATACTTCTTAATTAACTACTGGGTGAACTTAGACTAGGATATGGACAAGCCATCTTCAGTCTGTCTTACTTGGAGACCCAAGAAGAACTTAAGTTCTCCCATACTGCTCATTTCAAATTTCCCTTGCATAAGTTTTGCAAACTTTCTACAAAGGTTACTTTCTGTAGACCCAAATGTTATGTCATCAACATATATTTGGACTAGGATTATCTTTCCTTTGGATTCCCTAAGGAATAGAGTCTTGTCTATTTTCCCCCTTAAGAATTTGTTCTCAATGAGGAAAGTAGACAGGGTTTCATACCAAGCCCTTGGGGCTTGTTTAAACCTATATAAAGCTTTCGTAAGTCTATACACATAAGTAGGATTGAGTGGATCAACAAAACCTGAGGGCTGCTCCACATAGACCTCCTCTTTTAAGTCTCCATTTAAAAATGCAGACTTCACATCCATCTGGAACACTTTGAAGCCTTGAAATGCTGCATAGGCTAGGAATAGTCCGATAGCTTCCAACCTAGCCACTGGATGAAAGGTCTGATCAAAGTCTATGCCCTCCTCCTGTCTGTATCCTTTGGCAACTAATCTTTCCTTGTTCTTCACTATGATCCCACTCTCATCAAGCTTGTTTCTGTATATCCACATTGTCCCTATGACATTGTGGCCCTTTGGTTTTGGAACCAATTCCCAGACCTTGCACCTTCTGAATTGATTTAACTCTTCCTGCATGGCATCAATCCAGTGTGGGTCCTTAACAGCTTCTTCAAATCTCTTGGGTTCCACTTGAGATAAGAAGCTAGAGCAAAGAACTGTGTTCAAGTTCCTGCTCCTTGTTTGTACTCCTTGTCTTGGATCACCAATGATCTGGTGTGCAGGATGATCCTTCAACTATCTAACTACTGGAGGTAATCTATCATCAGTTTGGTCTTCTCCAGTCTCTTCATTATGCTGCACCTCATGTTCTTCATCAGTATCTTGAGTGTCTTGTACTCCCCCTGGACAGCAACTACCATTTTCCTCATCCAGCTTTGTAGGTGGATCTTCTCTGATAGTAAGCTGGTCCATCTTCTGTTGTATACCTGTGGAGCTACAAGAACTACTTGAAATCTCACTGTTAATAAGTCTAGTTTCATCAAATATGACATGAACTGACTCTTCTACAACTTGAGTAGCCAAGTTATAGACCATATAGGCCTTACTATTGTTGTTGTACCCAATAAATATCCCATCTTGGGATTTGGCAGCAAACTTATATAGGTGAGATTTGCAATTGTTGAGTACATAGCATTTACAACCAAAGATCCTGAAATAGAATAGGTTTGGTTTTCTGCCTTTCACAACCTCATAGGGTGTTTTTTGTGGCTTTAGTGATAGAAGCCCTATTGAGCACATGACATGCAGTGTTAACTGCCTCAGCCCAGAAATATTTTGGAAGATAAGTATCACTCAATAATGTTCTTCCAGCCTCAATCAATGTCCTATTCTTTCTCTCAGCAATACCATTTTGCAGAGGTGTTCTAGGTGAGGAGAATTTCTGAAGAATCCCAAACTCTTCACATAGTTTTGTCATACTTTTAGATTGGAATTCAGTTCCATGGTCACTTCTGATTTTGACCACTGAACTATTTAATTCATTCTGAATTTGTTTGATAAAAGTGTAGAAGACCTTAGGGGTTTCAGATTTCTGTCTCAGAAAGAATAACCAGGAGAATCTAGAATAGTCATCTACAGCCACAAAAGTGTAGACCTTCCTACCTAGGCTCTGAACTGGCATAGGACAAAATAAATCCATATGCAAGAGGTACAAGCACCTCACTGAATCTTTGGCTTCAAGACTATGAAAGGTGGATCTAGTCTCCTTGCCTTTTTGACAAGCTGAGCATATCCCATCCTTAACACACTTAACTTGAGGACCATTCATCACTAACTCTTTGCTAAAGAGTTGACCAATGGTCTTGTAGTTAAGATGAGCTAGCCTCTTGTGCCACTTGACACAATGAGAGACTTTCTCATCAGCCACAAGACAGATAGGAGAATTTTTATTCTCACACTCAAAATTTAGGCAATATACATTTCTTTTTCTATATCTAGTCAATATGATCTCTTGATCACTTGACCTCTTGATATGACACCCATTCTTGACAAATGAAGTGTCATATCCTAGATCACTCAGTTGGCTTATACTTATTAGGTTATGTTTCAAACCCTTTACATAGGCCACTTGAGTGATTGTAATTGAGTTATTAGAAATATTACCAAATCCTTTGATAACTCCCTTTTCAGAACCACCAAAGATTACTTTAGGCCCATTCAGCATAGGTGAGTAGTCCTTCAGCAATCCCCTTGTTCCAGTCATGTACCTGGAACATCCACTGTCCAAGTATCATATATGGGCATGACAACTTGGACTCACCTGCATCAAAGATTACTTAACCTTAGAACCCAAATAACTTTTGGGTCCTTGGTTCAAGTTAGTCTGAAACTTAACAAATCTGCTTGTAGCTTTTCTAACAGGCAGACTGCTACTCTCCTTGACACTAGTATTGTGCCAATAGTCTAAGGCAAAGTGTCCTATCTTGCCACAGCACCAGCACTCAAACTTATTATACCTTTGTATTGGTACAGCTTTAGCTGAATTATTATCAGTAGATCTATTGTTCTGTGCTGGGGCTTTGCCTTTCTTATTGGACTTAGCAGCCCAAGCTATTCTCTTAAAGCCTATTCCTGCCTTACCCTTTTGTGACACAAAATCATCTATTAACGGTAATATAGATTTTGGATTAGAAAAACTAGCCAAAATCTCCTTCTCTTTCTGTATTCTATTCTCCAGATTTTTAATTTGATCATTATTGAATATGATTGTTCCCATTTGAATAACAGTTATGTTCTTCAATTTGGCAATCTCATTTATCTTTTGATACAACAACTTCCCTGAATCAGATGCAGCCGACTTAAGAGCTGCAATTTCCTTAGCCTGAAGTTTGGCCCGACTTTTTCTTCTCTTAAGTGTCTGTAATAAATCTCCATATTCATCTATCAGCTGATGAATATCTCCTTCAAATTCAGACCCATCTTCATCTCTTGATGAAGATGCATCTGATTCTGACCTAGTAAAATAATCAGAATCAACAGATACACATTTTACCTTACTGGGGCCAGGCTAATCCTGGCACTGGCCTTCTTCAGATACTGCCATCAGTCCTTTGCACTGATGGTCTTCCTGCTCATAGATGGAGTCCAGTAATTGCATGAACTCATCTTCTTCTTCTACAAACAAACCAATGTATCAGACTCTGATTCATACTCTGAAGTTGATTGATCTGTCAAACTTATCTCTTTCTCAGCAACCAAGGATTTCTCCTTTTTGCTCTTGTATTGTGACTTCTTCCTATTAGCTAACTCCTTCCTTTTATCTGGACAGTCAGCCACAACATGTCCAGCTTTGTTGTAGCAATAACACATTATCTTGGATGTAGTTGACTTGCTAGGCTTTGTCTCATTCCTGTACTTCCTGGATGATTTCCTATTCTGATAATAATCATCCTTCGACTGTGATGTGGAAGGCTTAGATTTCCACTGCTTCTTCTTTACGAATCTCTGGAACTGCCTTCTGAATGCTGCAAAGTCTTCATCTGAGTCATTGCTATCTGTACTGGGATTATCTGAATTCTCTGAGATCATTTCTGCATCTCTTTTAGGAAAAGATGGAGACATTTTCCTATTCTTCCTTGTGGCTTCTACCTTGAAGGCCACTGACTTTTCTTTATAGTCACCCTTTGTATTCTTTTTTCCTCCTTTCTAGCTAACAGCTGCATCTCATATGACAGCAATTTTCCAAATAGTGTTGGAGGAGAAATTTCACCCAGTCTACTTCCCTTATGGCACAGATTTTTGTATCTCATTCCTTAGTCAAAGACCTAAGGAATTTATCATTTAACTCATAAGTACTGAAAACTCTTCCATAGGACATTAGTTCATTGACAATCTTATAGAACTTCTTATAACATTCAGTAATACTTTCAGACTTGGCCTGTCTGAAACTCTCATATTCTTGATTAAGCATAGATTTCCTATCTTGCCTAACCTCTTCAGACCCCTTTATGTAGACAATCAATGTGTCCCACATTTCCTTGGAGGTTTTGCAGTGTATTAGATTCTGGAATGTTGCATCATCAATGACACTTACAATAATATTCTGGGCTCTTTTATCCATTGTTGCCAAGATGAGTTCATCCTTAGTCATCTTTGAAAAATCCTTTGGAGTTCTTTGGTTGGCATCAAGAACAGAAATCTTCATAGGAACATATGGTCCATCTTTAATTGTTATGTATATTCTAGGATCAGATGCCTCCATAAACAATCTGACACTTTCCTTCCAGATTCCAAATATTTCCTTCCTGCAGATGGGCAATTTCATTGCACCAAGTTCTTTATGATTTTCTCCTGAACCTATATTCTTGAACTTAATTCTACCTAATAGATCTCACTCAGACTGTTATGTCTAACTTTGAGGAACCTGGCTCTGATACCACTTGAAAGAATTAGTGCCTAACCACCTAGAGGGGGGGTGAATAGGTGTAATTCTCTTTTTGTTTAAGGCAGAATATTTGTTCTGTTAATTAATCAGAAATTGCTAATCTTCAGCAAACACAACACAACAATCATAGAATAATTCAATCACAGAGTGCACACAATTTTTATAGTGGTTCCCCAAGGTCTGGGTACATCTACTTTCCCCCTTCGCCTATCTAGCAGTGTGCTAGATTCGGCATAACTTCTTCTCTTCTCCTCAGATCCGCAGATCTTATAGCTCAGAACTCAAACAAGGCTCCTACAACTCAGAGTGAGTCCACACTCCTACAGCTCAGGAAATCTGCCCTACCTCAGCCTACACAAGGCCTACAACTCAGAGATAACAATCTCCTATAACTCAGGCTCATAGCCCTACCTCAGCCTTCAACAAGGCTTACCACTCAGAGATCTAAATCTCCTAAAACTCAGCCTTTATAACTCAGGCTTACAACTCAGATCTAAAATTGATCCTATAGAAAATTGATTTAACAAAGTATTTTACCACCACCCTGGTAGAGAGAGAATGGATGGGTGGCTTCTTGATCAGTTCTTGGAAGAATTTGATGGCATAGAACAACCACTCTTAGCTTTCTTCAAAGCTTCTTGAATATGAACTCAGTAGGGTTGAACTCCTTTGAAGTTGATCTTCAATCAGCTTCTTTCTTGAAATTCAGATGTCAATCTGAATCCTTCTTGATAGCCTGGTTTAACAACTGCACTTCAGGAACTTGTTGATAGAAGTCCCTTCATTTCTTCAAAAGATGAAGCTCTCTCTCTCCAAATTTCTTCTGAAGATACTTCTTAATTCTGTGTATTATTCTCTATTAGTTCTTCAGTAGTCACTTTCTGTTGAAGGAGAATGCCTTTATATAGACTTTCTCCATGGTAACCGGCTGATCTGGTTTCTAACAAACTTCTGACAGCTCTGACAGTTGCAGTAGACCAGTTAGAAATGGCAGCTGTCAAGTCATCCAGTCACTTCTTGAAATCTGTCTCTGTCAGCAAAGTGTCGAGACTGAACTTCTTCATGTGTCGACACAAGTAGACTAAGTGTCAACAAAAGTGGACTAAGTATCGACACGAACCTTGGTGGTGTCGACATATCTCATTTGTTGTTGATACTGCTTCTCGACACAGTTTCTGTAGAATGTGTCGACACTGATTCTGTGTGTCGACACAATCACTACTTATTTTTAACTTACTTGAAACTTTGTTGTGTGTCGACACAAGTCCTATGTGTCGACACAGTTGATGTCAACAAAGTATTCTGTGTGTCGACACTACCTCTTGGTGTCGACCCAGTTGATGTCGACTAAGCTTCTCTGTATGTCGACACAGCCTCTTGGTGTCGACACAGTTGATGTCGACTAAGCTTCTCTGTGTGTCGACACTACCTCTTGGTGTCGATACAGTTGCTTCTGGTGTCGACACAGCCTTTCCAAGTGTCGACACAATTAACTCCAAGTGTCAACATAACCTTTCTCCAGTGTTGACACACGCCTTCATATGTGTCGACACAGCTTCTCCTGGTGTCGACACATGGACTTTGAAATTTTTCCGCATTCCTGCATTTACTTAACCTGTATATATAAACTCAAAACAACATCAAATTCACCTTGATGCATATCATTGAGTAAGGTGAGGCTTCTTCAAATCTGGTACACATTTTCCAATGTACCCAACACTAGTGACTGAAGATGATGGATACTATCCATGGGGAGCTCAAGACTTACAAGATGAAAATGTAGATCAGTTAGCTGAAGACTTGGAAGATCAACACGTTGAAGAAAGGTTACCATTAGCCTTGAGACATTTAAGAGATCATCTAGCTCATCAAATCATTGGTGATGCAAGTCATGGTGTAATGACCAGAGGTAAGAGCTTGAACTCAGCACCATGTTCAAGTTTTTTATCTCAAATGGAACCAAAGAAGTTTGAAGAGGCTATCCTAGACTCATTCTGGATTGGTGTCATGCAGGAAGTGCTAAATCAATTCAAAAGATGCAATGTTTGGAAAGTGGTTCCCAGACCTAAAGGACATAATATGATAGGGAGCAAATGGATCTACAGAAATAGGTTAGATTAAAATGGAATTATTGTTAAGAACAAGGCTAGACTAGTTGCAAAAGGCTACATGCAGGAAGAAGGAATAGACTTTGACCAGACCTTTGCCCCTGTAGCAAGGCTAGAAGCAATAAGACTATTCCTTGCCTATGCAACCTATATAGAATTCAAGGTCTTTCAAATGGATGTCAGGTCAGCATTCCTGAATGGACATCTAAAAGTGGAAGTATATGTGGACCAGCCATCAGGTTTTGTAGATCCTCACTTTCCTGATCATGTCTTTAAATTTAGGAAAGCCCTATATGGCTTAAAACAATATCCTAGAGCTTGGTATGAGACATTGTCTACTTTCCTCATTGAGAATAAATTCTCAAGGGGGAAAATAGATAAGAACCTATTCCTGAGGGAATATAAGGGTAAGATCATCCTAGTCCAGATATATGTTGATGACATAATCTTTGGATCTACTGAGAACAACCTTTGCAGGAAGTTTGCCAAACTTATGCAAGGGAAGTTTGAGATGAGCAGCATGGGTGAGCTAAAGTTCTTTTGGGGACTTCAAGTAAAACAGACTGATGATGGATTGTCCATATCCCAGTCTAAGTTCACCAGGGAGTTGATTAAAAAGTATGGCATGGAGACTACTTCCACCATGAAAACTCCAATGGGGTCAAGTATGCCTTTAGGCAAAGATGAGGCAGGGAAACCTATTGTTGAGTTTGTGCATAGAGGGATAATTGGCTCCTTACTCTACCTGACTGCAAGTAGACCTGACATCATGTATGCTACATGTGTCTGTGCTAGATGCTAGGCATACCGTAAAGAGTCTCATTATTCTGCTGATAAGAGAATTTTAAGATATCTTAAGGGCACACAAGATCTTGGTCTATGGTACCGTAGGAATAGAAATTTTCTGCTAACAGGCTTTTCAGATGCCGACTTTACAGGCTGCAAAGAAGACAGGAAAAGTACCACAGATACATGTCAATTCCTAGAAGGAAGACTGGTGTCTTGGAATAGTAAAAAGCAGACAAGTGTTGTCATATCCACATCAAAGTCAGAATATATAGCAGCTTAAAGTTGTTGTGCTCAGTTTCTATGGATACAACATCAACTGGAGGACTATGACATCAAGATAAGTAAAACTCCACTATATTGTGATTCTACTAGTGCAATATCAATTGCTAGAAATCCTGTTTCACATAGTTGAACTAAGAACATTGAAATTAGGTACCATTTTATAAGAGAACATGTAGAGAAAGAGGACATAAACTTAGAATTTATTTCTACTGATACTCAAGTAGCTGATATATTCACTAAACCTCTAGATGAAACTAAATTCAATTACTATAAAATTGAATTAGGCATGTTGAACTTGGAATAGAATGGTAAATATGACTAAGTAAATTTGTGTCGACACATAGAAATCTTTGTCAACACTTAGTAGTTGGTGTCGACACATAAGGAAGATTTTGTCGACACTCAAGATTTGGTGTCGACACATAGAGTTATTATCCCTGAGATGTTGGTGTCGACACATCAAGAAGATTGTATCGATGCTCAGAATTTGGTGTCGACACATAGCTTTCTTGACACTTAGATATTGGTGTCGACACATACATTCGTCTGTGTCGACACACATAAATTAGTGTTGACTCTTAAGGTCATCTGTGTTGACACATCGCTATTGGTGTTGACACAATAGTGTTGTCATGACTCTAAATTCTCTGTCGAGACTTTAGTAGTCTGTGTCGACACAATCCAAACTGTGTCAACATACTAAACTAATTTTCGCTCGCCTTTTGGCCTTCCTTGTTTAGAAAAGTATAAACAAGGGAAACCAAGATCTTATCGACTATGCTCTCAGAATTCTCGGGACCAGACCATCTGTGTCGACAAGAACTTCATCTTCCTTCTTTTCCTCTCTCTCTCTCTCACATCTCCAATGGCACCAAAGATGGACAACAATGTTACCGAAGGCTATGAGCTTGTCTGGGGGGCATTCACTACCGCCGCACATGAAATCAACATGGTTGTAAACCTAATCCCGGAGAACGGACTGGAATATTTGGTTTCTGAATCAACCAAAATCTGGAAGAAAGAAGTTCTTGAGTTCTACTCCAACGCCACGTTGAACTCGAAGGGGAATAAGATCAAATCCACTGTTCATGGCGAGAAGGTCAAACTAATACCCAAAAGTCTGAGTAAAAACCTTCATCTTCCAAGGGTAAAAGAAGAGACAGAGGTTGATTCAGATTTGACTTCTAAAGCACTAAATGGTGTGGGCTGGACGCATCAACTAACATCGCATCGTCCATGACAAGGAAAGGAATAAACTCCCAAGGGAAATTTCTCTCTGAAATCATCGACAAGGTAGTACTCTGCAAGACTGGGGGGCATGATATGGTCTCATCCTACATTTTCAGCCTTATGACAAGAGCCATTTTCCAAGTAAAGACTGATTGTAGTTCAGTAATTTTCAACAAGATTAAGGAAAGTATAAAAAATCCAAATTTGGGGAGGATACTAAGTTTGTATCTAGCTGTCAACATACATGAGGTGATCAATCAAACTACAGGAACAAAGATTAATCACATGAGGAGGATGGACAATAGAATCTTATCAAAGTAGGACAGAGTTTTGACCAAAGAAGACCCAGCACCAAAACAGATATCCCAAAAGGTCAAATCTTCCAAGAAAAGTCAAGTGCAAGCTGAGGAATCCTCTAGTGACGCTGAAGAGAGAGTCGAATTCAGTTCTGATGAAGAGACCACTAAATAACCCAGGATGTCTCCATCCCACACACCTGGAACTAAAACTCAGATCCAGGGGGAGGCTATCCGTCAAATGAATCTTCTTGAGATAACAGTCCGAGAAGATACTGTCATGGAAGCTCAGCTTGACAGTTAGAATGTGAACCTCACAACCATGGAAGTGCTTCAAGACATCAACATGGCAACTGATCCTTCTGACAAAGAGGCATAGGATGTACATCTTCCTAATTTGCCAGAAACACTTCAGGCTCCTGAGATAGAGATAGTTCAAGACTTGGTAAGTGACTTCCAGAAGGAGCAAGAAGAAGTCCACTAAGAAGAAATGTATATAGATCCACCATTTGCTACAAGGATTGAGGGGGAGGCACCAGACCTATCCCAAAGACTGGATGAAAATGTTCCATGAACAACTATGGAACTTGAAATTTCATCTGATTCTGAAGATGAGGATGCAGCCACAATTCTTAAGAAAAGAAAACTAATGGAAATAAAGAAAAAGAGTGCTGGCTATAAGAAAGCTTTCAAGTCAGGCTCTTCCTCTACTACTTCTCCTATAGATTTCAGTTCTCTATTAGTAAAGCTCCAAGTAAAACTTGATGAGTAAATACTAGCTTTAGAAAAATATGTGGATGAAAGCAACAAAGAGCTGAAATTCAACTTGGCCCAAGATATCAAGTCCATTCGATTTGAAGTCAACATGCTGAAGAACGACATGACAGATTGCTTCCACAAGGGAGGAAATGTTGTGGTGTATCTGTTGGAGCATGCATTCCATGCTTCCTAGTTTGCTAATAACAAATCTTGTTTGTATTTGATATTTGGATGTTGTTTTTGGTGTGCAGATAACACATGTGTATAACTAATATTTGTTTGGTGCTCAATCGGGTCAGAATTGAATAAGGGCAATATCGCCAGACGATAGTGGGTATCGCGCCTAGGCGATAGCGCCGCTCTACACAATACCGCTCGACACTCGATGCAATTTCGCTCGACGAAATCATGTCTTGGAGATATCGCCAGGCGATAGTAGGTATCTGAAAGATATGGTACCTAAACACCTAGAGGGGGGGGTGAATAGGTGACCTAATCCTTTTCTAACTTTGTTGGCAGCCAAACAGTTATATCACAGATTTCTAACTAGTTTATCTCAGCAATCAGCAATAATCAAACATACACAGCTAATCCACAGCACATTCACAGCACAGTACACAGTGATTTATAGTGGTTCCCCAAGATATGGGTACATCCACTTTCCCCCTTCGCCTATCTAGCAGTGTACTAGATTCGGCCAAACTTCTCCACTGTCTCAGAACCCAAATTGGTTCCTACCTCAGGCCCAAAGCCTTACAACTCAGCTTTCTCCCAAAGCCTACACTCAGCCAATCAAGGCCTACACTCAGCCAACTAAGACCTACACTCAGAGATCACAATCTCCTACACTCAGGCAAACAAGCCCTACCCTCAGCCTTTATAAATATAGGCTTACAATCACTCAGATCCAATGGATCCTACAAGTTAAAAATGTAATACAAACAATAACTCTACAACTCAGAATTAAAGGAGGGGAGTTGAGAGATTCTTGATGAGTTCTTGGAAGAACTCAGCTGGATTCACCCTGACTTAGCTTTCTTCAAAGCTTCTTGAGTAGAACTGAATAAGGCTGAATCCTCTGCAGTTGTTCCTTGACCTCTGCTACTTAAGATCCAGACTGAATCTGAATCCTTCTTATCAGCCTAGTTCCAAAGGCTGATTTCTTGGAAGGAGCCCTTTCTCTCCAACTTCTTAGATCTGCAGTTGGACTGCAAGATCTTCTTGTGTTGATACTATGTGTACCACTTTTCTGATTACTTGAATAATCTGTACTACTTGTTAATCACTTGATCAACTCTTTCAACAACTTCAACAACCATTGTTTCTGTAAACTGTGGGTGCCTATTTATAGGCATTCTTCATGGTAATCGGCTGGTCCGGTTCATAACTGACTTCTGACATCTCTGACAGTTGCTGTAAACCGGCTGGAACTGCAGCTGTCATGTCAACCAGTCACTTCTTGAAAATCTCTATCTGTCTGATAGTGTCGAGACTTTTTGTCTTTAAGTGTCGACACTTATAGACCAAGTGTCGACACATGCTTTGTAAGTGTCGACACAAGTCTACAAGGTGTCAACACATATCCTTGTATGTCTCGACACAGATTCTTCTACATGTGTCGACACTGAAATTGAGTGTCGACACAAGTACTTGTTCTTCTAGCTTTTGCTGAATTCTTCTATATGTCGACACATCTCCTTTGTGTCGACACATCTTCTTGTGTTGAATCTGTCAAGTGTCGACACTGCTTCTAGGTGTCGACACATATCCTTTTATGTTGAATCTTGCTGAGTGTCGACACAGCTCCTTGTGTCGACACTTGTACTTAAAATAATTTGATGTTCTTTCTGTTCTTTGCTAATAGTCGACACTGCTCCTTGTGTCGACACTTTCTTCAAGTGTTGAGTCTTTAGCTAAGTGTCGACACATTGTGCTGGGTGTCAACACTTACTTCAAGTGTTGACTCTTCTGGTAGTGTGTCGACACATTGTGCTGAGTGTCGACACATTCTTCAAATGCTGACTCTTCTGCATAGTGTCGACACATTGTGTTGACTGTCGACACTTGTACTTAGACTCTGCAGACTTTAGCTGAGTGTCGACACAGCTCCAAGTGTTGACACTTTCTGGTGTAGACACAGCTTCACTAGGTGTCGACACAGCTCCTTGTGTCGACACTTTCTGTCTGCACTTTTCTTCACTGAGTGTCGACATAGCTCCAATTGTCGACACTTTCTGTCTGGTGTCGACTCTGCTTCTCAGGTGTCGACACAATGACTCCAAGTGTCGACACAGCTTGTTTGGGTGTCGACACAAGCTTTCTTAAGTGTCGACACTTTCCCTCTGAGTGTCGACACATGGACTTAGAAACTTTTTGCTTCAGTCCAGTGATTTCTTAACCTGCACAAATAACTCAAACATACATCAAATACATTATGATGTATATCATTGAGTTGGGTGAGGCTTCTTCAAATCAGGTACATTTGACCAATGTACCCAACAATCTCCCACTATTTGGAGAAGTCATAACCCTTAGTCAATGATATACACCATTCATAATTAAGAATTACAAAAAGATGTACAGCAGATTATATAAACAGGGTAAACATAAACATGTAATAATTCACACATGTATACACATTCAGCATTGCAGAGCAAATAAGAAATAGATACTTCTCAGAACAACCATGAAATATATTTATCATATATTGTTCTAACAATGTTCCTTATACATTTTCCAAGATTTACAAAAATGTATTTCATTTAACAGATTACAACAAGCTTCTAGTTTAATTCCTAATCTATTTTTGATCAGGTTCTTTGATAACTATTCCCTTTCCAGCTTGAACTTGAGCTTTGATAGGGGCTTCAGCAGGTTCAGCAACAACAGGCTTCTTTCCTTTTAAGTCCTTCTTTTTCAGCTCTTCTTCTTTGATTTTCTGCCTTTCAAAGTATTGGTATGGCTTAGGGAAGTACTTGCTAGGCTCCACAGCAGTAGGAGGTAGCTTTCCCATCTTAGCCTTCCTTCTGAATTGTACTATAGCCTCCTGCCTAATCTCATGCTTTCTCCATTCTGCCTCAGAAAACCATTTGTTCCTTTCATGAGCATTGTCCTTTGCAGCTTTCCAGGTAGTAAGAATTATATTTCTAGAGGTAGGGCTCCATTGTTCAAAATCTGGCTTTTGTTCAGCTTGTTCCCTAAACCTCTTCTTTGACAACCTTGCCTCTTCCTCTTTGTTTATAGCCTCCTGCAGAGCTTCAAAAATAGGTTGAATAACCTTCTCAATATGAACTTTGGCCTTTCCCTCAGTTGGGCTATACATAGTGCTGACATCTGCTTGAACCATATCAAAATCTGGAGGTGGATATATTACTTGAGCTACTTCTGCTTGCTCACCTCCAAGATAGGCATTTTGAATTCCTGATTCAGCCACATTATCATCATCACAAAGTGGAGGATAGCCCAGTGTAGCTCTGATGGAGTTAGATATCCATTTGGCATGGTCAGAGCTAGCTTTGACTAATACTCTCTCCCCCTTTATGACTTCTCTGGCCATATGGTCTCTTACATCATCCTTTTGAAACCTTATCTGGCTGTCCAAGTATCTGATCCCCTCTTTGAAGAATGGCATGAGCTTAGTGAGCTGTTCAGAGATGGCCTTCTGGGAATCTTGAATTGCAGTCTTGACAGCAGTAATCTCAGCTTGGAATATTTTATCAAAATCAGCCTTTGCAGCAGCAGCAGATGTAGAAGGTTCAGCAGACTTATTCTTCAACTCAGTGACTATAGCATTATGGGAGGCAGTCAAATTATCATTCATTCTTAACTGATTCTCCAGCACATACCCTTGCTTTAATGCTATATCATCTACCTGAGCCTTGATCTTCTCCTAGTGAGTTGCTAAATAGACTACTGCATTCCCACCCTTGTGGAAGCAGTCAGTCATCTCCTTCTTGTTCAGGTTCATTTCAAACCTTATAGATTTTATATCTTGTGCAAGATCAAACTGTAGGGTCTTGTGCCCTTCATCCACATATGTCTCAATGGCCTTTCTTTGCTCATCCAATTTGATCTGTAGGGCAACCATTAAAGCACTATAATCAGCAGTTGGAGCTTGCTGAACTATAGGCTGTGGGACAATGGATTGCAAGGCTTTCTTATAACTCTGGCTCCTCCTCTTGAAGACATAGAGTTTTTTCTTTTTGGCCCTAGCACTCTCCTCATCCTCAGAGGCAGAAGTGCTGGCAATATCAACCTTGTCCTTAGGGCTTTGAGGCTTCTCAGGTTGCACATCAGGTGCCTTTTCAGTTTCCAGCCTAATAGGCTCTTCCAGAACTTCCATGTGCTCCCCCTCAGCAGCACTCTTATCTTCAGCAGCAGCATCCTTGTCCATATCAAAATCCTCTTGATCTAGATTTAAGAATAAATCCTCCATTGTATATTCAGGTGGAGACTATGCAGGAGAAGTTCTTGGTTCTTCAATTACTTGATCAGGAACTACTTCCAGTATAGCAGATGTGTCTTGGATAACAACATCTGGTTCTTGACTGACTAGCTGAGTTTGCTGATGTACATCAGACAAATCAGAATCTACTATAGAAAAATTCAATGTATTTAGATCAATGAGTACCTCTTGGATGATGGTAGTGGCTTGCTCACTGTCCAGAGTAGAAGGTTCTTCTACTACTGGAAGCTCCCCCTGGCTCTCAGCATTATCTTCAGCAGCAGGGGTCTTTTCTACAGCCACACCCTCATGATCATCTGAAGTGAAGACAACCTGTTCTTCACTATCAGAATCACTTGTGGACTCTTGTACCACTTGTACAGTCTTTCTCTTCTTCTTTGGAGGAATTTCTTTTTCTGATACTGGCTTTTCTGGGGTTGCCACTTCCTTGGACAATACCCTGTCCCATCTGGAAAATATCCTGGAATCCATCTTCCTCATGTGGTTAATCTTGCTTCCAGCAGCATTGCTCATTACCTCTGGTATTGTACCAGCTAGGTAGAGACTTAGTATTCTGCCCAGGTTGGGCTTCTTCAAGCTCTCCTTGATTTTCTCATACACCACTTGAGACCAATCTGTTTTCAGGGTAAAGATGATTCTAGTCATAATTTCAAACATGGAGGCAGACACCCTGTCATGCCCACCAGTCTTGCTGAGAATAACCTTGCCTACAATCTCAGACATGAATTTCCCCTGATTATTCATGCCTTTCCTGTTGAATACCGATCCTATCTTCATCTTGGGATCAAGACCACACCAAGTAAGAGCTTCCCTGGTCTTAGTTGCAGTTACTTCCTCTTCATCTTGAGTTTTAGGTAGCTGGAGTACCTTCCTCAGACTCTTTGGTGAAATCTTAACCTTAGTCCCATGAACTCTGGATTTGATTCTGAATCCAGAGTCATCTACAGCAGCTCCATGCAGGAATTCAAGAACTTCCTTTTTCCAAATCTTAGTTGGTTCTGAAACCAAGTATTCCAATCCAGAATCGGCGACTAGGGTTACTACCGCCTTGAGTTCTTGATCAGCTTCATCGAACGCACCTCGCACTATCTCATAGCCCTCATTCACGTTCTCCTCAAGCTTTGGAGCCATTAGGGTTTAAGAATTTGTCTTAAGAAGAGAGAAATGTCGACACAGGAGTTTTGGTCTCGAAACTTTGAAAGCGTGTCGACAAACAAAGACAGAACTCTATTTATACCTGTCTAATTTTGAAGATGAACAGGCGGGACAGCTAGCTTAGCATGTGTCGACACTGGCAATAAGTGTCGACACTGACTTATAATGTCTCGACACATATGTGTCGACACAAGTTTAGTCAACAGGTTTTATGTGTCGACACTTGGTTATGTGTCGACACTTGATACCACACAACATAACTCGACACATTGTCGAGACTTTACTTAGAAAAATTATGAGTAAAACTTAAGTGTCGACACCATATTGGATGTGTCGACACCTACTTGTCATGTGTCGACACTAACATTCTGAAGTGTCGACACCAACATCCTAGATGTGTCGATACCTTTTTCCTGGAGTGTCGACACCACTATTCTGTGTCGACATAGACTTGTCTATGTGTCGACACCTTTTTACTTAGCCAATTTTCAATTCTGTAAACTTAGTCTAAATTTATCATTCCTAGTTCAATTTTGAATCTATTGAACTTAGCTTCTTCTAGTGGCTTAGTAAACATATCAGCTATTTGTTCATCTGTTTTAACATATTCAAGTACAATATCATTTCTTTCTACATGTTCCCTAAGAAAGTGATATTTAATTTCAATATGTTTTGTCCTACTATGAGATACAGGGTTATTAGCTATTGAAATAGCACTAGTAGAATCACAGAAAAGTGGAGTTCTACTTACCTGAAATCCATAGTCCTCTAGCTGATGTTTAATCCATAGAAGTTGAGCACAGCAACTTCCTGCAGCTACATATTCTAACTCAGCTGTGGAGATAGTCACACTGGTTTGCTTCTTGCTGCTCCATGAAATTAGTCTCCCACCTAGGAATTGACAGGTTCCAGTAGTACTCTTTCTATCCTCTTTGCATCTTGCAAAGTCTGCATCTGAATAACCTGTTAGATCAAAATCTCCATTCCTAGGGTACCAGAGGCCTAGATAGGGAGTGCCCTTTAGATATCTCAAAATTCTCTTGACTGCAGTCAAGTGAGACTCTTTAGGGCAGGCTTGATACCTTGCACAAACACATGTAGCATACATGATGTCTGGTCTACTAGCAGTCAAGTATAATAGGGAGTCAACTATCCCTCTATACAAGGTTTCATCTACAGGTTTCCCTGCATCATCCTTGCTAAGAGACATACTTGACCCCATAGGAGTCTTCATGGTACTGGATGAATCCATACCATACTTCCTTATGAGTTCTAGGGTGAACTTTGACTAACAAATGGACAAACCACTCTCAGTCTGTTTAACTTGGAGTCCCAAGAAAAACTTCAGCTCTCCCATACTACTCATTTCAAACTGACTTTGCATAAGCTTTGCAAACTTTCTGCAAAGGCTACTTTCAGTAGACCCAAATATAATGTCATCTACATATATTTGGACAAGTATGACTTTGCCTCTAGATTCCCTAAGGAATAGAGTCTTATCTATTTTCCCCCTTGAAAACTTGTTCTCAATGAGGAAACTAGATAGGGTTTCATACCAAGCTCTAGGAGCCTGTTTTAACCCATATAAAGCTTTCCTAAGTCTATAGACATAATGAGGTAGAGTTGGATCAACAAAACCTGAAGGCTGCTCCACATAGACTTATTCTTTCAAATTACCATTTAGAAATGCTGACTTGACATCGATCTGGTAAACCTTGAACCCTTGATAGGTTACATAGGCCAAGAACATCCTTATGGCTTCCAGTCTGGCTACTGGAGCAAAGGTTTGATCAAAATCAATACCTTCTTCTTGCCTATATCCTTTTGCAACCAGTCTTGCTTTATTCTTTATGATGACCCCTTGTTCATCCATCTTATTTTTGTAAATCCACTTAGTTCCTATCACATTGTGGTCTTTAGGTTTTGGAACTAGTTCCCAAACCTTGCACCTCTTGAACTGATTAAGCTCTTCTTGCATAGCTTCAGTCCATTGTGGATCCATTATTGCTTCTTCAAATCTTTTAGGTTCAACTTGAGACAAAAACCTGGAATAGATTGCAGCATCCTGATTTCTGCTCCTAGTTTGAACTCCTTGTCTTGGATCTCCAATAATCAGCTCTACTGGATGATCTCTAAGATGTCTGTGGGCTGGAGGCATCCTCACTTCAGGTTGAACCACTTCAGCATCTGCATCATGCTGTAATCCTTGGATTTCTTCAGCAATTGGCACATGTAGTTCTCCCCCTGGACAGCAGCTACTCTCCTCTCTTTGCTGTCTTGCAGCAGGTACTTCTTCTATAGTAAGCTTGTCCAATTCCTTTGTCAAACCTGTGGGGCTGCATACATTGCTAGACAACTCATTGTTAATAAGTTTTGTCTCATCAAAAACTACATGCACTGATTCTTCTACAACTTGTGAAGTCAAGTTGTATACTCTATAAGCCTTACTATTATTGCTGTACCCAACAAAAATTCCCTCTTGGGACTTGGCAGTAAACTTAGTTAAGTAAGACTTCCCATTGTTAAGTATGAAGCATTTGCAACCAAAGATCCTGAAATAGGATAGGTTTGGTTTCCTGCCTTTCACAACTTCATAGGGGGTCTTGTTAAGCCTTTTAGTGATGGTAGCCCTATTTATAACATGGCATGCAGTGTTAACTGTTTCAGCCCAGAAATATTCTGGTAGTGATGTATCACTTAATAGGGTCCTACCAGCCTCTATCAAGGTTCTATTCTTCCTCTCAGCAATGCCATTCTGCTGAGGTGTTCTTGGTGAAGAGAATTCTTGAAATATCCCAAAGTCTTCACATAGTTTTGTCATGCTTTCAGACTGAAACTCAGTACCATGGTCACTTCTAATTTTGACCACAGTACTATTTAGTTCATTCTGAATTTGCTTGACAAAGCTGTAGAATACACTAGGTATTTCAGATTTATGTCTTAAGAAGAACACCCAGGAAAACCTTGAGTAGTCATCAACAACTACAAATGTATAGACCTTCCTACCTAAGCTGTGAACTGGCATTGGACCAAATAGATCCATATGCAAGAGGTATAAACACCTCACAGCATCTTTGTTATCTATGCTTCTAAAGGTGGATTTAGTCTGCTTGCCCTTTTGACAAGCTGAGTACATACCATCTTTGACACACTTAACTTGAGGACCATTCCTCACTAACTCTTTACTAAAGAGTTTGCTAATAGTCTTGTAGTTAAGATGAGCTAGCCTCTTGTGCCATTTGACACAATGAGAGACTGTCTGATCAGCTACAAGACAAACTGGAGAACCATTGTTCTCAATCATAATGTCTAGACAGTAGACATTCCTCTTCCTATATCCTGTCAAAATGATCTCTTGATCACTTGACCTCTTGATATGACAACCATTTTTAACAAATGAGATGTCATACCCTACATCACTTAACTGACTTATACTTATTAGGTTGTGTTTCAACCCTTTGATATAAGCCACTTGAGTAATGGTAACAAGGTTTGAAGAAATGTTACCAAACCCTTTGATGATTCCTTTTTCAGAACCACCAAAGGTCACTTTAGGACCATTTTTGATTGGATGTAGTCCTTCAGTAGTCCCCCTTGTTCCAGTCATATGTCTGGAACATCCACTATCCAAGTACCATGTTGGGGTATGGCCACTTGGACTCATCTTTAAAACAAATTAATGAACCTTAGAACCCAAAGTATTCTTGGGTCCTTGGTGATTGTTAGTTTGCAATTTGACAAACCTACCTACTGGTTTCCCAACAGGTAGTTTGGAACTCACTTTGGCACTCTTATTGTGCCAACAGTCTACTGCAAAATGGCCAACTTTGCCACAGCACCAACATTCAAATTTATTGTACCTTTGCTTAGGTACTGCCTTGGCTGTCTTGACTGCAGCAGGCTTGTTAAATGTTGGGGTTTTGCCCTTGGACTTATACTTCGACTGCTCAGTCCCTGCAGGTCTAACAAAACCCAGTCCAGCTTTACCCTTGTGATGAACAAATTCATCAATTATGGGTAACACTGACTTAGGTTTAGAAAACCTAGCAACCAAGTCCTTCTTCTTCTGAAGATTGTTCTCCAAACACTTAATTTGATCATTCTTAAAAGTGATAGTTCTCATCTGAATCACAGTGATATGTTTCAGCCTGGCTACCTCATTCAGTTTTTGATCAAATTGCTTCTCAAAATATGTTGCAACAGCCTTGAGATCAGCAATCTCCTTTGCCTGACTTTTGGATAGGGTCTTGCATTTCTTGTAGGCTTGCAACAGCACCTTATATTCATCTATAAGCTGATGAATATCTTCCTCAGACTCAGATATATTCTCATCACTTGATGAAGAAGAATCTGATTCTGAACTAGAACAAGAATCTGAGTTTAAACTTGAACTTTGTACCTGACTGGGTCCTGGCTGCTCCAGGATTTTGGCACTGTCTGTCAAAGCCATTAGCCCTTGGCAATGACTGTCCTCTTGTTAATAAATTGAATCCAAGATCTGCATGAATTCTTCCTCTTCTTCTTCAGCAAACAGCCCTATGTAGGCTTCAGCCTCAGACTCAGTTTCTGAAGAAGATATATCTGATAGAGTCTTTTCCTTTTTAGCAACAAAAGACTTTTCTTTCTTCCCTTTGAAGTGAGTCTTTTTCCTGTCACCAGATTCCTTTCTTTTCTCTGGACAATCTGCAATAACATGGCCCTGTCTATTGCAGCAATAGCAAACAATCTTTGAACCAGTTGCTTTGCTTGATTTTGTCCTTCTCTTGTCAGTCTTTGAAGATCTCTTTTTCTGATAAGAATCTTCCTTTCCTTGTGATGTAGAAGGCCTTGACCTCCACTGTTTCTTTTTCAAAAACTTCTGAACGTGTCTGGTGAAAGCAGCAAAGTCTTCATCACTTTCACTGCTCTTAGACTTTGAGCTGACAGACTCATCAGATTCTGATTCAACTACCTCTGGAGGTGGAGTTGAAGACTTATTCCTGCACTTTCTAGGAACTTCTGTCTTGAAAGCAACAGTTCTTTCTTTGTGCTCAGTACTTGTTGATTTCTCCTCCTCTTTTCTCACTGTTAACTGCATTTCATAAGACAATAGCTTGCCAAACAGTGTGGGAGGAGGAATTTCCCCCAACTTAGCCATTTCTCTTATGGCACAGATCTTGGTGACCCAATCTTTGGTTAGGGACCTTAAGAACTTGTCATTTAGTTCATAGTTGGTGAACTCTCTTCCATAAGACATGAGCTCATTAACTATTCTGTAAAATTTCTTATAGCACTCAGTGATGTTATCACCCTTTCCTTGCCTAAAGTTTTCATACTCCTGATTAAGCAATGACTTCCTATCTTGTCTAACTTCTTCAGAACCTTCCATATAGACAATGAGAGTATCCCACATCTCTTTTGCTGTCTTACAGTGAATTAAGTTCTGAAAAGTGGCATCATCAATGGCACTTACTATTATGTTCTGTGCCCTCTTGTCCATGGTAGCTAGGACAATCTCATCCTTAGTCATCTCAGAGAAATCCTTTGGAGTCCTCTGATTTGCATCCAATACTGAAATCTTCATTGGCACATAAGGCCCTTCCTTTACTGTGATGTATATTCTAGGGCCAGAGGCTTCCATAAATAGCCTTACCCTCTCTTTCCAGATCCCAAAGATCTCTTTCCTGCATATGGGTAATTTCATGGAACCCAATTCCTTGTGATTCTCATAAGAACCCATGTTTCTTGATGTTCTTGAATTTCTTGAATCTGTGAATTGCCTTACACTGAATCTGCCAAACAGGATCTCCTCAGACTGTTAGTCCTTGTTTTGAGGAACCTCCCTCTGATACCACTTGAAAGATATGGTACCTAAACACCTAGAGGGGGGGTGAATAGGTGACCTAATCCTTTTCTAACTTTGTTGGCAGCCAAACAGTTATATCACAGATTTCTAACTAGTTTATCTCAGCAATCAGCAATAATCAAACATACACAGCTAATCCACAGCACATTCACAGCACAGTACACAGTGATTTATAGTGGTTCCCCAAGATATGGGTACATCCACTTTCCCCCTTCGCCTATCTAGCAGTGTACTAGATTCGGCCAAACTTCTCCACTGTCTCAGAACCCAAATTGGTTCCTACCTCAGGCCCAAAGCCTTACAACTCAGCTTTCTCCCAAAGCCTACACTCAGCCAATCAAGGCCTACACTCAGCCAACTAAGGCCTACACTCAAAGATCACAATCTCCTACACTCAGGCAAACAAGCCCTACCCTCAGCCTTTATAAATATAGGCTTACAATCACTCAGATCCAATGGATCCTACAAGTTAAAAATGTAATACAAACAATAACTCTACAACTCAGAATTAAAGGAGGGGAGTTGAGAGATTCTTGATGAGTTCTTGGAATAACTCAGCTGGATTCACCCTGACTTAGCTTTCTTCAAAGCTTCTTGAGTAGAACTGAATAAGGCTGAATCCTCTGTAGTTGTTCCTTGACCTCTACTACTTAAGATCCAGACTGAATCTGAATCCTTCTTCTCAGCCTAGTTCCAAAGGCTGATTTCTTGGAAGGAGCCCTTTCTCTCCAACTTCTTAGATCTGCAGTTGGACTACAAGATCTTCTTATGTTGATACTCTGTGTACCACTTTTCTGATTACTTGAATAATCTGTACTACTTGTTAATCACTTGATCAACTCTTTCAACAACTTCAACAACCATTGTTTCTGTAAACTGTGGGTGCCTATTTATAGGCATTCTTCATGGTAACCGGCTGGTCCGGTTCATAACTGACTTCTGACATCTCTGACAGTTGCTGTAGACCGGCTGGAACGGCAGCTGTCATGTCAACCAGTCACTTCTTGAAAATCTCTATCTATCTGATAGTGTCGAGACTTTTTGTCTTTAAGTGTCGACACTTATAGACCAAGTGTCGACACATGCTTTGTAAGTGTCGACACAAGTCTACAAGGTGTCAACACATATCCTTGTATGTCTCGACACAGATTCTTCTACATGTGTCGACACTGAAATTGAGTGTCGACACAAGTACTTGTTCTTCTAGCTTTTGCTGAATTCTTCTATGTGTCGACACATCTCCTTTGTGTCGACACATCTTCTTGTGTTGAATCTGTCAAGTGTCGACACTGCTTCTAGGTGTCGACACATATCCTTTTATGTTGAATCTTGATGAGTGTCGACACAGCTCCTTGTGTCGACACTTGTACTTAGAATAATTTGATGTTCTTTCTGTTCTTTGCTAAGTGTCGACACTGCTCCTTGTGTCGACACTTTCTTCAAGTGTTGAGTCTTTAGCTAAGTGTCGACACATTGTGCTGGGTGTCGACACTTACTTCAAGTGTTGACTCTTCTGGTAGTGTGTCGACACATTGTGCTGAGTGTCGACACATTCTTCAAATGCTGACTCTTCTGCATAGTGTCGACACATTGTGTTGAGTGTCGACACTTGTACTTAGACTCTGCAGACTTTAGCTGAGTGTCGACACAGCTCCAAGTATTGATACTTTCTGGTGTAGACACAGCTTTACTGGGTGTCGACACAGCTCCTTGTGTCGACACTTTCTGTCTGCACTTTTCTTCACTGAGTGTCGACACAGCTCCAAGTGTCGACACTTTCTGTCTGGTGTCGACTCTGCTTCCCAGGTGTCGACACAATGACTCCAAGTGTCGACACAGCTTGTTTGGGTGTCGATACAAGCTTTCTTAAGTGTCGACACTTTCCCTCTGGGTGTCGACACATGGACTTAGAAACTTTTTGCTTCAGTCCAGTGATTTCTTAACCTGCACAAATAACTCAAACATACATCAAATATATTATGATGTATATCATTGAGTTGGGTGAGGCTTCTTCAAATCAGGTACATTTGACCAATGTACCCAACAGTATCACCATAGGCGAAAGCGCTGTTCGACGATTTTCGTTCGACGTTCGACGATTTTCTTTCAACATTCGATGATTTTCGTTCGACGTTTGACGATTTCATGGCTACCATTATTTTGCTATTGCCAGATGGCGATATCTAGTGTCGCTCATCGATAGCTTCACTCTACGATTTTCGCTCGACGTTCGACGAATACGTGGCTACCATTATTTCGCTATCGCCAGATGGCGATATCTAGTGTCGCTCGGCGACAGTGCACGATTCAGATCTCAACATTTGTGTGATGCAAAAATGAGGAGTTTGTGGGACACGTGGCAGCAGTTACCACTATTGCCTGATGGCGATACCTAGTATCGCCCGGCAATAGCGCCAGCATATAAAAGCCTCTCATTTTCTGAGAAAGGCACAGATTTTTCATTTCATGCAGTACACTTACCTTCATAGACGATCGAGAGAGCTCCAGAACTGAGAGATACTCCATACTTCTAAGAAGGCCAAATAGCGCGGAATATTGACGACACGTGTGAAGCTTTTAAAGCATCACTTGCAAGGATTCATCGTCATCTTCAGCGCTTTGTTTGAAGGGAGTGTCTAGCCTAAAGTGCTCAAGTTATTTTTGTTATTTTTTTTCATTTATTTTCACATTGTAATCGGAAGGGAAATCGCCTCCTTGTGAGTGGCGTCCAAGTCCTTGTGTGGCTTAGGGAGAAATTGCCGCCTTGTGAGTGGCGTCCAAGTCCTTGTGTGGCTTAGGGAGAAATTGTTGCATTGTGTGCAGTGTCTAGATCGGGGTTAGATCTAGGGGGAGGCTAGTAGCAAGATCTAGGGAGAGATATGCTTTAGCCTGCTGGTTCTTGGTAGAAGAATCGGCGAATACACTAGCAAATTATTTATTTCATGAGCTTTTGTCTCTAGCTCTATAGAGACACATTGTATTCATTGTAACTCTTTTGAAATATATCATTGTTGTTTCTAGCTTGTGTCCATTTGCTCTTGTCCATTACTTTGTTGTTGTTCATTTTGTAAAGGTTGCTTAGATTGTGTAAGAAAATTAAAAAGTACCCTAATTCACCCCCCCCCCTCTAAGGGCGTCGTAAGGTCCAACAGTATCTTGCTAAACCACAGAAACCACTAAGACTGAAATAGATGATCTAGTGGTCAAGCAAGGAATTGTTCTTGAAAATCAAAAGAGACTAAATGAAAATTTGATGGAACTCCACAAAATGTCTTTGTCAAAGTTGGATGAACAAACTACTGCCCTTCAAGCAACTATGAACACTCAAGTCTTTACTATAGAAAAATAGATTCAACTAGACTTGGCAACAGTTTCTACTGCAATAATGACTTCTGAATCTGCAATTTCTGCTCTTCTCAAGAAATTCAAAGACTACTACACCACTAGAAATTATCATGTCACAGATCAAATCAGATTTCAAAAGAATGATCTTAGAGATCATATTTATAAAGAAGTCATAAAGGGGGAGAGGATACTAGTTCAAGCTAGCTCTGGCCATGCAAAATGGGTAACAAATAGTATCAAAGCTACCTTGGGATATCCACCCCTCTGTGATTATAATAATACTGCAGAATCTGGAGTTCAACCTGAGTTTACGGAGGGGGTGCAACAAGATGTGGCTCAAGTTATATATCCCCCTTCTGGGTTTGAGGAAATTCAATAGACTGTTCAGAATATGTACAGTCCTACACAGGACAAAATGCCAGTAATTTGTGAGGATGTGTACATGGCTAACCCAGTACTATTGAAAGAATAAGAGGCTCAAATATCTAAGAAAAGATTTAGAGAACAGACTGAGGCAAGGCCTAAGTTTGAAAAATGGAGTCCAGCCTCTAGAAGAATCATCTTGACAGCATGGAATGCTGTTGTTGACAATCAGTATGATAGAGGAAAGTGGTACTCTAAACAAGAATGGGACAAATATCTTGCTCAACAAGAGAAGATTCACAGATTTAGGAAGGACTTGAAGGCTGGAAAAATCCCTGCAAACTCCATAGAGCCTTGCAAGTACTTCCCCAAACCATTTAATTATTTTGAGAGGCAAAAGCTGAAAGCTGCACAAGTCAAGGCCAAATATATTAAAGGAAAGATGTCTGGTACTGATACTAAAGCTGATGTCAAAGCAACCATTCAGTCATGAAAAGGGATAGTCATTAAGGAACCTAGTCAACTTTGACCTTAGATTGACTAGCATTTGAAAAACTGTGTATTTTTTATTGTACTTAAGAAAACTTTAACCTTGTTATCTCATCTTGAGTATTTGAAAATGAAATTCCGGGTTGACATTTGTTTATATATCTATGTCTCTAAGTTACATGAATTTTCTTATGATATTGCATTTCTGAATATTTGTGTATAACATGATGTCTTTGTTCTTGCATAAATTTGGTTTAAACATCTGGATATATCATGCTTATCATTTTTGTTATATGTTGTATATCATTGACTATGCATGGATTATGACTTTTCCAAATATGGGGAGATTGTTGGGTACATTGAAATTTGTGTATCTGATTTGGAGAAGCCTCACCTAACTCAATGATATACATCAGGTTGTATTTGATTGTGTATTGAGTTAATTTGTGCAGGAAGAAGAATGCAGAAAATATTCTAAGTACAAAAGTATCGAGACAATTGTTTTAGTGTCGACACCTTTAAAGGAGCTGTGTCGAGACAAGAAGCAAGTATGTGTTGACACACAGGACTTGTGTCAACACTTATAACTTGTGCCGACACACATGGACTGTTGAGCTGACATGTGTAAAGAAGCAACTATGTCGACATCCAGGACTTGGGTCGACATTTAAAGAGGCTGTGTCGACACACAGGACTTGTGTCGACACATTCTACAAAAGCTGTGTCGAGAACTTGATAAAGAGTATGTGTCGACATTTCTTAAAGCATGTTGACACATTCTACAAAGGGTGCGTGTCGAGAACTTGATGAATAGTTGTGTCAACTACTTTCTGAAGTATGTCGACACAGTCTATAAAGACAGTGTCAAGACTAAGTGAAGAGCTATGTTGACAGTTGCCGATGTTTGTCGACAATACCAAAGGAAGTATGTCGACACCCGGGTAATTGTGTCGACACATACTCCATCAGTGTCGATACATATTATCCTTATGTCTCGACACAGTCAACTGAGTTAAATAACTCTAAGTGCCAAATCTCAAGACTGAAGACTTGACAGCTGCCAGAATTGTCACGGCCTATTAGACATGATAGAACTGTCAGATGTCAGTCATCTACTGGATCAGTCGGTTACCACTGATGAAAATTATAAATAAGTTCGGGCTATCAGATAAAATTAATCAACAAAAGATAGAGAAACAATAAAGTGGAATTCTCCACGGAGTCAAGTACAGCAAAAGATTCTGATTCAAAATAAGAGAAGGAGATTGCTTCACAGCAGATCTTTTAAAGATTGTAGAATTAATTCAGCAAGGTGAAAGAAGCTGGATATAAACCAAGAAGATTCAACCTAGGTTCTCTCTTTCAAGAAGCTTTGAATAAGCTAAGTCAGGTTGATTCATATTCATTACTGCAAAGAACAGTTGGAAGCAGATCCATCAAGATCTGATCAAGATTCCTTCATCTCTTTCTGATTGAAGGAAGAAACATCTTCTTAATCAAATTCATGTACGATCTAATCTAGATCTGAGTGTAAGAGATTAAGTTCTCTTAGTTGTAAGCATGTAGCTATAAAGGCTGAGGTAAGGTTGTTTGTCTGAGGTAGGAGATAGGTTTCTCTGAGCTGTAGGCCTAGTGGAAGAGAATGAGGTAGGGCTTGATTGCCTGAGTGGTAGGAGTGGGGTTTCACTCTGAGGTAGGGTTCTTGGAAAGAGCCTGAGTTGTAGTACTTGTTGAAGTGTGAGCTGTAAGAACCATTTTGGGTTCTGAGTTGTAAGATCTGAGGATCTGAGAAGGTGGAACGAAGTTAGGCCGAATCTAGTATATTGCTAGATAGGTAAAGGGGGAAAGTGGACAATTTGAAATGAGCAGTATGTGGGAACTTATGTTCTTCTTGGGTCTCCAAGTTAGACATACTGAAGATAGTTTATCCATATGCCAGTCTAAGTTCATCCTAGAATTGATAAGGAAGTATGGTATGGAATCATCCACTACCATGAAAACTCCTATGGGGTCAACAATGTCTCTAAGCAAAGATGATGCAGGAAAACCTGTAGATGAAACTTTGTATAGAGGGATAGTTGGCTCCCTACTATATTTGACTGCTAGTAGACCAGATATCATGTATGCTACATGTGTCTATGCTAGGTACCAAGCTTGCCCTAAAGAATCTCATTTGACAGCAGTCAAAAGAATTTTGAGATATCTTAAGGGCACACCTTA
This sequence comes from Platanthera guangdongensis, assembly GCA_039583875.1. NCBI lineage: Eukaryota > Viridiplantae > Streptophyta > Magnoliopsida > Asparagales > Orchidaceae > Platanthera > Platanthera guangdongensis. The sequence goes on from CM077164.1 coordinate 52,309,128, forward strand.
TTTAGGCCTTTGGTACCCTAGGAATGGAGATTTTGAACTGACAGGTTATTCAGATGCAGATTTTGCAGGCTGCAAGAAAGATAGAAAGAGTACTACAGGAACTTGTCAATTTCTAGGTGGAAGGCTGGTGTCTTGGAGTAGCAAGAAGCAGACCAGTGTGGCTATCTCCACAGCTGAGTCAGAGTATGTTGCTGCAGGAAGCTGTTGTGCACAACTACTATGGATACAACACCAGCTAGAAGATTATGGTATTCAAGTAAGTAGAACACCTTTATTTTGTGATTCTACTAGTGCCATTTCTATTGCAAATAATCATGTCTCCCATAGTAAGACTAAGCACATAAAAATAAAATACCATTTTCTAAGAGAACATGCAGAAAAAGGAGACATTTCCTTAGAGTATATAAATACAGATAATCAGTTAGCTGATATGTATATTAAGCTCTTAGATGAAACCAAATTCATAAGTTTAAAATTGAATTAGGGATGATAAACTTAGAATAGTTTACAAAAATTGGCTAAGTAAAATAGTGTCGACACACAGAGTTGTCTGTGTCGACACATAGAAGTGGTGTCGACATTTCAGAGAAATGGTGTCGACACATCTAGAAAGTCAGTGTCGACACTTCAGAGAATTAGTGTCGACACATGCAGTGTAGGTGTCGACACATCCAGGGTGGTGTCGACACTTAGGATTTACACAAAATTAGTTTAGTAGAGTCTCGACTAAGTGTCGAGCTGAGATGTATAAGTGTCGACACATATATTCTGTCGACTATATTTGTGTTGACACATAGTTGTCGAGACATTATAAGTAAGTGTCGACACTTTTCAACAGTGTCGACACAATTCAAGTATGTTAACGCGCCTTTTCACCTTCAATTTTAGTAAGGTATAAATAGGTTTTTCCCATTGTTTGTCGACACGCTCACCTTAGTCTCGAGACAAAACTTGTGTGTCGACATCTCTCTTCTCTAAATTCAAAATTTCTTAAAACCCTAATGGCTCCCAAGCTAGAAGAGAACATTAACGAAGGATATGAGCTCGTGTGTCACGCCTTTGATGACGCGGAACCTGAAATCAAAGGTGTGGTAACCTTAATTTCCGAGACTGGACTAGAGTATCTTGTATCAAAACCTATCAAGATCTGGAAGAAGGAGGTCCTTGAATTCTTTGGTGCAGCTACTCTTGATGACTCAGGACTCAAGATAAATTCCAGAGTTCATGGAACAAAAGTCAAGGTCACACAGAAAAGTCTAAGAAAGGTACTTCAACTACCAAGAACAAAAGAGGAAGAAGATGTATCTACTTCTAAAACTAGAGAGGCATTGAAATGGTGTGTATTAGACTCAAACCTGAAAATTGGATCAGTTTTCAACAAAAAAGGGATGAACATACAAGGAAAGTTTTTGTCTGAAATAGTAGGAAAAGTAATACTGAGCAAGCCTGGCGGGCATGATAGAATATCTGCTCACATGTTCAGTCTAATGACAAGGATAATTTTCAACTTTAATACGGTTTGGTCTGCAGTCATGTTTGATAAGATAAAAGAGAGCCTGAAGAAACCCAATTTGGGTAGAATTCTGAGTCTATACCTAGCTGGAAGTATACCTGAAGTGATGAATCAAGCTGATGGTTCAAAGATAAACCACATGAGGAGAATGGATGTGAGAATTTTCTCAAGGTGGGATAGAGTATTGACAAAGAAACTTCCAACTCCAGAAAAGAAAACACCTCAGAAGAAGAAGAAGAAGACAGCAATTGTAGCTCATGAATCATCTAGTAGCTCAGAGGAGCAAGTGGTGTTTAGTTCTGATGATGAAGAGGGAAGAAATGCTGGACAGTCACCAGTAAGACAAGAAGATGCTCAGAGGCAGGGGGAGCTACCCTCATCTAGCCCAATTCACCTGGATCCACTCCAGGGGGAGCCTTTACATGTGGAAGAGCCAACTCAACTAGTGAGTGAAAGGGCTACTCAAACCATTCTAGAGGTAATCACTGAAATTAATCAATTAGATTTCACTATTGAGGATGAAGTTTTGACTGATTCATTACCTGATGTTAATCAGCAAACACAGATACATAGTCAACCCCAGGATGTTGTCATGGAGGACACATCAGTTGTTGATAGAGTGGTCTTAGATGCTCCTGAGCACAGAGATTCACCAATCCAACCTCAACATGAGTTTACTATAGAGGAGCTATTCCCTGATCTAATACAGACTGACTTAGAGGGGTAAAAAGCAGCTGTTGAGGGGGAGCAGGTAAACCTTGAGAGGGAGCATGTAGAGGAACTGTCTAGACAAGAGACTGTGGAGCCAAAGGATGCTGAGCAAATATAAAGGACTGAGAAGGAACTACCTCCTAGTCCTAAGGATAGAGTAGATATTGCTAGCACTTCTGCTTCAGAGGATGAAGAGGCTGCTAGAGCGAAGAAAAGGAAGTTCCAGGTCTTCAAGAGAAGAAGCCAGAACTACAAGAAAGCACTGCAGACAATTGCTCCACAGCCTGCCCCATCTACTGATTATAGTTCACTGATGGTGGCTTTGCAGATTAAGCTAGATGAGCAAAGAAAAGCTTTAGAAAAGTATATGGATGAAGGGCAAAAATCCCTACAATTTGATCTGGCACAAGACATCAAGTCTATCAGATTTGAAGTAAATCAAAATAAGAAGGAAATGACTGATTGTTTACATAAAGGAGGCAATGCAGTGGTCTATCTGGCTACACATCAAGAGAATCTCAAGAAACAGATTGATGATCTAGCACTCAAACAAGGTTATATCCTGGAAAACCAGATAAGGATGAATGATAATCTCACTGCTTCACATAATGTCATTGTAACTGAAATGAAAAATATAGCTACTGCACAACCTGTAGTAAGTGTCACTGCCAAAGAAGAATTTGATAAGAAATTACAGAAGAGTCTCACTGCTGTGAAAACTGCCATTGAAGATTCTCAGAAAGCTATTTCTGCCAAGCTTCAGAAGTTCAATCCTTTTTATAAGGATGGAGTAAACTATTTGAATGCTCAAATAAGATTCCAGAAAGATGATCTTAGGGATCAAATAGAGAGAGAAGTCATAAAGGGGGAGAGGGTACTAGTCAAAGCCGGCTCTGATCATGCCAAATGGATTTCAAATTCCATCAGAGCCACCCTTGGATATCCACCTTTATGTGATGATGACAATGTGGCAGAGTCTGGAATAAATCCTACATACTTTGGAGGAGAGCAAGCTGAAGTGGCTCAAGTGATATATCCTCCTGCAGATTTTGACGTGATACATCAGGAGGTACAGTCTATGTATAGTCCTCCTGAGGGTAATCAGAATATTATTCTTGAGAAAGTAGTACAGCCTGTGCCAGAGGCAGTACTAAAAGAGCAAGAGGCTTTATTAAAGGAACAAGAGGCCCAATTATCTGAGAAAAGGTTCAGAGAGCATGCTGAATTAAGGCCAGATTTTGAACAATGGAGCCCCACATCCAAGAATATCATATTGACTGCTTGGAAGGCTGCTAAGGACAATATTCTGGATAGAGGCAAATGGTATTCTAAACAGGAGTGGAGAAGAAATGAGAATAGGTAGTAGGCCATAGTACAATATAGAAGGAAGGCTAAACTGGGAAAGCTACCTCCTAATGCACATGAGCCTAGCAAGTATTTCCCTAAGCCTTATCACTATTTTGAAAGGCAGAAGATAAAGGCTGAAGAGCTGAAAAAGAAAGATCTCAAAGGAAAGAAGCTTATTGATGACAATGAAGCTCCAGTTCAAGCAAAGATTCAATCTGGAAAGGGGATTGTTATCAAGGAGCCTGAGCAGCCATAGGATAGAAATTTTCTTACGTTTACAATTTGTAATCATTTGCTTTAAACTCTATGTAAACTTTTGATTAATGAAAATATTTGGAGTTGTAAGAACAATGTTATATGTTCAATCTATTACATTAATTGTTCTGAGATAATTGTTTATACATGTTTTGTTCATACATGTTTAAGTATTTTCCTTATCATATAATACTGTTTTACATCATACTGAGAATTTGTTATGTATGGTATATATCATTGACTAAGGGTTATGACTTCTCCAAATAGGGGGGATTGTTGGGTACATTGGAATATATGTACCTGATTTGAAGAAGCCTCACCCTACTAAATGATATACATCAAGGTGTATTTGATGTGCTTTGAGTTTATGTGTGCAGGTTAAGTAATTGCAGGGAAAGCATAAAAGATTCTAAGTCCATGTGTCGACACCCAGAAGAAAAGTGTCGACACTTAAGAAGGCTTGTGTCGACACCTAGAGAAGCTGTGTCGACACTTGGAGTAATTGTGTCGACACCAGGAAGGCAGAGTCGACACCAGAAGGAAAGTGTCGACACATACAGGATGTGTCGACACACAGTGAAGAATTGTCTACATAATCAGTGTCGACACTTAGAAGCAGTTATGACACCCAGAGAAACTATGTCGACAGCAAAAGTGTCGACACTAGGAGACTGTGTCGACACTCAGCAAACTTTAACAAAGTTCAAGTACATGTGTCGACACTAGGAGGCTGTGTCAACACTCAGCAAACTTCAACAAAGTTCAAGTACATGTGTCGACACTAGGAGGCTGTGTCGACACTCAGCAAACTTCAACAAAGTTCAAGTACATGTGTCGACACAAGGAGATGTGTCGACACTCAGCAAAGTTTCAACACAGAAGGCATGTGTCGACACAAAGAAGATGTGTCGACAATTAGCAAGTTTCAACACAAGAAGATGTGTCGACACAAAGGAGTTGTGTCGACACTTAGCAGAATTCAACTAAGTATTAAATAAGAAGGCTTGTGTCGACACACAGGATCAGTGTCGACACATTCTGAAGAAGCAGTGTCGAGAAGATTTTACATCAACACAAGGAGTTGTGTCGACACAATGAAGGCTAGTGTCGTCACTTAGTCTACTTATGTCGACACTTAATCTATTTGTGTCGACACTTAAAGACTATCTGTCTCGACACTTTCAGACAGTGACAGAGATTTCAAGAAGTGACTGGATGACTTGACAACTGCCATTTCAACCGTTCAACTGCAACTGTTAGAGCCATCAGAAGTTGTTAGAAATCGGATCAGCCGGTCACCGTGGAGAAAGCTTATTTAAAGAACTTTCTCCTTCAACAAAAATAATAATGAATCAATGAAGTGAAAAACAACACAACAAGAAGAAGACCTTCAAGAGAAAATCTAAGAAGTTGGAGAGAGAGAGCTCCTTCTAAGAAGACCAGCTGTTGAACCAGGCTGATAAGGAAGATTCAGATTGAAATCAGAATCTCAAGTCAGCAGTTGATTGAAGATCATCTGCATAGAGATACAACCCTATTGTGTTCTAATTCAAGAAGCTTTGAAGAAAGCCAAGGGCGTTTGATCTCTGCCAAGTTCTTCCAAGAACTCATCAAGAAACCAGTCAACTCATCTCTCTCTTTCAGAGTTGTGGTTATATACTTTGTAAACTTTATTTTCTGTAGGATCATAAGGGATCTGAGCTGTAAGCCTATTTTATAAAGGCTGAGTGTAGGAGACAGTGTGCTCTGAGTGTAGGTCTTGTGGAAGACTGAGGTAGGGCCTAGTGCCTGAGTTGTAGGAGACTTTGTTCTCTGAGTGTAAGTCTTGGTGAAGACTGAGTGGTAGGGCTTTTATGCCTGAGTTGTAGGAGTGGGATCACTCTGAGTTGTAGGAACCTGTTTGGGGTTCTGAGTTGTAAGATGTGAGGATCTGAGAAGTGGAGAAGTTAGGCCGAATCTAGTACACTACTAGATAGGTGAAGGGGGAAAGTGGATGTACCCAGACCTTGGGGAACCACTATAAAAATCTGTGTATACTCTGTGTGTGATCAATTCTGTGTTTGTTGTATGTTCTGTGCTGAATAGCTGTAGAGAATTGCAAATACAGGTCTTATTATTCAGTGTTTCTGCCAGTTATTTTAAAAAGATTAAGTTCACCTATTCACCCCCCCCCCTCTAGGTGATTAGGTACTATTTCTTTCACATACCACTCAGAGATACTAACCTCATAGCATCCACAAATACAACCAGAGCAGATCGACCCACACCATGTGGTGTAGCAAGCCGGTTTATCGATGCTCCCAAGGCATTACCACCCATCGACCCCTCACCTATTCCTGATCGGCATCAAGCCGGGTTTAACTCGGCTCCCCAGGCATTGCCACCAATCGATCCCTCACTAATCCAGATCAACCCACCCTAGTGGTGTAGCAGGCCGGGTTTATCTCGTGCTCCCCAGGCATTGCTACCAATTGATCTCTCATCACAACTAGGAGCTTAACCAAAGCCTCCATCCATCCATAATCAACATCCATACAATCATACATCCTTATCACAAAGCAAAAACCTTTCATATCATCAAATATACGGAGTCTTCTCCGGTTTACCCATATTCATCACCAATCCAGATGGCTTCACACAGCATCCCTTTGTCGTACTCTACACTTTCGGCTCTAGATGCAGACTCAATCAAGGAATCACTTCCGCGATATCCACCTCTTGGTGGAGGATTCCATGCACATGCATAAAGAAAGGACTTGGATGTCCAAGAAGGAGATCATTACCCTTGAAGATCGCTTCGGTGCCATGAAGTAGCCAGATAGAAGTCACTGCCTCGGCTTTGCCTTCATGAATCTGCTCTCGGATCTTCAATCCGCACTCCACAGCTTCTCCAGCAGTTGGTTTCCTTCCTCCTTTCCTTCCCTTGGCCTTTCTCTCTCTCTCTCTCTCTTTATCTCTCTTGGAAATGAGAAGAAGAAGATGAAGATGAAATGAAGATAAATCCTCAATTTTTGGCCTTATAACCACATGGAAGGAGCCTGGAAATTGGATAGAGGATAAGGGAAAAGAATGGCTCAGATTTGCATAAGAAAAGGTCGAACATAGCCTGACAAGCTCTGTGACACGCCCGTGTCACAGGCCGTGTCACATAGGTGGCAGTCAACCGACTCAAATCCAAACAGTATACGGTCGTGTGACATGCTTATGTCACACCCTACACACCCGTGTCACACCTGACACGCCCGTGGCCAGCAGTCGTGTACTTCACACAGCACAATCTCCATCTCACCCAAGCAGGACATGGCCGTGGGACATGCCCGTGTCCCAAGACGTGTATATAAGGACACACATGTGTCCCTCCACACACGGATTCCTCTCTGCAACCCGCAAAGGACACGCCCTGGGACACGCCCGTGTCATAGGTCGTGTACTCCCTACTCGTCTATTGTCGAGCACAATTCATCGACTAGAGGGGGACACGCCCGTATAGTATGACGTGTTCCCTACGTCGACCCAATTTCATCAACCACACACTCCACTGCTCAACCCGAGCAGGACACGCCCTGGGACACGCCCGTATCCCAGGCCGTGTCAACCAACCTGAGACCCAAAGTGGGCTTTGGGGTGTTACAATACTCCCCTCCTTCAAAAAACTTTTGTCCCCGAAATTTGGTTCGACTCCAACCAACAACATCACCACACTATGCACCAACGACAATCGCTCACGCGACGAAAGTGAGCCGGGTTCGAGCTCTGAGGCCGTGGCATGTCTCGCCCCAAAGCATCACACAAACCAAACAACACAAACAACAACACATACACATATATATACCCTCCTCATGTGCACATTCATCCTCAAAAGTCTTCTAGTGATCGATAAACAAACACATCACATAGATCCACCACGATCGATCGATCACTTAAATTAGACCAAGTGTGAACCAACAGATCATAACATATACAACATAACATATACGTACATGAGTCTCAGCATCAGTATTCATATCATCCAAGGGATACAGATCACGATTCTACGTTTCCCTCTGCTCAGCTACCGGATTAAACCCTCGAGGCATCAAATTAAACACTCGCGGTTAAATTTCACCAATTGAACTTTGTTGCTCTTGCACTTCCAAATTATGCAGTCGAGGTTGTGTCTGGGATGCAGATGACTCAGCCACTGCTTTACCCTTTTCTTCATAAGATGCACCTGTCTTTTTCTCACTCCCTGAAGGGGATTCCAGCAAAATTTAGCAATGTGTCCTTGCTTCCCGCAATTATACCATATATGTGTATCCACGCGTCCTTGCCTATACATCGCCCCCGAAGAAAAAGTCGACAGAGCTGATTCAACAGGCCTAGACCTTTTCTTCTCCCGTCTTCGAAACTCTGATTGCTCCGAGTGCGGTACTTTGAATTCTGGCTTCTCCACTTCCAGTCTCTTCTTCTCTTGTACCAGCTTCAAGTACTTTTCCAGTGCACGGGTTGTATCGACCAACACATGGAATACTTGGTTCACCGAACTCGGGAGTGCTAACCTCAACTCATCTCGTAGTCCCTCATAAAATCGATTCGTCATCCATGCTTCCTCAACGTAGGTAGACCTCGCATATCGCCCCAGTCTGGTAAACTCATGCAGGTACGTATCAATATCAGTCTCACCCTGAACCAAATGTTGAAACTCGTTCTCCATCGCAATCCATTGTGACACTGGCAAGTACTTGGCGAGAAACAATCGGGAGAATTCAACCATTGAAACCTCCTCTAATCATCGACCTGCCAAGTGATGAACTTCTATCTCATCCCACCACAGTCTTGCGTCTCCTTCCAACAGAAAAGTGGCTAGGGTCACTTTCTATTCCTCCACAGTCCTGATGGTCATCAGGATCCTCTTTACTCTAGCAAGCCAATCTTCTACTTGCGTTGGGGAAATCGCCCAACCAACGTAAGTGGACGAAACTCCATAAAGTGCTTCAATGACTCATTCGTTGCTTGCTCCTCCACCACAACTGCAGCACGCTCTTGCCTTACATCGGGCCGTACTGGCACACCCGCAGGCCTTGCCTACCCAGTAGGTTGTTCCTGCAACACTGTAAATACTGTCTTAGTCACCATCTGTATGGTCTCCCCTGAAGGAGGCGTAGGCTCTTCAACTGGTGCTACACTCTCATCGGACCGCTGGGGCTCAGATTGCCTAGCACCACTCCTCGCCACCTAGCAATGTACAAACACCATTAATCATCCATTTCATAACGGTAATGATACATTGACTACACACTCACGCACTTCTCATGCATGGAATACATTCCTAGTGTACATTCGTGAGTTCAATTATGTTCTCTCCTCCCAAACAATCTAAACCTACCTCTGATACCACTTTGTAACGCCCCCACTCATCACATGGAATATAACGGTGGGTCCAGCCAAGGCCCCACGCCATATTTCATAGAAAAGCGGCGGAAATACTTGTGGATATCAAAATCTACTCATACCCTAACTCAAAACATTCGAGCACAGCATTTTAAGTTATATGAACTCAACTCAGAGAATGTCCACTAATATACAAACTCCACATTTATATATTTCAAAACAGGAATGTATATAACTCACACACCCATGGCCTTATGGCCTTATAGGTTTCTCTTTTCACAAATACATTTTCGTACATCGGCATGCAGGCCGGCCACACATGAAATCCAAATACGCTTCACACGGCCTTCGAGGGCCTTTAGCAGCAAGCCTCCATATCCGCTCATTTACATTCACGCATCAGCACCTGCAATTTATTATCCACCCAAGAGCAGCAAACAAAGTAACGGTCAGCACAAGCTGACCAATTATAATGACCCTACCACTTACCCGGGGTAGTGGTTCCTTCCCTGTTTGCATGGCTATATAATAATCTCTATCAATCTACCAATCACAACCATATCACAAACGTCGGTATCCATAGACGCTCCGTGCACTCAAGGCACCGTATTGGTGTACCGGACATTCCAGTCGTACACTGCCGATCTGAGGTTCTTAACTTGTTGGTTGTCTAGTTCAATCCTAGTCACCAGTCCCACAGGCTCGCGACATCCCGTCCATACCACTCAGAGGTACTAACCTCACAGCATCCACAAATACAACAAGAGCCACATCGACCCACATATTGTGGTGTAGCAAGCCGGGTTTATCGATGCTCCCCAGGCATTACCACCCATAGACCCCTCACCTATTCATGATCGACACACCCATGTGGTGCAGTAAGCCGGGTTTAACTCGGCTCCCCGGGCATTGCCACCAATCGATCCCTCACTAATATAGATCAACCACCCTAGTGGTGTAGCAGGTCGGGTTTTTCTCGCGCTCCCCAGGCATTGCTACCAATTGATCTCACATCACAACCAGGAGCTTAACCAAATCCTCCATCCATCCATAATCAACATCCATACAATCGCACATCCATATCACAAAGCATAAACCTTTCATATCATCAAATCTGCGGAGACTTCTCCGGTTTACCCATATTCATCACCAATCCAGATTAACGATCCAAATGGCTTCACACAGCATGCCTATGTCACACTCTACACTTCCAGCTCTAGATGCAGACTCAACCAAGGAATCACTTCAGCGATATCCACCTCTTGGTGGAGGATTCCATGCACATTCATAACGAAAGGACTTCGATGTCCAAGAAGGAGATCGTTACCCTTGAAGATCGCTTCGGCGCCATGAAGTAGCCGGATAGAAGTCACCGCCTCGACTTTGCCTTCACGAATCCGCTCTCGGATCTTCAATTCGCAGCTTCTACAGCAGCTGGATTCCTTCCTCTTTTCCTTCCCTTGGCCTTTCTCTCTCTCTCTCTCTCTCTCTCTCTCTCTCTCTCTCTCTCTCTCTCTATATATATATATATATATATATATATATATATATATATATATATATATATATATATATATATATATATATATATATATATATATATATATATCTTGGAAATGAGAAGAAGAAGAGGAAGACGAAATGAAGATAAATCCTCAATTTCTGGCATTATAACCACATGGAAAGAGCCTGGCCATTGGATCTAGGATAAGGGAACGAATGGCTCAGATTTGCCAAGAAAAGGTTGAACATGGCCTGGAACTCCCTGTGACACGCTCGTGTCACGGGCCGTGTCACATAAGCAGCAGTCAACCAACTCAAATCCAACCAGTACACGGTCGTGTGACACGCCCGTGTCACACCCTACACGCCCGTGTCACGCCTGATATGACCGTGGCCAGAAGCTGTGTACGTCACACAGCACAATCTCCATCTCACCCGAGCAGGACACGGCCCTGGGACACGCCCGTGTCCTAGGCCGTATACAAAAGGACACACCCATGTCCCTCCACACACGGATTCCTCCATGCAACCCGTAAAGGACACGCCCTGGGACATGCCCATGTCCTAGGCCGTGTACTCCTTACTTTACGATCGTCAAGCACAATTCGTTGACCAGAGGGGGACACGCCCTTTGACACGCCCATGTAAGATGGTACACGCTCGTGTAGTATGGCGTGTTCCCTCCGTCGACCCAATTTCATCGACCACACACTCCACTGCTCAACCCGAGCAGGACACACCCTAGGACACGCCCGTGTCCCAGGCCGTGTCAACCAAACTGAGACCCAAAGTGGGCTTTGGGGTTTTACAATCCTCCCCTCCTTCAAAACAATTTTGTCCCTGAAATTTGGTTCAACTCCAACCAACAACATCACCACACTACCCACCAACGACAACTGCTCATGCGATGAAAGCGAGCCAGGTTCGAGCTCAGAGGTCGTGGCTTGTCTCGCCCCAAAGCATCGCACAAACCAAACAACACAAACAACAACACATACACTCTAACGCCCCAAATATTGTGTGCGAGTCGGTCGCGAAAAAAAAGGGTTTTTGGTGCATGTATAGGGGTACACGGCCTAGGACATGGGCATGTCCAAGGCCGTGTCTGGCTAGTGATTGTTTTGGCCATTTTCAACCCGAGAAGGACACGGCCAGGAGCACGGCCAGATGACACGGGCGTGTCATCCGACACGGGCGTGTGCCAACTCGTGTCCCTACCCGTGTGCAGTAGGGTCGTGTCCGTTGCCGTGGAGATTATGCGTGACACGCCCCCGAACACGGGCATGTCGAGGAACCCAACACGGTCGTGTCAGGTGAGACACGGGCGTGTCAGGTGAGACACGGGCATGTCATGGCCCGTGTGCGTCTCTCAGTTCGACGATCGTGCCTGGATCGAGGCACACGGCCTGGGACACGGCCGTGTGCCAAGCCGTGTTCGGCCCAGGTCTGGAGAATTTTGTGCAGATCTGAGCCGTTCATTTTCTTTAATTAAGATCCGACGGTCCAGATGAGATCCTCCTCTATTAAGGCCGAGAATAGGGGGTTAATTCCTCATTTTCTATCCAAAGCTGTCTCCTTCCAAAGTGAGAGAGAAGAGGAAGAAGAAGGAGTTTTTCGGCCGCCGGCGGAGCAGCGGAGCACCATTTCGAAGTCTGAGAGCGGATCCATGGATGGAAGGTCGTTGCGAAGAGTTCTGTCCGCGTAGTTTTCCCATGGCGCCAAAACGGACTACAAGGGTAACGATTCTCAACTTGAGCGTTTGAAGCTCTTTCTTTTGCATAGGGAACCCCGCTCCCGCGAGTGTGCGGTGAGTGCGTGGTGTTCCTTGGGGTTGATGTGAATAGTCCCCCTTGTGTTACATTTGATATGTTTTGCCGGAGAAGACTATGTGCTTTGGGTTTTTCCGGTTTCTACGCGGTAGATTGCAGCAGTGATCCTTGGAGGTTAGCTTCAAGGCGCACTCGGAAAATTGAGTGGAAACGTGTTCTGCTAACTTGGCGATCTGGGAACCGGCCTTGATTATAACTGTGTTATGAGATTGTTTTGGAAAAATTGGGATCCGAGAGAAGCTTGGCCCGTGCGTAGGACTTAAATTGTATATGCGGCGTGAGCAACGGGCAAGTGGAATTGGACCTAGGCTATGTGGTACGGTGCGAGAAATCCGAAGACGGGCACTGGTCGTAGGCATAGTCGGAGCCTTAGACGGTGGTAGATAGGCTAATGCTCACATGTTGTTGCCATCCTGGGGGTGGTGGTGAATGCACTGATTTGTCAGGGTTCACCATGAATGTGCCCTAAGTGCACGGGGTGTTTGGCCGTGCGAGCCTACACCTGTGGCGAAATATAATTGCGCTATATTATTTTATTGGACTAATGTTATGCAGGGAAAGAGCACCGCCGTCCCGAGTAAGGGGCGGGGTCGTTATAATTTGATCAGCTTTTAGCTAACCATTGCCTTGTTTGCCACCGTGCGGTGGTTTGTGCTTGCAGGTGTTGCGGAGACGAGCGCCAAATAGCGGGCTGGAGCCCATGTTGCTGTGCTGGCCCTAGAAGGCCGTAGAATAGTTGTTTTTACATTTATCATGTGTGGCCGGCCTGCAAGCCGATGTATGTAAGACATGTTATATTAAGTGAACATTTGTAAGGCCATAAGGCCATGTACCTGTTTCAGTGTATTTGGGGTTTCATTCCTGTTGTTGTAGCTGTGGACATTTATATATGATGGATTTCAGTTTGGGTTCTTTCAACTTTAAAAACTTCCGCTAGAATGCTCTGTGATTAGGACGATTAGTCTTAATTGGTTGGTTTGATTATTCATTTGGTAATCCTTCCGAATGTCTTTGGTATATGGCGTCGGGTTATAGCTGGACCTTCTGTTATATGTCATGCGATAGATGGGGGTGTTACAATTTGGTATCAGACTTCTGCTTACGGTCAGGCTTAAATGAATTCGTGGGCAAATTATTTTAAGGGGTGGTGAGCACATTTGTGCGTCATCGTTATAACATCAAAAAGAACCCATGAATGTCCACTTAGGAATGAAAATACACTTGTTTGGTGGAACCTGAGTGTTCCAATGATTGCTTTTAGCAATTTGTTTGTTGTCTAATCGTGTGTCTTTGCTAATATAGGTAGCTAGGAGCGGTGCTGGTCAGTCAGAGCGTCCGCAATCATCGGAAAGTAGTGCACCAAGGGATGTGCCTGCTAAACCTCCTTCAGCGAAAACCATCAGGATGGTGGCTGAGGCCGTGTTCGCAATGATAAATGCCCAACCTGCAGGGCAAATGCATCGCGCACCTCCTGCGAATGAGCAAGAACCGGTTAGAGCGGCAGAGCCGAGAGTGGTGGAACGCGCAGCAGTTGAGTTGGTATAGCCGACAAGAACTACGGCGAGGCAGCTAAAGCATGTGATGGGCTTTAATCCTCTGAGGTTTAATGGGGTTGGAACGCCAACTCAAGCTGAAGACTGGCTCTCTTCCATAAAGAGGGTCTTGACGGCCACAATAACTGAGGAGTGGCAGAAGACCACCATATCGACTTTTCTTTTTGAAGGTGAAGCGAGGTTGTGGTGGGACGAGATGGAGTTTCATCTTCTAGTAGGAAGGCAACTTGCGGATGTGCCAATGGAAGAATTTTCAAGATTGTTCCTAGCCAGATTTCTACCCTCTGCTCAGAAGTTGGAGATGGAGAATCAATTTCTTGGGTTGACTCAGGGATCCAGAAGCATGGACAAATATCTGTATTAGTTCATACGGTTGGGTCGTTATGCTGGTGCTATGTTTACAGAAGAAGAGAGGAAGACTAACCGATTCTATGAGGGTCTTCGCGGCGATTTACAGTTACTCCTTGCTGGGTCTAAGGCGCAGTGCTTTCTAGCCTTGGTCAATTCGGCCCGATCGTTGGAGAAGGTTGAGAAGAAAGTTCAAGAGAAGAAGGACCCAGGAGAAAGGAAGACCGAGTTCAAGGTGCCACATAACAAGTCAAGTTTCCGCAGGTGGAACAAGAAGTGGAGGACTTCGAACCCAGACCCTTCGGCTGATGTGTCGGGGGCAACTACAAGTCAAGTCCCCGGAGCTTGCTACAACTGCGGGAAGACGGGACATTTTGCTCAGGAGTGTTGGAGCGGACGTTCAAAGTCCGAGAGGAGACCTGGAGCGACTTATGAGGAGAAAGGGAAGGCGGTCGAGTCAACCGCATCCCATCATGCTCCAGCCCAGCCTAGTGTCTACAACCTTGGTTTGCAGGCGGCCATAAAGCAAGCGGACGTGGTGACAGGTATGAGTTAAATTACAGTGGTTTAACTTTTATAGTTGTTACCTTTGTATTTGTTAGCTTACGTTTGTTAGTGCTAGGCTTTGTGTTAATTTTTGGGTTTCTGGCAAGAGCCCTTTTTGATACGTGAGCATCACATTCCTTCTTGTCCGAAAAATTTATATCGCGCATCGGAGTTCCGTTCTCGATGGCAGAAAACAAGTTGGATGTGTTGTTGCCTAATGGGTGCTCCATGTGTGCGGATAGGATTTGTGTTGTGAAGATTCGGATTGGAGACCGGGAGTTTGATTTGCGGGCGTTGATTCTACCATTAGTGGAGTTCGACGTAATCTTCGGTATGGATTGGCTCTCGGAGTAAAGTGCATGTATTGATTGCAATCGTAAAGAAGTCAAGTTGGGTCTGGACCCTGATCGAGAGACTACTTTTGCGGGCATGAAGGGGTCAGGGAAAGTTCTGATGTCAGCCCTTCAAATATTCAAGGCAGTTCGGTCTGGGGCAGAACTATATGTCACTCTAGTGCAGACTTCGACGCCTAAGCCTAGTTTGGACAGCATCCCAGTTGTGTCCGAGTATCCTGATGTGTTTCCAGATGATCTCCCAGGAGCCCCTCCTCAGCGGGAGATAGACTTTACTACAGAGCTGGTACCGGGTGCCAAACCGGTGTCACGCTCCCCCTATCGGATAGCTCCAAGAGAAATGGCAGAGTTGAAGGTGCAACTGTAAGAGTTGCTAGAGCAAGGTTATGTGCGTCCAAGTTCGTCACCTTGGAGCGCACCAGTTCTCTTTATCAAGAAGAAAGATGGGAGCTTGCGGCTTTGTATCGATTATCGGGAATTGAACAAACTTACGGAGAAGAACAAATATCCAATCCCGAGGATTGACGATCTATTTGATCAGTTGGTTGGATCAACTGTATATTCGAAGTTAGATTTTAAGTCCGGTTACTATCAGTTGAGGATAAGGGAGAACGACATCCCAAAGACAGCATTCAGTACGCGGTTTGGGCATTACGTGTTCACAGTCATGCCGTTTGGGTTGACGAATGCGCCATCCGTGTTTATGGATCTGATGAATAGGATGTTCAGAGAATACCTGGATCAGTTCATGATAATATTTATCGATGACATCCTGGTGTATTCGCGGTGCGAGGAGGATCACTACAAGCATTTACACATGGTGTTGGAGACATTGAGGAAAAGTCAGTTGTATGCAAAGTTCTCCAAGTGTGAATTCTGGTTATCCTCGATAGCGTTCCTTGGTCATGTTGTCAGTGGAGAAGGAATAGCTGTGGATCCGGCGAAGATAGTGGCGATACGGGAGTGGCCTACTTTGACTACGGTGGCAGAAGTCCGGAGTTTTCTGGGGCTTACTGGCTACTACAGGCGCTTCGTAGAGAACTTCTCGCGGATAGCACTACCACTCATGACGTTGACAAGAAAGGATCAGAAGTTTGTGTGGTCTCCGGAGTGCGAACAGGATTTTGAAGAGTTTAAGAGGCGGTTAACCACGGCGCCTATTTTATGTTCGCCAAGTGGAACCGAAGGGTTCGAGATTTATAGTGATGCTTCGGGCAATGGTTTGGGCTGTGTCCTGCTACAGCATGGGAGAGTGATAGCTTATGGTTCATGACAGCTGAAGGTTCACGAGAGGAATTATCCGGTCCACGACTTAGAGTTAGCGGCCGTGATATTTGCTCTAAAGCTTTGGAGGCACTATCTGTACGGTGTGAAGGTCGATATTTACACCGATCATAAGAGTTTGAAGTACCTGTTGGACCAAAAGAATCTGAACATGAGGCAGCGGAGGTGGATGGAGTTCTTAGGGGACTACACCTTCAAGATATATTATGTGCCTGAGAAGGGAAATGCAGTGGCGGATGCGTTGAGTCGTAAGATTCCCGCACAATCCAACTGGTTATCAGTACATGATGAGAGATTGGTCCAAGAGTTGGAGGCATTGGAGATATCTTGCGTCGATATGCAGTCTAGTGCCGAGGCGAAACTGTTTTGGACAGAGGTGCAGTGTGACCTAGCGGATAGAGTTCGGCGGGCTTTGGTTCAGGATAGCAGCATGAAGCAGATCTTGGATGAAGCTTTGGATGGGTCAAATTCCCAGTTTGTGGTTGAAGATGGGTTGCTAAGGAAGGACGGTCGTCTACGCGTTCCTAGTGCGGATAATATTCGAGAGGAGTTGATGTATGAGGCTCATCATACCAAGTACTCAATCCACCCGGGAAGCACGAAGATGTATAGAGACATGAAGAACTTATTTTGGTGGCCGGGTTTGAAGAAGGATGGGGCACTTTATGTGGCCAAGTGTCGTACTTGTGCATTGGTGAAAGCGGAATGCCAGAAGCCCGGAGGTTTCTTAAAATCCCTTCCTATCCCAGAATGGAAGTTTGATGACATATCTATCGATTTTGTGCACGGTTTGCCAAAGTCGCAGAAGGGAAATGACGCCATTTGGGTGGTCGTAGATAGGTTGACAAAGGTGTCGCACTTTATTCCAGTCAGAAAGGAAGATCCGGTGGAAAAGTTAGCCAAACTCTATATGGATAACATTGTACGATTGCATGGTGTGCCTCGCAGTATTGTTAGTGATCGTGATGGACGCTTCACGTCGATTTACTGGAGGTTGGTGCATGGTCTGTTGGGTACTATGCTAAAGTTCAGCACAGCCTTTCACCCGCAGACGGATGGCCAAACCGAGAGAGTCAACAGGACTATGGAGGACATGCTTCGCATGTGCGTCCTAGATTTCTGGAAGAATTGGGAGGATCACTTGTACATGGTGGAGTTTGCATACAACAATAGCTTTCAGGAAAGTATTGGAATGGCGCCTTTCGAAGCCTTGTACGGGAGGAAGTGTCGTACGCCGTTGTCTTGGTTGGAGGCAGGCGAATCGAAGTTGTATAAACGTCAAGCGGTGGAAGATGCCACTTCAATGATTCGGACAATTCAGGAAAGGATGAAGATTGCTCAGGATAGACAGTCAAAGTATTACAATGCCCAACATAGAAATGTGGAGTTCAACATTGGCGACATGGTATATCTAAAAATCAAGCCGTTCAAGGGTGTATCGCGGGTTCGACGCTTGAAGAAGATGAGTCTGAGATACCTTGGACCATTTGAAATCTTGGAGCGTGTTAGCGAGGCGGCGTATAGGTTGAAGTTGTCGACGGAGTTGAGTGGGCTGCATGACGTGTTCCACGTATCGGTGTTGCGTAAGGCAGTGCAAGAGCCTTCGCAGATCGTTGCGGACAATAAGGTACCGGTTGATTATGAGTTAACAACAAGGGTCAGGCCAGTACGAATTGAAGATGTTGCAGTCAAACGACTCCGCAATAAGGAGGTCCGAATGGTAAAAGTCCGTTGGGATAATTGCGGACGTGAGGAGCTTTCTTGGGAGCGAGAGCAAGCTATATTGGAGGAATACCCCGAGTTGTTCCCCTCAGGTATCAATTAGATTTTGTGTACCTTTGTTTAATTTCGGGATGAAATTCCTTAAGTGGGGGAGATTTGTAATGCCCCAAATATTATGTGCGAGTCGATCGCGAAAAAAAAGGGTTTTTGGTGCCTGTATAGGGGTACATGGCCTAGGACACGGGCGTGTCCAAGGCCGTGTCTGGCTGGTGATTTTTTTGGCCGTTTTCAACACGAGAAGGACATGGCCAGGAACACGACCGGATGACACGGGCGTGTCATCCGACACGGGCGTGTACCAACCCATGTCCCTACCCGTATGCAGTAGGGTCGTGTTCGTTGTCGTGGCGGTTATGCGTGACACGCCCCATAACACGGGCGTGTCGAGGAACCCGACACGGGCGTGTCAGGTGAGACACGGGCGTGTCATGGCCCGTGTGCGTCTCTTAGTTCAACGATCGTGCCTGTATCGAATCACACGGCCTGGGACATGGCCGTGTGCCAAGCTGTGTTCGGCCCAGGTCTGGAGAATTTTGTGCAGATCTGAGCTGTTCGTTTTCTTTAATTAAGATCCGACGGCCCAGATGAGATCCTGCTCTGTTAAGGCCGGGAATAGGGGTTAATTCCTCATTTTCTCTCCAAAGCTTTCTCCTTCCAAAGTGAGAGCGAAGAGGAAGAAAAATGAGGTTTCCGGCCGCCGGCGGAGCAGAGGAGCACCATTTCGAAGTATGAGAGCAGATCCGTGGAGGGAAGGTCATTGCGAAAAGTTCTGTCCGCGTAGTTTTCCCATGGCGCCAAAATGGACTACAAGGGTAACGATTCTCAACTTGAGCGTTTGAAGCTCTTTCTTTTGCATAGGGAACCCCGCTCCCGTGAGTGTGCGGTGAGTGCGTGGTGTTCCTTGGGGTTGATGTGAATAGTCCCCCTTGTGTTGCATATAGAGCCCGGAATCGTAAGTACGGGCATAGGCATTGTGTGTGAAGCCTACCCGGACGTGTATTGTCTGGATCGGTGATGTTGCATTTGATATGTTTTGCCGGAGAAGACTCCGTGCTTTGGGTTTTTCGGGTTTCTACGCGGTAGATTGCAGCAGGGATCCTTGGAGGTTAGCTTCAAGGCTCACCCGAAAAATTGAGCAGAAACGTGTTTTGCTAACTTGGCGGTCTGGTAACCGTCCTTGATCATAACTGGGTTATGAGATTGTTTTAGAAAAATTGGGATCTGAGAGAAGCTTGGCCCACGCGTAAGACTTAAATTGTATATGCGGCGTGAGCAACGGCAAGTGGAATTGGACCTAGGCTATGTGGTATGGTACGAGAAATCCGAAGACGGGCACTGGCCGTAGGCATAGTCGGAGCCTTAGACGGTGGTCAGATAGGCTAAATGCTCACATGTTGTTGCCATCCTGGGGGTGGTGGTGAATGCACTAATTTGTCAGGGTTCACCATGAAAGTGCCCTGAGTGCACGGGGTGTTTGGCCGTGCGAGCCTACACCTGTGGCGAAATATAATTGCGCTATATTATTTTATTGGACTAATTCTATGCAGGGAAAGAGCGCCGCCGTCCCGAATAAGGGGCGGGGTTGTTATAATTTGGTCGGCTTTTAGCTGACCGTTGCCTTGTTTGCCATCGTGCGGTGGTATGTGCTTGCAGGTGCTGCGGAGCCGAGCGCCAAATAGCGGGCTGGAGCTCATGTTGCTGTGCTGGCCCTAGAAGGCCGTAGAATAGTTGTTTTTACATTTATCATGTATGGCCGGCCTGCGAGCCGATGTATGTAAGACATGTTATATTAAGTGAACATTTGTAAGGTCATAAGGCCATGTACCGGTTTCAGTGTATTTGGGGTTTCATTCCTGTTGTTGTAGCTGTGGACATTTATATATGATGGATTTAAGTTTGGGTTCTTTCAACTTTAAAAACTTTCGCTAGAATGCTCTGTGATTAGGACGATTAGTCTTAATTGGTTGGTTTGATTATTCATTTGGTAATCCTTCCGACTGTCTTTGGTATATGGCGTCGGGTTCCAGCTTGACCTTCTGTTATATGTCATGCGATAGATGGAGGTGTTACATACACACATATATATAACCTCCTCATGTGCACATTCATCCTCAAAAGTCATCTAGTGATCGATAACAAAACACATCACATAGATCCACCACGATCGATCGGTCACTTAAATTAGACCAAGTGTGAACCAACAGTTCACAACATATATAACATAACATATATGTACATGAGTCTCAGCATCAGTATTCATATCATCCAAGGGATACAGATCATGATTCTACGTTTCCCTCCGCTCAGCTGCCGGATTAAACCCTAGAAGCGTCAAATTAAACACTCGCAGCTGAATTTCACCAATTGAACTTTGCGGCTCTTGCACTTCCAAATTATGCAGTCGAGGATGCATCCGGGATGTAGATGACTCGGCCACTGCTTTACCCTTTTCTTCATAAGACGCACCTGTCTTTTTCTCCCTCCCCGAAGGGGCATTTGAGCAAAATTTAGCGATGTGTCCTTGCTTCCCGCAATTATACCATATACGTGTATCCACACGTCCTTGCCCATACGTCGCCCCCGAAGAAACAGTCGACGAAGCTGACTCAACAGGCCTCGACCTTTTCTTCTCCCATCTTCGAAACTCTGATTGCTCTGATTGCGGTACTTTGAATTCTGGCTTCTCCACTGCCAGTCTCTTCTTCTCTTGTACCCGCTTCAAGTACTTTTCCAGTTCACGGGCTGTATCGACCAACGCTTGGAAGCCTTGGTTCACCGAACTCGGGAGTGCTAACCTCAACTCATCCTGCAGTCCCTCATAAAATCGATTCGTCTTCCGTGCTTCCTCAGCGAAGGTAGACCCCGCATATCGCCCCAGTCTGGTAAACTCATGCAGGTACGTATCAATGTCAGTCTCACCCTACACCAGATGTTGAAACTCATTCTCCATCGTAACCCGTTGTGATACTGGAAAGTACTTGGTGAGAAATAATCGGGAGAATTCATCCATTAAAACCTCCTCTAATCCTCGACCTGCCAAGTGATGCACTTCTATCTCATCCAACCACAGTCTCGTGTCTCCTTCCAATAGAAAAGTGGCTAGGGTTACTTTCTATTCCTCCGCAGTCCTAATGGCCATCAGGATCCTCTTTACTCTAGCAAGCCAATCTTCTGTCTGCGTTGGGGAAATCGCCCCACCAAACGTAGGTGGACGAAACTCCATAAAGTGCTTCAATGAGTCATTCATTTCTTGCTCCTCCACCACAACTGAAATACGCTCTTCCCTTGCACCGGGCCATACTGGCACGCCTGCATGCCTTGCCTGCCCAGTAGGCTATGCCTACAACACTGCAAATACCGTCTCAGTCACCATCCATATGGTCTCCGCCGAAGGAGGCGTAGGCGCTTCAACTGGTGCTGCACTCTCATCAGAGCTCTGGGGCTCAGACTGCCTGATGTAGACGTACGCGTTAGAGCCGAATTATAACTACGGACGCGCACGACTATCTCTTCACGACTAACTCTACGCTCACACAATTGTTCTACGCCGCTCCACGCTATTACATTCATTCAATTTCACGCTAGCGTATGGGTAGCCAAACCGTTTCGAGATCAAATAAGGGCGATAGGCCGATATCCGATCGAGGCAAAAGGACCAATATTGGATCCGAACGAGCGAAGGTTGTACCCAAAGAGATCTACCGAAAATAATCACGAATTTGGAAAAGGTAGATCTCTCCCAACAAAAGAAAACGAGGGCTCGTCAAACCCTTTACGAAATTAAATTGATCAAGAAAACAACGCAAAATAATTAAAGCTAATCACGAAATTTAAAATGATTTCAAAATTTAATGCCGGAAATTCCACCACAAGATTATTTAAGGAAAGAAACACACAAAAATGGAAAGACTCGTTACCCAACCGGAATGGGGTATTCCGATTCACTCGGCGAGGATCGTTCTTCAACGGCTCCACCGGAATCACGCTGGTAGGAGTGAAATTCGTCCGCCTTCGTCGCGTTACGCTGGAAATGAAAAGTCCCTTCAAAATCTTCTTAATATGGAAGTAAATATCTTCAAGTATGTCAAGAGAGAAATAAGGTGGCGGTTGTCTTGGTGGAGGCGGAGGCAGCTTGGGTTGGCCCTGATGGTGGTGTTTCGGGTATGAGGAAGGAGGAGGGTGGTCGGCTCTTGTTGGAGGGAAAAGGAAGATGTGGCGGCCTTGGGAGTTGCGGATGGTGGCTCGGGTAGGAGAGGAGTGGTGGCCGGGTTGGAGAAAGAGGGAGGGAGGAGGAAATGCCGAGATTTGAGAGAGGGGATGAGAGGTGGCCGGCGGCCAAGGAGAGAGAAGGGGGAGCAAGAGAGAGATCGGCCAATAGATGAGGAAGGAGGAAGCTTCAAGAGGTAAGGATTCTCAAATTTCTTTTCATTCAATCCTCTCCAAATAGAGGGGGGGGACATGCCTATATATAGGCTACAACAACAACAACACTACAACTGGCTACATGCAGCCCAAACATGAAAATGAAACACACACATACATCATGATTTTATAACATAACCATAATGTACATATTACATGAAATAAAAGTGCAATTATTAAAAATAAAACACACAAAGCATGGATTAATAATTAATAATAATTTTATAACAATTATTATAATTATTAATAAATCGGCTTGTGATCCGGACGCCTATTATGGCGATGCACTTCACGGTCATTTGTCAGTGCGCCGTCTTCAAGGTATTGTGCGCCGTAGTCTCCATCAATCCTCCCCCGCTCGAAAATACTCATCACCGATGAGTGGATGTTACTGCACCAGCGTGGGAGAGCTACAACCAAACGAGCTACCCCCGATCCAAACGGCAAATGGACATCTGAGACTGGATGATTACGCCAAAGACGCAGGTAGTGGCCCACATCGCCACAAGTAGAGGAAAGCACTTCAACCTGGAGTATCCTGTAATGCAAAAAGATGGTCCTGGGTAACCTCGGAAAAGCATTAGGCAATAAAGGAAGAAAAATTTCAACATCAACTACAAACGTACCTCCAGTGAAGACCGAAAAAGAAAGCGATCCAGGCACAAACTCACTACCCAACCCATAAGAGAACAAAGTGGAGCCAAACGGACAGGCAAATAACTCATGTGGTGGAAAAACATGCAGCGTTAAATAAGAAACATTAAAAATAGGGGTATCACCCCAATCAGTGAAAAACCTCAAAGGTAGTGCGCGTTCTCCTAATGTCATTAAATTCCGCAAATGGTCCAGCTCGCCAACTCGCCCACTTTCTATAGTGCCCGAAGGCAACCGTTCAGGGACGAGACGCACCAAGTCAAAATCGCAAATTATACCGTAAGACGCTCTTTTTTGTAAGCTAGCAAGAATTTGAATAGATTGTTGTAACGTGGTTGGCGCTTCACTACAGTGCTTACGTAAATGAAATTCATTGCGAGCATCATCATGCGCAAACGTACTTAGTGCATTCGGTGATAACGGAACGACATAAGGCGGCACCAACGGAACTAAATCTGGTGGTGCCGAGGGAATCTCATTAGGAGGCACTATAAGCGGCCCTATCCGAAATGTATAATTCGATAAGTGAGGTTCTTTAAAATTCATGGAGGATAAAATTAAGATAAAGGAGATAGTCGCCACAGAAATAAAATCTAAAACATCTGAGGGTGTGACCAATGATGGACTCGTGGGGTAATAGGCCGTCAAATGGGACATGTCCCAAGGAGGAGCTAAGTCCTTCTCAACGTCGAAGCATGGGTTTAACGTCCAAGAAAGATCACCAGGTTGAAAGCCATTAAAGTCATATGAAAATTCAAACAATGGATTCGCCATTACAGAAAATTCGTCCGACATGTCTACCAATTCATTAGATATATCATGTAATTCAGAATCAGTGGTCGGGTCTGTTGGGTACATTGATCAAATGTACCTGATTTGAAGAAGCCTTCCCTAACTCAATGATATGCATCATAATGTATTTGATGTTTGTTTGAGTTACTTGTGCAGGTTAGGTATACACTGGAGTGAAGCTAAAAGTTTCTAAGTCCATGTGTCAACACCCAGAGGGAAAGTGTCGACACTTGAGAAAGCTTGTGTCGACACCCAGACAAGCAGTGTCGACACTTGGAGTCATTGTGTCGACACCTGGAATGAAGAGTCGACACTAGACAGAAAGTGTCGACACTTGGAGCTGTGTCGACACTCAGTGAAGAAGTATGCAGAAAAGCTGTGTCGACACTTAGCAGAAGTGTCGACACCTAGAAGAGCTGTGTCTACACCAGAAAGTGTCGACACTTGGAGCTGTGTCGACACTCAGCAAAAGTCTGCAGAGTCTAAGTAAAAGTGTCGACACTCAACACAATGTGTCGACACTATGCTGAAGAGTCAGTATTTGAAGTAAGTGTCGACACTCAACACAATGTGTCGACACTATGCTGAAGAGTCAGTATTTGAAGAAAGTGTCGACACTCAGCACAATGTGTCGACACACAACCAGGAGAGTCAACACTTGAAGAAAGTGTCGACACTCAGCACAATGTGTCGACACTTAATTGAAGACTCTACACTTGAAGAAAGTGTCAACACAAGGAGCTGTGTCGACACTTAGCAAAGAACAGAAAAGTTACAAAATATTCTAAGTACAAGTGTCGACACTAAAAGAATGTGTCGACACTCAGCTGAAGAAACAAAAGTGAAGACTTGTGTCGACACCAAGAAGCAGTGTCGACACTTGACAGTTTCAACACATGAAGATGTGTCGACACAAAGAACATGTGTCGACACTTAGAAGAATACAGTTAAAGAATGAAGTACAAGTATTTGTGTCGACACTCAATTTCAGTGTCGACACATGCAGAAGAATCTGTGTCGAGACATACAAGGAATTGTGTCGACACCTTGTAGACTTGTGTCGACACTTACACAACATGTGTCGACACTTAGTCTATAAGTGTCGACACTTAAGAACAGAAAGTCTCGACACTATCTGACAGTTAGAGAATTTCAAGAAGTGACTGGTTGACATGACAGCTGCCGATCCAGCCGGTCTACAGCAACTGTCAGAGAAATCAGAAGTTTGTTATGAACCGGACCAGCCGGTTACCATGAAGGAAGCCTATAAATAGGCATCCTTAGTTTACAGAAACGGTGGTTGTGATTGAGAAACAAGAGTTACAGCTTGAGAGAATACTTAAAGTAGTTGATCAGATTAAATCAAGAAGCGATACACAGAGGATCAACACAAGAAGATCTGTCAGTCCAATTGCAGATCTAAGAAGTTGGAGAGAGAGAGCTCCAATCAAGAATTCAGTCTTTGGAACTAAGGCTGAGAAGAAGGATTCAGAAACAACTGGATCTCAAGAAGCAGAGGTCAAGGAACAACTGCAGAAGATTCAGACTAATTCAGTTCTAACTCAAGAAGCTTTGAAGGAAGCTAAGTCAGTTTGGATCTAACTGAGTTCTTCCAAGAACGCTTCAAGAAACTCTCAACTCCTCTCTTATTTTCTGAGTTGTAGAGTTAGCTATTGTATTTCTATTTTAACTTGTAGGATCCATTGGATCTGAGAGAATTGTAAGCCTATATTATAAAGGCTGAGGGTAGGGCTTGATTGCCTGAGTGTAGGAGTTGAAGAACTCTGAGTGTAGGCCTTAATTGGCTGAGTGTAGGCCTGGGTGGCTGAGTGTAGGCCTTTGTGGCTGAGTGTAAGGCTTTGGGCCTGAGGTGTAGGAACCTAGTTGGGTTATGAGATAGTGGAGAAGTTTGGCTGAATCTAGTACACTGCTAGATAGGCGAAGGGGGAAAGTGGATGTACCCAAAGATTGGGGAACCACTATAAATTAGTGTGTCTGCTGTGGTGTGCTGAGCTGTGCTGTGGATTGACTGTTTGTTTTCTGTAATTGCTGTTAGCTGTAGTAATCTGTGAAATAACTGTTGTGCTGCCAACAAAGTTTTAAAAAGGTTTAGGTCACCTATTCAGCCCCCCCCCCCCCTCTAGGTGTTTAGGTACCATATCTTTCAGGGTCATAGGTCGACAACAATAATACGAGATCTGGAGGCACTAACGGGACCTCATCTGGGGGAACTGGCAGAATAAACTCAGGGGGCACTGTAGAATTCCAGAAATCAATCGTACCACACGTATGTCCTAAATGATCAGTACGTCGAGTCAACGGGTCAGGGGGACGGGTCGGTAAAATCAAACTCGGGGTACAATCCAAAAAGTCGTCCAATAATGCAACTTCTTTGCTTACAATTTCTTCTGACACACTATCCAAGTTATTTAATTTAGAATCAATTATGGTCTCAGACAAGGGTAGAATTGAGCTCGACGGAAGCTTTAAATCGGGAACGTCAGATAAAGGTGTTTGCATTAAAGAAATATCGTTCGGGCTCATAGTACTAAAATCATTCAAGCATAACTCGTTCACCAACGGTAAGTCTTCCCAATCAGTCGGAACGTCCAATATATCAGGATCATCAGAACAGTCCTCAATATATCTCGGTCTAAGAGGATCCAGCTCAAGTCCGAACAGATCATCTTCTAAGTCACTACTGAGTAAACTCTCATCATCAGGTAAATTGTCGGCCGACTCAGGTGTAATCTCAGCAGGAGTAACCGTAGTCTCCAAAATGTCGTTGAGGGGGAGTAGGGATGATTCCTCAATGGTGGAATCCTCATCCAGGTCACTAGGGTAACCAATATCCTCATCGTCACTATAATCGTCAGGGATAGCAGCCTCATCCTCAGTGAAGGGCACCATCCTAAGCCTTTCCTTTGACTCATCGGAGGATTCAATAACTAGAGCAGGCAACTCACGGGGAGACTCAAAAGGTTCTATGGGCATAATCATGGGAGGACACGCAATAGAACCAAGATCAGATACGCCACTAGACTCAAAGGTAATAATCTTCTGACGTGAGTGAACATTTCTCCTAGGAGGTCGGTGCTTCTCAATCTCCAAAGCCGTACTAAAGGTGAGGTCTAGGTCGGTGTGACAATAATGTAGTAAGCCGTACTCACTCACGGGCTCGGTGTTGGTAGTACGGAGATAGGCGGGATCAAATTGATCCGAAAGGAGGCTACGCATCGCCTGCCAATTATGTTGATAACCACCAACACGACGCTCTTTGTTGGAGCAAGTGTTCCGTGCTTCTTAGTTTGAGAATAACAAATCCCGGATGTATTTGATCTTGGTATGTGTTTTAAATGTGCAGGGACAACAACATTTTTATGTACAAAAGAAAGGCTGAGCATGGCATTGATGAAAAGGAAAAATGCGCTATCACTGGCGATAACGATACCGCGGGCGATAGCATAATCAGTTCCTGCTGACGTCAGCCTTAATCCGCACGTTGACGCGCACGAAGTCAGTCACGATCAGCGATATCGCGGGGCGATACCGATGTCGCCGAGCGATATCCCACGATCGTCACGTTCTCCGCTCAGATCTGAAAATCAGCGCGACGTGTGCCACGTGTCAAGCAACGGAGAGTTATCACTATCGCGGGGCGTTAACGCTAACGCAAGCGATAGCGTGAAATGATATATACGGCCAAAAATTTCAGGGAAGGGTTGGATCGTGCAGAGCTTTGTTTTCCCAGAGAATTTTCAGAGCCTTCATCTTCGTTTCCAGATGAACTCCCTTTGTCCGTTGAAATCTCAAGAGCGAAGGAGATACGACCGTGTGTTCAAGATTGGAGTTCTTCTCGTTGGTCCATCGTCATCTTCAGAGCTCGTGATTTTGAGGGAGTTTTTAAGTTTTACTATTGTACTTTCATTTTCATCTTTTATCTTTGTAATTGGGTAGGGAAAATCACCACCTTGTGTGTGGTGTATAAGTCCGTGTGTGGCTTAGGGGCAAATCACCACCTTGTGTGTGGTGTCTAGGTCCGTGTGAGGCTTAGGAGTAAATCGCAGCGAGTTGTGCAGCATCTAGATCATAGGTTTGATCTAGGGGGAGGCTAGTAGGCATATCTAGGGAGATATTGACTATAGCCTACCGGTTCTTGGGAGAAGGATCGGTGAAAAAAAAAAGCTAAAAACTATTATCGTTGTAAGCCTTGATTTCAAGCTTTATTGGAATCATTTTACATATTCATTTTGAAGAAGTATAATCTTGTTATTCATTTCATTGATCTGTCTCATTCATAGTAGCTAGTCTTGTATTTTATAAAAAGTTAAAAAATTTTTAAAGATCCCTTATTCACCCCCCCCCCTCTAAGGGCGCCACAAGATCCTACAAGTGGTATCAGAGCGAGGTTATTCCTAATACGGTTTCACCACCAGGAATTATGGCGTAGCATGACCATGCTTTCTCTGAGGGGCAAGGAATTAGCAGACCTCCATTATTCACTGGATCTGACTATAATTACTGGAAAACTAGGATGAAGTGTTTTCTTATTTCTCTTGATATTGAGGTTTGGAATATGGTAGAGACTAATTATGTTCATCCCACTTATACAGTAGGCAATGTAGAAATGGAAAAACCAAAAGATAAATGGGATGATCAGGATAAACTAAGATGCAAAAATAATGCAAAAGCCATGAATGCATTATTTTGTGCATTAGATAGGACTGAATTTAATAGAACTTGTGCTTGTAGTAATGCTTATGAGATTTGGAATTTACTTGAAGTAACTCATGAAGGTACCTCGCAGGTGAAGGACTCGAAGCTGTTTCAACTTGAATCGGAATTTGAAAAGTTTAGGATGGAAGTGGATGAGGACGTAGACTCAATGTACACCAGATTCACCAAGATAGTGAATGACTCAAAAGTGCTTGGAAAAAATTTTTCAAATGGTGATTTGGTGAGAAAACTTCTTAGATCTCTCCCCCCTAAGTTTAATCCCAAAGTGACGGCTATTTCTGAATCTCATGATCTTAAATCTCTGAATATTGAAAGCCTGATTGGGAACTTGAAAACTCATAAAGTTGAATTGAAAATTCAACAACAAGTGTACATGGAGCCTAAGAAGAAGGGGTTGGCTCTAAGATCTAAGAAAGAAGAATGCAGTAATTCTGAGGATGAAGAAGATGATGAGGAGAGTCTTTTTGTAAGAAAGTTTAAAAAAATTATGAGAAATCCGGAGAGGAGAAATGCTTTTAAAAAGTATTTTAAGAAGGAGACGTTTAGAAAGAAAAAACAAAAGGATGACGATGATGAGGAGGAAGAGAGACCCCCACCGGAGTGCTATCATTGCAGGAAGTTAGGACACATTCGAAGCAAGTGTCCAAAGTACTTGAAAGAACTTAAAGAAAAGAAGCACAAAGGGAAGAAGAAGGTCCTGAAGGCTGAAACATGGGATGATACTACTTCTGAGGGTGCAAGCAGTTCAAGCTCAAGCAAGGAGGAGGAGGCCAATATGTGCCTAATGGGAAAAAGCGTCACATCTGATGACGAGTGCAGTGTCCAAAGCGACACTGAGGTAACTCCTCCAACTTATGATGAATTATTTTCTGAATTTTTAAATACTTGCAAATATCTTGAAAAAAGCTTAAAAGATAATGATATTCTTAAAACTGAAAATAAATTTTTAATTAAAGAAAACAAAAAATTGTTAAATGAAAATAAGACTATTGGAAAAGAAAAAGTCTCTTGCCAAGAGTGTGATCACTTTATGGGAAGAATAAAAGAGCTTGAAAAAATCTCTTTCCAAATCTCATTCAGAAATAAAAATTCTCAATAAAAAGAATGAGATTTTAGAGAGAAATCTGAAATCTTCTATTTCCAAAGTCCATGAAGGAAAGAAAGCTTTTGAACGTAGATGTGTAAATCTAGTATCCGAGAACAATGAAATGAGAAAGCAGATTCATGACCTAACACTAGCCATGAAAAAATTTGGATTGGGCCAAAGATCACTGGATATGATCTTAGGTTACCAATGTCACGGATCTGGAAGATTTGGACTCGGATACACGACTAGAAGCTATCGCCCGGCGATAGGTACTACCGCCGGCGATAGCGAGAAATCCAGAAAATCAAATTTTAAAAATTATGATAATAGTAAATTAACTGATACTACCTTTTCTCACAGTAAAAGTCCAGAGAAGTTATATTCTTCTTGTTACATTACATGTGCCAAATGCAATAGATTTGGTCACACCAAAGACTCGTGCTGGAAGAAAGGAAAAAGTAAAATTAAGCAAATCTGGATGCCTAAGGCCTCTACCTATACTATGGGTGGAACCACTTGGGTAGCCAGATCTTTACTCAAATCCTCTTTCTAGGTGTGTTGGTAGGCTAAGGATAAAGAAGACGTGTGGTACTTGGACTCAGATTGTTCAAAGCACATGATGGGCAATAAAGAGAAGTTTCTTAGCCTGGAGATGAAGAAAGGAGGAGTCGTTACATTTGGAGATAATGGAAAAGGAAAAATCATCGGCATCGGTGTTGTGGGTAACGAAAGTTTTTCAATTTCAAATGTTTTGTTAGTAGAAGGTTTAAAACATAATTTGATTTCTAATAGCCAACTATGTGATAAGGGTTTAAATGTTCTGTTTGAATCTTCTACAAATTTATGCAAAATAATTAATTTCAAAACAAATGAAATTGTTTTTACCACCCCTAGATGTCATAACGTATATATGATTAAATTTTATGATTTTTCAAATTCTACTTTAAAATGTTTTTTATCAAAAAATGATGAGTTAGAATTATGGCATAGGCGACTTGGACATACTAGTGCAAAGTTAATTAAAAAACTTTCAAAAGATAAATTAATCAAAGGTTTACCATTGCTAGATGGAAATTTGTCTTCATTATGTGAGCCTTGTCAAAAAGGGAAATTTACAAAATCATCTTTTAAAAGTAAAAATATTATTTCTACAACTAGGCCACTCCAATTAATTCATATGGATTTATTTGGGCCAATCACTATTTCTAGCTTAGGAGGTAGAAAGTATACATTTGTATTGATTGATGATTATTCACGTTTTTGTTGGACTTTGTTTCTAATCTCAAAATCCGATGCGTTTTCAGAATTTTCTAAATTATGTTTGCGTATTCAAAATGAATTTGAGTTAAAAATTAAACGCATACGTTCGGATCATGGAGGGGAATTTGAAAATGAAAAGTTTATTTCTTTTTGTACGGAGTTAGGAATTAAACATGAATTTTCCGCTCCACGCACACCACAGCAAAATGGTGTAGTGGAGAGGAAAAATAGGATTCTTCAAGAGCTAGCCCGTACGATGTTATCTGAATTTTCTTTACCAAAATCTTTTTGGGCTGAAGCGGTGAGTACTGCATGCTATGTAATTAATAGAGTAATGCTTCGCCCTATTTTAAAAGTAACTCCTTATGAATTAATGTTTAATAAAAAACCAAATGTTTCTTATTTCAAAGTTTTTGGGTGTAAATGTTTTATTTTAAATTCTAAAGATTCCTTAGGAAAATTTGATGAAAAATGTGATGAAGGAGTTTTCATTGGGTATTCTTCAACTAGTAAAGCTTATAGAATTTTTAATAAACGAACGAAAATAGTTGAAGAATCTATTCATGTTAGGTTTGATGAGTTTGTTCCATGTGTAGATAAGAAAACTACAGGAAAAGAAGATACACCCCTACCTTTGATGGAAAATGATGATGAAGAACATGAAAGGAATGAAGAAGGAAAAGAAGAAGAAGAAAGAGAACAACATGTCCCTCCAAGGGAATTGATATTTTCAAAGGATCATCCGAAGGAGCTTATTATTGGAGATCCACAAAAAGGGGTAAGTACTCGTTCTTCTTTACATGTTTTATTTTCAAACCTTTGCTTTGTCTCTGAAATAGAACCAAAAGATGTTTCCACCACTTTAAATGATGAATTTTGGTTTTTAGCTATGAATGAAGAACTTAATCAATTTGAACGTAATAAGGTTTGGAATCTTGTAGAACGACCCAAAAATCATCCTGTAGTTGGAGTAAAGTGGATTTTTAAAAATAAATTGGATAGTGATTCTAGAATTGTTAGAAATAAAGCCAGATTAGTTGCAAAAGGTTATGCACAAATTGAAGGGGTAGACTATGATGAAACTTTTGCACCCGTTGCTAGACTAGAAGCGGTTAGGATATTTCTTGCATTTGCTTGCTTTAAAAGATTTAAATTATATCAAATGGATGTCAAAACTGCATTTTTAAACGGGTATATAAAAGAAGAGGTTTATGTAGAACAACCCCCTGGCTTTATTAATGAAAAATATCCAAATCATGTTTATAAATTAGATAAAGCACTTTATGGGTTAAAACAAGCGCCTCGTGCTTGGTATGATCGTTTAACTCAATACTTATTAAAGCACGATTATAAAATGGGAAGTGCCGATTCTACACTCTTCATTAAGCAAATTGATCATGATTTAGTTATTTTGCAAATTTATGTTGATGATATAATTTTTGGAGCCACTAATGAAGAGTTATGCAATGAAGTAGTTCAAATTATGAAAAATGAATTTGAAATGAGCATGGTAGGAGAACTTTCATATTTTCTAGGTTTTCAA
Source organism: Platanthera guangdongensis (assembly GCA_039583875.1). Lineage (NCBI taxonomy): Eukaryota > Viridiplantae > Streptophyta > Magnoliopsida > Asparagales > Orchidaceae > Platanthera > Platanthera guangdongensis. The sequence goes on from CM077164.1 coordinate 52,342,017, forward strand.
ATTACGCAAAAACATGATGGTATTTTTATTTGCCAATCCAAGTATATTCATGATATGTTAAAAGATTTGGATTTGATAACCTTAAGCATGCAAATACTCCTATGAGCGCTTCATTGAAATTGGGAAAAGATGAAAGTGGTATTTCAATTGACCAAACCCTTTATAGAAGTATGATTGGGTCTTAATTATTTTTAACTTCTTCTAGACCCGATATTATGTTCGCCGATTGTTTATGTGCTAGGTTTCAAGCTAATCCAAAAGAATCACATTTAAAAGCGGTGAAACGTATTTTTAGGTGTAACGCCCCGAATTTTGTGTGCGAGTCGGTCGCGGAAAAAGAGTTTTTGGTGCTTGTAGGGGTACACGGCCTAGGACACGGGCGTGTCCAAGGCCGTGTCTGGCTGGTGATTTTTGGCTAGTTCCAACCCGAGAAGGACACGGCCAGGAACACGGCCGGATGACACGGGCGTGTCATCCGACACGGCCGTGTCATCCGACACGGGCGTGTGCCAACCCGTGTCCCTACCCGTGTCCTGATGGGTCGTGTCCGTTGCCGTGGCGGTTATGCGTGACACGCCCACGAACACGGGCGTGTCGAGGAAACCGACACGGGCGTGTCAGGTCAGACACGGGCGTGTCTTGGCCCGTGTGCGTTTCTCAGTTCGACGATCGTGCCTGGATCGAGGCACACGGCCTTGGACACGGCCGTGTGCCAAGCCGTGTGCGGCCCAGGTCTGGGGAATTTTGTGCAGATCCGAGCCGTTCATTTTCTTTAATTAGGATCCGATGACCCAGATTAAATCCTGCTCTGTTAAGGCCGGGAATAGGGAGTTATTCCCTCATTTTCTCTCCAAAGTTCTCCCCTTCCAAAGTGAGAGAGGAGAGGAAGAAGAAGGAGGTTTCCGGCCGCCGGCGGAGCATCGGAGCATCGTTTCGAAACCGGAGAGCGGATCCGTGGACGGAAGGTCATTGCGAAGAGTTCTAACCGCGTAGTTTTTCCATGACGCCAAAATGGACTACAAGGGTAACGATTCTCAACTCGAGCGCTTGAATCTCTTTCTTTCTGCATAAGGAATCCCGCTCCCGCGAGTATGCGGTGAGTGCGTGGTGTTCCTTGGGGTTGACGGGAATAGTCCCCCTTGTGTTGCATGTAGAGCCCGGAATCGTAAGTACGGGCATAGGCATTATGTGTGAAGCCTACCCGGACGTGTTTTGTCTGGATCGGTGATGTTGCATTTGATGTGGTTTTGCCGGAGAAGACTCCGCGCTTTGGATTTTTCGGGTTTCCACGCGGTAGATTGCAGCAGGGATCCTTGAAGGTTAGCTTCAAGGCGCACCCGGAAAATTGAGCGGAAACGTGTTCTGCTAACTTTGCGGTCTGGGAACCGGCCTTGATCATAACTGGGTTATGAGACTGTTTTGGAAAATTTGGGATCCGAGAGAAGCTTGGCCCGCGCAAAGTTCCTTAAATTGGACATGCGGCGTGAGCAACGGGCAAGTGGAATTGGACCTAGGCTATGTGGTTCGGTGCGAGAGACCCGAAGACGGGGACTGGCCGTTGGCATAGTCGGAGCCTTAGACAGTGGTCAGAAAGGCTAAATGCTCACATGTTGTTGCCATCCTGGGGATGGTGGTGAATGCACTGATTTGTCAGGGTTCACCATGAATGTGCCCTGAGTGCACGGGGTGTTTGGCCGTGCGAGCCTACGCCTGTGGCGAATTATAATTGCGATATATTTTATTGTTGGGCTAATGTTTTGCAGGGAAAGAGCACCGCCGTCCCGAGTAAGGGGCGGGGTCGTTATAATTTGGTCGGCTTTTAGCTGACCGTTGCTTTATTTGCCACTGTGCGGTGGTATGTGCTTGCAGGTGCTGCGGAGCCGAGCGCCAAATAGCGGGCTGGAGCCCATGTTGCTGTGCTGGCCCTAGAAGGCCATAGAATAGCTGTTTTTATATATTTCATGTGTGGCCGGCCTGCGAGCCGATGTATGTAAAACACTATTTATGAAGTGAATATTATTAAAGCCATAAGGCCATGTACCTGTTTTTGTGTATTTGGAGTCTCATTCCTGGTGTTGTAGCTGTGGACATTCATATTGATGGATTTATTTTTGGGTTCTTTCAACTTTAAAATCTTCCGCTAGAATGCTCTGTGTTTAGGACGAGTAGTATTAATTGGTTGGTTTGATTATTCATTTAGTAACCCTTCCGACTGTCTGTGGTATATGGCGTCGGGTTCCAGCTGGACCTTCTGTTATATGCCATGCGACGGATGGGGGTGTTACAATTTGGTATCAGACTTCTGGTTACGGTCAAGCTTAAATGAATTCGTGGGCGAATTCTTTTAAGGGGTGGTGAGCACATGTGTGCGTCATCGTTATAACATTAAAAAGAACCCATGAATGTCCACTTAGGAATGAAAATACACTTATTTTGTGGAACCTGAGTGTTCCAATGATTGCTTTTAGCAATTTGTTTGTCGTCTAATCGTGTGTCTTTGCTATTATAGGCAGCTAGGAGCGGTGCTGGTCAGTCAGAGCGTCCGCAATCAGCGGAAAGTAGTGCACCAAGGGACGTGCCTGCTACACCTCCTTCAGCGGAAACCATCAGGATGGTGGCTGAAGCCGTGTTCGCAATGATAAATGCCCAACCTACAGGGCAAATGCATCGCGCACCTCCTGCGGATGAGCAAGAACCGGTTAGGGCGGCAGAGCCGAGAGTGGTGGAACACGCAGCAGTTGAGTTAGTAGAGCTGAGGAGAACTACGGAGCGACAGCTAAAGCACGTGATGGGCTTTAATCCTCCGAGGTTTAATGGGGTTGGAACGCCAACTCAAGCTGAGGACTGGCTCTCTTCCATAAAGAGGGTGTTGACGGCCACAATGACTGAGGAGTGGCAGAAGACCACCATAGCAACTTTTCTTTTGGAAGGTGAGGCGAGGCTGTGGTGGGACGAGTTGGAGTTTCATCTTCTAGTGGGAAGGCAACTTGCGGATGTGCCGATGGAAGAATTTTCAAGATTGTTCCTGGCCAGATTTGTACCTTCTGCTCAGAAGTTGGAGATGGAGAATCAATTTCTTGGGTTGACTCAGGGATCCAGAAGCGTGGACGAATATCTGCATGAGTTCACACGGTTGGGTCGTTATGCTGGTGCTATGTTTTCAGAAGAAGAGAGGAAGACCAACCGATTCTATGAGGGTCTTCGTGGCGATTTACAGTTACTCCTTGCTGGGCCTAAGGCGCAGGGCTTCCTAGCCTTGGTCAATTCGTCCCGATCGTTGGAAAAGGTTGCGAAGAAAGTTCAAGAGAAGAGGGACCCAGGAGAAAGGAAGATCGAGTTCAAGGTGCCAAGTAACAAGACAGGTTTCCGCAGATGGAACAAGAAGCGGAGGACTTCAAATTCAGCCCCTTAGGCTGATGCATCGGGGGCAACTACAAGTCGAGTCCCCGGAGCTTGCTACAACTGCGGGAAGATGGGGCATTTTGCTCGGGAGTGTTGGAGCGGACGTTCAAAGTCCGAGAGGAGACCTGGAGCGACTTGTGAGGAGAAAGGGAAGGCGGTGGAGTCAACCGCATCCCATCATGCTCCAGCCCAGCCTAGAGTCTACAACCTTGGTCTGCAGGAGGCCATTAAGCAAGCAGACGTGGTGACAGGTATGAGTTAAATTATAGTGGTTTAACTTTTATAGTTGTTACTTTTGTATTTGTTAGCTTACGTTTGTTGGTGCTAGGCTTTGTGTTGATCTTTGGGTTTTCGGCGAGAGCCCTTTTTGATACGGGAGCATCACATTCCTTCTTGTCTGAAAAGTTTATATCGCGCATCGGAGTTCCCTCCTCGATGGCAGAAAACAAGTTGGATGTGTTGTTGCCTAATGGGTGCTCAATGCGTGCGGATAGGGTTTGTGTTGTGAAGATTCAGATTGGAGACCGGGAGTTTGATTTGCGGGCGTTGGTTCTACCATTAGTGGAGTTCGATGTAATCTTCGGTATGGATTGGCTCTCGGAGCAGAGTGCATGCATTGATTGCAACCGTAAAGAAGTCAAGTTGGGTCTGGACACTGATCGGGAGACTACTTTTGCGGGCATGAAGGGGTCAGGGAAAATTCTGATATCGGCCCTTCAGGTGTTTAAGGCAGTTCGGTCTGGGGCAGAACTGTATGTCACTCTAGTGCAGACTTCGACGCCTAAACCTAGTTTGGGCAACATCCCAGTTGTGTCCGAGTATCCTGATGTGTTTCCAGATGATCTCCCAGGAGCCCCTCCTCATCGGGAGATAGACTTTACTCTAGAGCTGGTACCGGGTGCCAAACCGGTGTCACGCTCCCCCTATCGGATAGCCCCAAGAGAAATGGCAGAGTTGAAGGTGCAACTGTAAGAGTTGCTAGAGCAAGGTTATGTGCGTCCAAGTTCGTCGCCTTGGAGCGCACCAGTTCTCTTTGTTAAGAAGAAAGATGGGAGCTTGCGGCTTTGTATTGATTATCGGGAGTTGAACAAACTTACGGAGAAGAACAAATATCCAATCCCGAGGATTGACGATCTATTTGATCAGTTGGTTGGGTCAACTGTATATTCGAAGTTAGATTTGAAGTCTGGTTACTATCAGTTGAGGATAAGGGAGAGCGACATTCCAAAGACAGCATTCAGTACGCGGTTTGGGCATTTTGAGTTCACAGTCATGCCGTTTGGGTTGACGAATGCTCCATCCGTGTTTATGGATCGGATGAATAGGACGTTCAGAGAATACTTGGATCAGTTCGTGATAGTATTTATTGATGATATCCTTGTATATTCGCGGTGCGAGGAGGATCACTACAAGCATTTACACATGGTGTTGGAAACATTGAGGAAAAGTCAGTTATATGCAAAGTTCTCCAAGTGTGAATTCTGGTTATCCTCGATAGCGTTCCTTGGTCATGTTGTCAGTGGAGAAGGAATAGCTGTGGATCCGGCGAAGATAGTGGCGATACGGGAGTGGCCTACTTTGACTACAGTGGCAGAGGTCCGGAGTTTTCTGGGACTTGCTGGCTACTACAGGCACTTCGTAGAGAACTTCTCGCGGATAGCACTACCACTCACGACGTTGACAAGAAAGGATCAGAAGTTTGTGTGGTCTTCGGAGTGCGAACAGGCGTTTGTAGAGTTGAAGGGGCGGTTAACCTCGGCGCCTATTTTATGTTCGCCAAGTGGTACCGAAGGGTTCGAGATTTATAGTGATGCTTCAGGCAGTGGTTTGGGCTGTGTTCTGCTACAGCATGGGAGAGTGATAGCTTATGGTTCACGACAATTGAAGGTTCACGAGAGGAATTATCCGGTCCACGACTTAGAGTTAGCGGCCGTGATTTTTGCTCTAAAGCTTTGGAGGAACTATCTGTACGGTGTGAAGGTAGATATTTACACCGATCATAAGAGTTTGAAGTACCTATTGGACCAAAAGGATCTGAACATGAGGCAGAGGAGGTGGATGGAGTTCTTAGGGGACTACACCTTCAAGATACACTATGTGCCTGGGAAGGGAAATGTAGTGGCGGATGCGTTGAGTCGTAAGATTCCCGCACAAGCCAACTGGTTATCAGTGCATGATAAGAGATTGGTCCAAGAGTTGGAGGCATTGGAGATATCTTGCGTTGACAAGCAGTCTAGTGCCGAGGCGAAACTGTTTTGGACAGAGGTGCAGTGTGACCTAGCGGATAGAGTTCGACGGGCTTTGGTTCAGGATAGCAGCATGAAGCAAATCTTAGATGGATCTTTGGAGTGGTCAAATTCCCAGTTTGTGGTTGAAGATGGGTTGCTAAGGAAGGACGGTTGTCTATGCGTTCCTAGTGCGGATAATATTCGGGAGGAGTTGATGTATGAGGCTCATCATACCAAATACTCAATCCACCCGGGAAGCACGAAGATGTATAGATACATGAAGAAATTATTCTGGTGGCCGGGTTTGAAGAAGGATGTGGCGCTTTATGTGGCCAAGTTCCGTACTTGTGCATTGGTGAAGGCGGAATGCCAGAAGCCCGGAGGTTTCTTGAAATCACTTCCTATCCCAGAATGGAAGTTTGACGATATATCTATGGATTTTGTGCACGGTTTGCCGAAGTCGCAGAAAGGAAATGACGCCATTTGGGTGGTCGTAGATAGATTGACAAAGGTGTCGCACTTTATCCCAATGAGAAAGGAAGATCCAGTAGAAAGGTTAGCCAAACTCTATGTGGATAATATTGTACGACTGCATGGTGTGCCTCGCAGTATTGTTAGTGATCGTGATGGACGCTTCACGTCAGATGACTGGAGGTTGGTGCATGGTCTGTTGGGTACTAAGCTAAAGTTCAGCACAGCCTTTCACCCGCAGACAGATGGCCAAACCGAGAGAGTCAACAGAACTATGGAGGACATGCTTCGCATGTGCGTCCTAGATTTCGGGAAGCATTGGGAGGATCACCCGTACATGGTGGAGTTTGCGTACAACAATAGTTTTCAGGCAAGCATTGGAATGGCACCTTTCGAAGCTTTGTATGGGAGGAAGTGTCGTACGTCGTTGTCTTGGTTGGAGGCAGGCGAATCAAAGTTGTATAAACGTCAAGCGGTGGAAGATGCCACTTCAATGATACGGACAATTCAAGAAAGACTGAAGATTGCTCAAGATAGATAGTCAAAGTACTACAATGCCAAACATAGAAATGTGGAGTTCAACGTTGGCGACATGGTATATTTAAAAATCAAGCCGTTCAAGGGTGTATCGCGGGTTCGACGCTTGAAGAAGCTGAGTCCGAGATACCTTGGACCATTTGAAATCCTGGAGCGTGTTGGCGAGGCGGCGTATAGATTAAAGCTGTCGACGGAGTTGAGTGGGCTGCATGACGTATTCCACGTATCGGTGTTGCGTAAGGCAGTTCAAGAGGCTTCGCAGATCATTGCAGACGATCAGGTACCGGTTGATTATGGGTTAACAACAAGGGTCAGAACAGTACGAATTGAAGATGTTGCAGTCAAACGACTCCGCAACAAGGAGGTCAGAATGGTTAAAGTCCGTTGGGATAATTGCGGACGTGAGGAGCTTTCTTGGGAGCGAGAGCAAGCTATGTTGGAGGAATACCCCGAGTTATTCCACTCAGGTATCATTTAGCTTTTGTGTACCTTTGCTTAATTTCGGGACGAAATTCCTTAAGTGGGGGAGATTTGTAACGCCCCGAATTTTGTGTGCGAGTCGGTCGCGGAAAAAGAGTTTTTGGTGCCTGTAGGGGTACACGGCCTAGGACACGGGCGTGTCCAAGGCCGTGTCTGGCTGGTGATTTTTGGCCGTTTCCAACCCGAGAAGGACACGGCCAGGAACACGGCCGGATGATACGGGCGTGTCATCCGACACGGGCGTGTGCCAACCCGTGTCCCTACCCGTGTCCTGATGGGTCGTGTCCGTTGCCGTGGCGGTTATGCGTGACACGCCCACGAACACGGGCGTGTCGAGGAAACCGACACGGGCATGTCAGGTCAGACACGGGCGTGTCTTGGCCCGTGTGCGTTTCTCAGTTCGACGATCGTGCCTGGATCGAGGCACACGGCCTTGGACACGGCCGTGTGCCAAGCCGTGTGCGGCCCAGGTCTGGGGAATTTTGTGCAGATCCGAGCCGTTCATTTTCTTTAATTAGGATCCGATGACCCAAATTAAATCCTGCTCTGTTAAGGCCGGGAATAGGGAGTTATTCCCTCATTTTCTCTCCAAAGTTCTCCCCTTCCAAAGTGAGAGAGGAGAGGAAGAAGAAGGATGTTTCCGGCCGCCGGCGGAGCATCGGAGCACCGTTTCGAAATCGGAGAGCGGATCCGTGGAGGGAAGGTCATTGCGAAGAGTTCTAACCGCGTAGTTTTTCCATGACGCCAAAACGGACTACAAGGGTAACGATTCTCAACTCGAGCGCTTGAATCTCTTTCTTTCTGCATAAGGAATCCCGCTCCCACGAGTATGCGGTGAGTGCGTGGTGTTCCTTGGGGTTGACGGGAATAGTCCCCCTTGTGTTGCATGTAGAGCCCGGAATCGTAAGTACGGGCATAGGCATTGTGTGTGAAGCCTACCCGGACGTGTTTTGTCTGGATCGGTGATGTTGCATTTGATGTGGTTTTGCCGGAGAAGACTCCGCGCTTTGGATTTTTCGGGTTTCCACGCGGTAGATTGCAGCAGGGATCCTTGAAGGTTAGCTTCAAGGCGCACCCGGAAAATTGAGCGGAAGCATGTTCTGCTAACTTGGCGGTCTGGGAACCGGCCTTGATCATAACTGGGTTATGAGACTGTTTTGGAAAATTTGGGATCCGAGAGAAGCTTGGCCCGCGCAAAGTTCCTTAAATTGGACATGCGGCGTGAGCAACGGGCAAGTGGAATTGGACCTAGGCTATGTGGTTCGATGCGAGAGACCCGAAGATGGGGACTGGCCGTTGGCATAGTCGGAGCCTTAGACAGTGGTCAGAAAGGCTAAATGCTCACATGTTGTTGCCATCCTGGGGATGGTGGTGAATACACTGATTTGTCAGGGTTCACCATGAATGTGCCCTGAGTGCACGGGGTGTTTGGTCGTGCGAGCCTACGCATGTGGCGAATTATAATTGCGATATATATATTGTTGGGCTAATGTTTTGCAGGGAAAGAGCACCGCCGTCCCGAGTAAGGGGCGGGGTCGTTATAATTTGGTCGGCTTTTAGCTGACCATTGCTTTATTTGCCACCGTGCGGTGGTATGTGCTTGCAGGTGCTGCGGAGCCGAGCGCCAAATAGCGGGCTGGAGCCCATGTTGCTGTGCTGGCCCTAGAAGGCCGTAGAATAGCTATTTTTATATATTTCATGTGTGCCCGGCCTGCGAGCCGATGTATGTAAAACACTATTTATGAAGTGAATATTTGTAAGGCCATAAGGCCATGTACCTGTTTTTGTGTATTTGGAGTCTCATTCCTGGTGTTGTAGCTGTGGACATTCATATTGATGGATTTATTTTTGGGTTCTTTCAACTTTAAAATCTTCCGCTAGAATGCTCTGTGTTTAGGACGAGTAGTATTAATTGGTTGGTTTGATTATTCATTTAGTAACCCTTCCGACTGTCTGTGGTATATGGCGTCGGGTTCCAGCTGGACCTTCTGTTATATGCCATGCGACGGATGGGGGTGTTACATTAGGTACCTTATAGGAACATCTAAACTAGGCTTATGGTATCCTCATAATGACTCTTTTATTTTACATGGATATTCTGATTCTGATTATGCGGGGTGTTCATTAGATCGAAAGAGCACAAGTGGCACTTGTCACTTTATCGGCCCAACACTTATTTCTTGGTCGAGTAGGAAACAGAATTCTGTTGCCCTCTCCACTACTGAGGCCGAATATATTGCACTTGGTAGTTGTTGTGCTCAAGCACTTTGGATGACACAAACACTAGAAGATTTTGGCGTATACCAAAATAATGTTGAATTAAAATGTGATAGCAAAAGTGCTATCGATTTAACAAACAATCCCGTATTACATTCTAGATCCAAACACATAGATGTTCGTCATCATTTTATTAGGGATCACATAAAGAAAGGACATATTAAAATAAATTTTATTGGTACCGATTCTCAAATAGCAGATATTTTCACAAAACCACTTAATGATTCACGCTTTTCAATGCTAAGACTAGAACTTGGAATCTTAGAATTATAAATAAAATTTAAGAACTGGCCAACACATAAACATTACAGAAAACATAACATAAAACTAGGCAGCACATAGGATAACACTGAAACAGAGAGTACAAACAACAGAACCATAAATTAAAAGAGTTTTACTATCGCCAGGCGACAGCACTATCGCCGGCGATATCACAGATACATTAAACCATAAAATATTACATCACTGATCATAAAAATCATTCATCCATGTTCTCTTCAGCAGACACATTCACATCTTCACTGGAAGTCGGAGGTTGTTCTCTAGGCCTTTGCGTCCTCCTTATCGAATGTCGTGGAGGATCCTCGACTGGACTCCCCCATTCTCGTTCTTCTTCCGGAGTTGGCTTTAGTTTCAGTCCCTTTACCAGAAATTTCATGAATTTGCGAAAACCAGAATGACTACGCCTTTGTTCCTCTTTCATCTCCTCCACAGTCTCTCTTAGATCCTCAATAGATTCACGCAAAGAACCTGCTCTTTGGAGTGGTTGTCTTGATGACGAGGCAGCCCTAGGAGATGGACCTCTAGCTGGTTCTACGGTATGTATCGCCGGGATACAATCATCAATGTAGAACTCCTGATCTATCCAATCATATTTTTGATATACGATCCTTTGAATAACACTTCCTAAAGGAAGTGTATTCAGTTTCCTCCTAAGGGGATGCTTCATTTTATATGTATATCGTATGATGGATAACACAAAATCCGCCACGTCAAACTTGACTCTCTCTAATACATAATACGTCACTAAGCTCAATTGAGCCGTGATCTTCTTTGTGTCACCGGACTTCAACATAACCGTGTTTCTTAATATGTCTTGAATCACAAATGCATCGCGAGAGAGTTATGAGACGTCTTGAATCAAACTCCTATTTTCTTTTCCATGAAGGACTTGGTTCAATATACTCCAATCACGATCCTTACGGTAATTCTCTACTATATCAATAAAATGATCCTCACAAGTGGCAAGACTATATTCTCGTCTCAAATCAGCATGAGTAATATCTATTTGCGCTCCTTGGATTCGAGACCTTACTCCTCCATTTAACCCCGTATATTTAGGGTCTTCCAAATTATTATAAAAATCCCTTACGAAGATGGAGCTAAACGTGTTCGGTACAATGAGAGACATTATACCTGACTCAACAAGTAGTTCATAGATATGTGGTGGCAGTGATTCATCCAAAAGTTTCGCGATCCCAAACTGACGCATTCTCAATTCCCGGGTATGTTTGATATGATGCATGAGGATTGCGGCTGGTACTCTTTCTTGCGCGGGATGATGATGCCATTTCCTGAAAACATAATTAAAACATCGTGTTAACTCAAAAATTAAATTTTCCAAGTTTTTTTTCTGTCGCCAGCGACAGTACTAACGCCGGGCGATAGTAGAAAAACTTCTTTTTTTTAAATGACCGGTAGATTTTCTCTCTTAGGTTCAGAAAAATTACTAAACTTCCATACATCTCAAAGATCTATAACCTATAACTCGTTTTTTGAAAGGATTTTGCATCAAAATGGTATGTTCTTCAAAAATTTTTCTCTTAACAAAATCTATGACCAAAATCAAATTTTTTTTCCTAGATCTATCTCCTTTCATGCTATAGATTGCAGATCTATATTTTTTTTTAAGAAAAACATCACCATAAAGAGGGATCTAAGCCTTACCTTTTGGAGTTTTGAGGGTTTCCGCTGAAGAAGACAATGCCAAACAGCCCAGGGTCGGTCAAAGCAGGAAATGAGTCAGCCCCCTTCGGTTATTTCGCCTTTAATATCAAAAACCGCTATCGCCGCGCGGTATCGCTATCGCGGGCGATAGTGTATTTTCTTTTAGCCACTTTCCAAATATTCTGCCAATTTTTTTTAAAACCTGTTTCTAGTATTATCGTAAAGTTTTGGATGCTTATCAGAATACAATACATAGTACCTGTGTGATTATTAGTTTATCAGTTGTTTGAACATTGTTTTGAACTTGTCGTGCTCTTGATATCTACCTGTATCATTGATGACTGGAACTTGAATAGACTTGTTTCCGCATGCCTCTAAGTATGAGTAATATTTTATGCTTGATAATGTGCTCACACCGACACGAGTTGATATTTACACATCCTTAAGTTTCTTCTTACATGTTATTGGTTTGTTTCAAAGATTCGCATACATTGCTAACATTTTCATTTATGCCTCATTCACATTGATTTTCCAAACTGATGGTCATTCTGAAAAACCCTTTTGGGGTTTGCAATACAAGTGAATTCGGAGTCCTCAGTCAAAGTTTAAAAAATGAATGCAAAATAATTAAAAAAAACAACAATTACACATGACTAGGATACTCCAATCAAGCTCTACTCACCCTCCTGATAAGTCTTAATGATCATTGTGAGGTTGAACACCTTGACAAGGATTGTAAAGTGTCTTGTGCAAACCCACTTGGCCATTGTTTTAAAAAGAAAAATCTTTATGACATGAGATTATCTATGTAACGGTGTTAGTTTCTTGTATCCATATCTTGCAAACCTTCCTGTAACATTATCTCTTAAGGAATATGTATATTACATCACTCTTCACATGTACACAACATTATCACTTATAAAATTTCTTCTCATGAGAATTGGACCGGTCATAGTTCTTCTCTTCCATTTCATCAATTTTCCTGTTTTTGATATCTTCACCTGACAATTTTTCAATGTTTCAATTCAACTCTTAAATTAATTTTTTCCATAGCCTACATTTTGTTTTGATAAACTTCCAAATATTCAGGTAACACTATTCCATGGTTTTTCATGTCTCTATCATACTACTCGTGCTTCTTCATTCTATTTTTACTCACTCAGCTTCTTTCAGCTTCCGCATTTCCACCTCATTTTCTTTCCACCATCTTTTGCTAATACCAAAAGGGGGAGATTCAGTACGAAATAAATTGATTAGTACATTTAGGGGGAGTAACTATTTCTTCTTTTGAATAGGGGGACAATATAGGGGGAGCCACATTTATTAAATGAGGAGTTTATTATAATTAGTTATGCACTTTGATTCATATTGATTATTAGAATTGTTTCACATTCTCCTGAACTCATGCAATTTCTTTCTTAGTGGATTTGTTATTATCAAAAGGGGGAGATTGTTGGAGCATGCGTTCCGCGCTTCTTAGTTTGAGAATAACAAATCCCGGATGTATTTGATCTTGGTATGTGTTTTAAATGTGCAGGGACAACAGCATTTTTATGTACAAAAGAAAGGCTGAGCATGGCATTGATGAAAAGGAAAAACGCGCTATCACTGGCGATAATGATACCGCGGGCGATAGCATAATCAGTTCCTACTGACGTCAGCCTTAATCCGCACGTTGACGTGCACGAAGTCAGTCACGATCAGCGATATCGCGGGGCGATACCGATGTCGCCGAGCGATATCCCACGATCGTCACGTTCTCCGCTCAGATCTGAAAATCAGCGCGACGTGTGCCACGTGTCAAGCAACGGAGAGTTATCACTATCGCGGGGTGTTAACGCTAACGCCGGCGATAGCGTGAAATGATATATACGGCCAAAAATTTCATGGAAGGGTTGGATCGTGCAGAGCTTTGTTTTCCCAGAGAATTTTCAGAGCCTTCATCTCCGTTTCCAGACGAACTCCCTTTGTCCGTTGAAATCTCAAGAGCGAAGGAGATACGACCGTGTGTTCAAGATTGGAGATCTTCTCGTTGGTCCATCATCATCTTCAGAGCTCGTGATTTTGAGGGATTTTTTAAGTTTTACTATTGTACTTTCATTTTCATCTTTTATCTTTGTAATTGGGTAGGGAAAATCACCACCTTGTGTGTGGTGTCTAAGTCCGTGTGTGGCTTAGGGGCAAGTCACCACCTTGTGTGTGGTGTCTAGGTCCGTGTGAGGCTTAGGAGTAAATCGCAGCGAGTTGTGCAGCGTCTAGATCATAGGTTTGATCTAGGGGGAGGCTTGTAGGCATATCTAGGGAGATATTGACTATAGCCTACCGGTTCTTGGGAGAAGGATCGGTGAAAAAAAGCTAAAAACTATTATCGTTGTAAGCCTTGATTTCAAGCTTTATTGGAATCATTTTACATATTCATTTTGAAGAAGTATAATCTTGTTATTCATTTCATTGATCTGTCTCATTCATAGTAGCTAGTCTTATATTTTATAAAAAGTTAAAAAAATTTTAAAGAGCCCTTATTCACCCCCCCCCCCCCTCTAAGGGCGCCACAAGACCCTACACTCTTCGTTCATCCAAAATAACTGGGCCTGACCTATTAACCGTTCTCGGGCAAAGTGAATCTTTTGGGGGTCATCCCATCCGTAACACTTAAAATGAAGTTCTATACCCTTAAGCCAGTCCATAAAAATTTTAGGACACCCTAAACCGTCATAAGTAGGACAAGTGTGGCATTGCCTAGGGGGAAACTTAGTCAAGGCTTTATCATACCAAAAGTCCAACCGGGAAACGTGAACGTCATAGGCCATAATTTCGGATTTTTTTGAAATTGGAAATTGGAAATTTGAATTTTAAACTTTGAAATTTGAAATTGGAAATTTGAAATTTTGAAATTTGAAATTTGAAATTTAAATTTTGATTTTTGAAATTTGAAATTTGAAATTTGAAATTTGAAATTTAAATTTTGAATTTTGAATTTTGAAATTTTGAATTTTGAATTTTGAATTTTGAAATTTTGAAATTTGAAATTTGAAATTTGAAATTCGAAATTCGAAATTTTGAATTTTGAATTTTGAAATTTGAAATTTGAAATTTGAAATTTGAATTTGAAATTTGAAATTTGAAATTTTGAAATTTTGAAATTTGAAATTTAAAATTTAAATTTTGAAATTTGAAATTTGAAATTTTGAAATTTGAAATGTGAAATTTAAATTTTGAAATTTGAAATTTGAAATTTGAAATTTTGAAATTTGAAATTTGAAATTTTGAAATCTTAAATTTGAAATTTATTTGTCTTTAATTTGAAGAGGGGGAGGAGTGCCAATTAGGAAATTGACGAGAACCTCCCTCTGATACCAAATTGATGTAGACGTACGCGTTAGAGCCGAATTATAACTACGGACGCGCACGACTATCTCTTCACGACTAACTCTACGCTCACACAATTGTTCTACGCCGCTCCACGCTATTACATTCATTCAATTTCACGCTAGCGTATGGGTAGCCAAACCGTTTCGAGATCAAATAAGGGCGATAGGCCGATATCCGATCGAGGCAAAAGGACCAATATTGGATCCGAACGAGCGAAGGTTATACCCAAAGAGATCTACCGAAAATAATCACGAATTTGGAAAAGGTAGATCTCTCCCAACAAAAGAAAACGAGGGCTCGTCAAACCCTTTACGAAATTAAATTGATCAAGAAAACAACGCAAAACAATTAAAGCTAATCATGAAATTTAAAATGATTTCAAAATTTAATGCCGGAAATTCCACCACAAGATTATTTAAGGAAAGAAACACACAAAAATGGAAAGACTCGTTACCCAACCGGAATGGGGTTTTCCGATTCACTCGGCGAGGATCGTTCTTCAACGGCTCCACCGAAATCACGCTGGTAGGAGTGAAATTCGTCCGCCTTCATCGCGTTACGCTGGAAATGAGAAGTCCCTTCAAAATCTTCTTAATATGGAAGTAAATATCTTCAAGTATGTCAAGAGAGAAATAAGGTGGCGGTTGTCTTGGTGGAGGCGGAGGCAGCTTGGGTTGGCCCTGATGGTGGTGTTTCGTGTATGAGGAAGGAGGAGGGTGGTCGGCTCTTGTTGGAGGGAAAAGGAAGATGTGGCGGCCTTGGGAGTTGCGGATGGTGGCTCGGGTAGGAGAGGAGTGGTGGCCGGGTTGGAGAAAGAGGGAGGGAGGAGGAAATGCCGAGATTTGAGAGAGGGGATGAGAGGTGGCCGGCGGCCAAGGAGAGAGAAGGGGGAGCAAGAGAGAGATCGGCCAATAGATGAGGAAGGAGGAAGCTTCAAGAGGTAAGGATTCTCAAATTTCTTTTCATTCAATCCTCTCCAAATAGAGGGGGGACATGCCTATATATAGGCTACAACAACAACAACACTACAACTGGCTACATGCAGCCCAAACATGAAAATGAAACACACACATACATCATGATTTTATAACATAACCATAATGTACATATTACATGAAATAAAAGTGCAATTATTAAAAATAAAACACACAAAGCATGGATTAATAATTAATAATAATTTGATAACAATTATTATTAATTATTAATAAATCGGCTTGCGATCCGGACGCCTATTATGGCGATGCTCTTCACGGTCATTTGTCAGTGCGCCGTCTTCAAGGTATTGTGCACCGTAGTCTCCATCACTGCCCAGCACCACTCCTCGCCACCTAGCAATGTACAAACACCATTAATCATCCATTTCATAACGGTAATGATATATTGACTACACACTCACGCACTTCCCGTACATGGAATACATTCCTAGTGGACATTCGTGAGTTTAATTATGTTCTCTCCTCCCAAACAATATAAATCTGACTCTGATACCACTTTGTAACGCCCCCACTCGTCACATGGAATATAATGCTGGGTCCAGCCGGGGCCCTACGCCATATTTCACAGACAAGCGGCAGAAGTACTTATGGAAATCAAAATCTACTCGTACACTAACTCAAAACATTCGAGCGCAGCATTTTATGTTATATGAACTCAACTCAGAGAATGTCCACTAATATACAAACTCCACATTTATATATTTCAAAACAGGAATGTATACAACTCACACATCTATAGCCTTATGGCCTTACAGGTTTCTCTTTTCACAAATACATTTTTGTACATCGGCATGCAGGTCGGCCACACATGAAATCCAAACACGCTTCGCACGGCCTTCAAGGGCCTTTAGCAGCAAGCCTCCATATCCTCTCATTTCCATTCACGTATCAGCACCTACAATTCATTATCCACCCAAGAGCGGCAAACAAAGTAACGGTCAGCACAAGCTAACCAATTATAATGACTCTACCCCTTTCCCGGGGCAGTGGTTCCTTCCATGTATACATGGCCATATCATAATCTCTATCAATCTACCAATCACAATCATATCACAAACGTCGGTATCCACAGATGCTCCGTGCACTCAGGGCACCTTATTCGTGTACCGTACATTCCAGTTGTACACTGCCGATCTGAGGTTCTTCACTTGTTGGTTGGCTGGTTCAATTCTAGTCCACCATTCCCGCAGGCTGGCGATATCCCGTCCATACCACTCAGAGGTACTAACCTCACAGCATCCACAAATACATCCACAGTAGATATACCCACACCATGTGGTGTAGCAAGCCGGGTTTATCGATGCTCCCCAGACATTACCACCCATCAACCCCTCAACTATTCCTAATCGACCCACCCATGTGGTGCAGCAAGTCGGGTTTAACTCACTCACCAGGCATTGCCACCAATAGATCCCTCACTAATCCAGATCAACCCACCCTAGTGGTGTAGCTGGCCAGGTTTATCTCACGCTCCCCAGGCTTTGCTACCAATTGATCTCTCATCACAATCAGGGGCTTAAACAAAGCCTCCATCCATAATCAACATCCATACAATCATACATCCATATCACAAAGCATAAACTTTTCATATCATCAAATCCACAGAGTATTCTCTGATTTACCCATATTCATCACCAATCTAGATTAACGATCCAGATGGCTTCACACAGCATGCATATGTTGTACTCTACACTTCTGGCTCTAGATGCAGACTCAATCAAGGAATCACTTTCGCGATATCCATCTCTTGGTGGAGGATTTCATGCACATGCATAAAGAAAGGACTTCGATGTCCAAGAAGGAGATCGTTACCCTTGAAGATCGCTTCAGCGCTATGAAGTAGCCGGATAGAAGTCACCGCCTCGGCTTTGCCATCACGAATTTGCTCTCGGATCTTCAATCCACACTCCGCAGCTTCTCCAGCAGCTAGTTTCCTTCCTCTTTTCCTTCCCTTGGCCTTTCTCTCTCTCTCTCTCTTGGAAATGAGAAGAAGAAGAGGAAGATGAAATGAAGAGAAATCCTCAACTTCCGGCCTTATAACCACATGGAAGGAGCCTGGCCATTGGATCCAGGATATGGGAAACAAATAGCTCAGATTTGCCCAAGAAAAGGTTGAACACGGCCTGACACGCCCTGTGACATGCCCGTGTCATAGGCCGTGTCACATAAGCGGCAGTCAACCGACTCAAATCCAACCAGCACACGGCCGTGTGACGCTCCCGTGTTACACCATACACGCTTGTGTCATTCCTAACATGCCCGTGGACAGCAGCTGTGTACTTCACACAACACAATCTCCATCTCATCCGAGTAGGACACGGCCCTGGGACATGTCTGTGTCCCAGGCCGTGTACACCAGGACACACTCGTGTCCCTCCACACACAGATTCCTCTCTACAACCCGCAAAAGACACGCCCTGGGACATTCCTGTGTCCCAGGCCGTGTACTCCCTACTTGTCGAGCACAATTCATCGACTAGAGGGGGACACGCCCTCTGACACGCCCGTGTCAGATGGTACACGCCTATGTAGTATGATGTGTTCCCTCCATCGACCCAATTTCGTCGACCACACACTCCACTACTCAACCCGAGCAGGACACGCCCTGGGACACGCCCGTGTCTCAGGCCGTGTCAACCAACCTGAGACCCAAAGTGGGCTTTGGGGTGTCACAATCCTCCCCTCCTTCAAAAAAATTTCATGCCCGAAATTTGGTTCAACTCCAACCAACAACATCACCACACTACACAACAACGACAACCGCTCACGCGACGAAAGCGAGCCGGGTTCGAGCTCAGAGGCCGTGGCTTGTCTCGCCCCAAAGCATCGCACAAATAAAACAACACAAATAACAGCACATACACACATACGTACCCTCCTCATGTGCACATTTATCCTCAAAAGTCATCTAGTGATCGATACCAAACACATCACATAAATACACCATGATCGATCGATCACTTAAATTAGACAAAGTGTGCACCAACAATTCATAACATATACAACATAACATATATGTACAAGAGTCTCAGCTTGCTTTAGACCTTAAAGGGTTTTATACAGCTTAAAAATATAAGAGGGATGAGCTGAAGAGATAAAACCTGGTAGTTATTCAACATATACTTCCTCTTTTAGTTCTCCATTTAAAAATACACTTTTGACATCGATTTGATAGACTTTGAAATTATGATAGGCAGCAAAAGCAAGAAAAATTCTAATGGCTTCAAGTCTTACAACAGGAGCAAAGGTTTGATCATAATCAATGTCTTCTTCCTGTGAGTACCCTTGGGCTACCAGCCTAGCTATGTTTCTCACAATTGGTCCTTGTGCATCCAGCTTGTTCCTAAAGACCCATTTAGTTCGAATGACTGGGTAGTCTTTGGGTCTTGAAACTAAATCTTAAACTCTACACCTCTCAAATTGATTGAGCTCCTCTTACATTGCAATAATCCAGTGGGGATCTTACTCTGCATCATTAATGGATTGAGGCTCAATTTGAGAAATGAAGCAAGCATGCATCTGATCTTTGGTTGACTTGATGCCTTATTTGCACACCAGCTGATATGTCTCCAATTACTTGAGATATGGGATGATCTCCAAGTGTGACAAGATTAGCAGGTGGTGTTCGTTGATCAACAGCTTATGGAATTAATTCCCCTTCTGGAATTATATTTGTTGTTGTGGGTTCAGCTACTTCAACAATTTCTTCTTCACTGTCTTCATCAATCTGTGGAGAAGAATGTAATATAACCTCTTGGGTAAGGTTTAAGTCATCTAACTTTTCACACAGATAAGGTACCTGCACAGTGTCTCTGGTAGAAGAATCATTCTCCTTGTAAAACATGTTAGCTTCATCAAAGGATACATGTACAGATTCTTTCGTTTTTAATGTTGATTTGTTAAATACCCTATAAGCCTTGCTGACTTGGGAATATCCAAGAAAAATTCCCTCTGTAGCTGTGGATTCAAATTTTCTTGGGTGTTTCTTATTATAATTATGAATATAATACATACAGCCAAATACTTTAAAATAATTTACTTTAGGTTTTTCCCTTTAAGTAATTTATAGGGAGTCTTACTCTTTAGCTTATGAATTAAACTTTTGTTCAGAACATAATTTGTTGTTCCTGCTGCCTCTGCCCAAAAGGATAGCGGTAAGTGAGCATCTACAAGTAATGCCCCAACAGATTCAACCAGGGTTCTATTTTCCTTTCAGCTATCCCATTTTGTTGAGCAGTCCTAGGAGCAGAAAAATAGTGTTTGATACCTTACTTCTCACAGAATTGTTGTATTAGAAGAGATTCAAACTTGGTGTCATGATCACTTCTGATCAATGTAACCAGAGTAGAGAACTCAATCTTGATGCTCTTAAGAAAGTCTGTAAGAATTTTAAAGTTATCTGACTTATTTCTCGGAAACAAAACTCAAGTGAATCTAGAGAAGTCATCAACAATAACTAGAGTGTATGACTTTCCTCCCAAACTTTTTACAGCTATAGGTCCAAAAAGGTCCATATGTAGCAAGTACAAATTCCTGGGTGAATAACTTTTATTAATGGATTTGAAACTATTTTTAGTTTGCTTGCTTAATTAACAAGCCCTGCAGAGTCCATCATTCTTGTAAGAACTAGAGGGAGTTCTCTAACAAGGTTGTCCCTAGATAATTTAGCAATGTTCCTAAGTTTTACATGACCTAGTATCTTATACCATAAATCATTAGTGTTACTGATTTGGTTAAATAAATAAATTTCTGAATTAGCAGATTTGAAATTAACTATATATATATATATATATCCTTATCTAATTCTAGTTAAAATAGGTTTGTTGTCACTAGAAGTAATAATGCAAGTATTTTTATTGAATGATACCTGATAACCTTCATCATATAATTGACTTATGGATATTAGGTTATGCTTGAGACCACTTACATAGGCTACCTTCCTGAAGGTAACTACTCTAAATTTGGCATTTCCATATCCTTCTTTCTGTCCACAGTTGGAGTCTCCAAATATCACTTTTGGTCCAAGCTTTTCCTTGAAATCACCTAGGTTAGCTTTTGATCCTATCATATATTTTAAGCAACCACTATCCAAGTACCACTATTCCTCTATGGTAGGATAGTTCTTTACCTGTAGAAAAAAGATTAGTTATTTTTGACCCAGGTAACATTGGGTCCTTGATTTCTTTCATATTTATAGCTAGAGATATAAGAAAATTCAGGTTGGTCCTTATAATCTGGTGGATGATATCTTCTAGGAGGAATAATCCACTGAGTAAAAGGATTAATAAAGGTTTAAGTTTGATTAAAGTTTTGAAAATAATTAAAGTTTCTGTTATAAGAAACTGGGTTCGACGAATTGTAATAAGTTCGTCGATCTGTGTTCGATGAATATGAATGATTTCGTCAAACTCCATTTATAGAATGAAGGTATTCCTTCTCTGTGCCCCATGTTCGTCGATCGTGGTTCGACGAACCATATTGAGTTCGTCGAGTACAATTAGTAGAATAGTCGTAATGAAAATCTGAGTTCATAGTTCGTCGATCTAAGTTCGACGAACCATATTCATTTCTTCGAGCTTTGTTCGACGAAATATGCTGAACATAATTTTTATTAAAAAATTTCTTTTTCTTTTGTTTAGTCTTATATAAAACTTTTGTTTCTTTATTAGTGTCTTCTACTTTTTCTTTTCTTTTTTCAAAAACAAATTTTATAGGAGTAGATAAAGTATTTTTCTGTAATAGAGGAGACTGACTAGATGAAGCTCCGAAGCCCAGTTTGTCACTAAGTCTGGCATTGACTGTACTTGTGATGTTCATCAATTTGATACTTCTCCCATTAAGGGATTCTTCAAATTCCTTAGCCTCAAATAATTTAGTTTTCAAAGATATTATCTGTTCTGAAGCATTATCTAGATCATCTTTAAGTTTAATATTTTCAGAAAATAGGTTATCAAATTCAATTACCTTTTATCTGAGGAGTTTGATTTCCTTCTCAGATTTAATTAAATCATAGCATAACAATTTAAATTCAGTTTTAAATTGAACTGAAGTAAAATCAAAAGAAGAAATTACCTGATCTTCTTCTAATGCAGACTCATCTTCTGAGTTGTCAGCTTCTGAATTAGCAGCTTCAGAGTTGTTGCAAGATGCATTGATTGCCATCAAGTAGATCTCTCTGGACTTGGCCTCTTCTTCATCCTTACTGGAGCTGGATGAAGTTTCATCCTCAATTTCACTCCAAGTTAGAGCAACAAATCCTCTCCCCATCTTTTTGTATTTACTGGAGGAGGGCTTGCTGGAATGTTTCTTGGAGTCTTTCTCCTTTCTTTTATCCTTTTTCTGAGTTTTTAGACACTCTGGTAATATGTGTCCAGGTTTCCTGCATCCATAACAAACTATTTCTTTAGTTGGAGTCTTGTCATACCTTGGCTTATCTTTTTTTCTAGAAGATCTTCTACTGAAATCCTTCCTAGCCATCTTATAGAATCACTTAGTCAAGAGACTCAATAGATCTTCATTGTTTAGAAGATCTTCTACTTCCTCAGATACTTTAAAAGCAATGCTTTGCTCTATTATTCTTGATGATGAAATCATTTGCTCAGCTTCTCTGGTCTTGATGAGCTGCTCATAAGACTTAAGCTTGTCCAACAAAGTTTCAGTAGAGATTTTATTTAGGCTTCTGGCTTCCTTGATTGGCAAGATCCTAGAGTCTCATATGCTTAAGGATCTTGTCATTTATCTCTGTTAATGAATTGTTCGAATCCAGAGTTTTCAACACATTCATTATGAGACTGAGTCTGTTATACATGTCTGCAACTGATTCTGACACTTCCTTCTTGAAATTCTCATACTGAGAGATCAAGTTTGATCTCCTATCTTTCCTTTCATCAGCAGATCCTGCTACAGTAGCATTTAGGGAGTCCCAAATGTCCTTTGCTGAAGTACATTCAGCAACCTTCTGGAATATATCATCAGACATAATTTGGGCCAGAATGTTAATTGCTTTGACATCAGCAATCTTGGCCTTCTTCTGAGCATCAGTCCACTCAGGTGGTGTAACTACACTGGTACTTGTAGTTGTCACTGATGGTGGTGGACCAGTCAAAATTGAATTATATATACCTTCATCAATGGAATTCAATTAAAGCCTAATCCTTGCCTTCCAAAGTGCAAACTTATTCAGATTGCACATTGGAGGTCTGATGCTTGAATACTCCTTATTTTGTGTCATGATATAAAAGACAAACTAGAGTAGATAAGATCAATCAAATATCTTTTGGTTCAGGTGTAAGCCTATGAAACCAAAGAACCAGCCCTCTGATACCAATTGAAAGTGAGGGATAGATCTAACTAACTCTAGAGGGGGTGAATAGAGTATTAAAAACTTTTAAATATTTTTTATAGCGGATTAAAGTAGGTGATATATATATATAAAGAGAAATATCACAGTACAAAAAATAAACAAGTAAAGGCACCACCAGACGACACAAGGAATTTATAGTCATTCCCCAATAAACCTGTGTACATCCACTCTTCTACCACCCTGGTAGGAATGCACTACGGGTTTTTGCTTAGGTGCCATACCACCACAGGTTTTTGATCAGGTGCCCTGTAACTAGAAGATCAATTTTTCTAAGGGAGATCTAGCAACCCTTTGAGCTTTTGATCAGGTGCCCAAAAACAAAACCCATGTTTTTTGATCAGGTGACTTGTGAACCAAACAGTTAACTTTTGAAGGGAGTTATAACCATGTACACCATGAAAGAAAGACAAAATGATGTTGTCTTCTCTGTCTCAAATCTCTGAGAAGACTAGTGGATTCTTGATGATATCAAAGCTCCCCCTGTATTGTATGGATCTGATCAGGAGTGGAAGCTTTGCTTCTAGGTATAGGCCTTCAAAGTGATGTTTCTCTTCAGTAAGCTTTTAGACTGATTTTGATTTGTTGTATCTTGAAAGCCTGAAGCAGATAAAGAAGAACTCTGTGTATATGAGAGTTGTGTTGTTTTCTTCACTTTTTTGTACATTGTTCTATCATGTTGACTGATTACTGATTTTTTAATTACTTGCAATCTTCTGAAAAACACTATATATATTGATTGCATATTCAAAAATATTTGAATTTTAAATTCTTTCCTTGAAATCCTCAGTATACGTTTTGGGAGTTGGAACGGCTAATTTAGTCTTGAATGCATTTCCCTAACTGTCCCAGTAAATTTGGTAGAGTAATAACTCTGTGAAATCCATAATTAATGTTGTGAGGTAATGGCTATATTCTTGAGAATGTTGAACATTAATTATCAGAGTATTACTATCTTAATTTAATATAATTTGAAATCAAACTGCTATAGTTAAACTGAGAAACTACAGAAAAGATTAGTCAAATAGAACCTGGAAGGAGTTAGTCGAACTCAGTAAGGATTTCATAGACCCGAGCTCCAAGTTCGTCGAGTTGAACTTCTGATATGAGATCACAGTTCGTCGATCTCAGCTAGACTTTCGTCGAGCTCAACTCAGAGAAGGAAATCTGATTTCGTCGATCTGAGATCGATAATCATCGAGCTGAGTTTAGCTATCATCAAAAGAATTTTCCGCATTCTTTTTAACTGCTTTTCCTCTGAAGTCTTCTGTCTCTAAAGTCTTCTGAAGGAGGGTACTGACAATCTAAGTATGTGTTGTTGACCTTGACCCTGGAAATAACCTATGACTCTAAACTATACATGTCGGTCACCTAAACAATCCTAATATTGAACCTAGCCTAAATCACATGTAGGGTTCCAACAAAGGTTTATCCAAGAAGACCCATATCTAGAGTGGGTTTCTAATGTGGTCATGGTGGGAAAGGCTAACATAAAGTGGAGGTTGTGCATTGCCTAACTCAACAAGGCATATCCCAATGACTGTTAACTGCTACCCCAGATAGATTCACTAGTTGACACCTTAGTAGGCTTCTTCGTGATGAGTTTTTTTAGATGCTGTTGGATCCCTAGTTGGATTTGGGCTAAGTTCACTAAGTTAGGAGCATATGACCCATCATGTATAGCCAGGGTCATAGTTATGTCCTACAGTCTAGGCCAAGTCCTTAGAATCAACATCATATGGACCAGCCTTCAACAGACTACTAGAGACTCAAGATTATGTCGACACACAGGTCTTGTGTCGACACACAGGACTTGTGTCGACACACACAACATCTATCGACACCAACTGTATCAACACCAGAAGGAATTGTGTCGACACACACAATATCTGTCGACACCAATTGTGTCGACACCAGAGGAATTGTGTCGACACACACAACATATATCGACATCAACTATGTCGGCACCAGAAGCAATTGTGTCAACACACATAATATCTATAGACACCAACTATGTCGACACCAGAAGCAATTGTGTCAATACACAGAACATCTGTCGACACCAACTGTGTCGACACCAGAATCCAGATTATGTCGACACCAGTAGCACTTGTGTCGACATACAGAATATCTGTCTTCACCAACTGTGTCGACACCAGAAGATAGATTATGTCGACATCATAAGGAATTGTGTCGACACATAGAACATCTGTCGACAGCAATTGTGTCGACACAAAGGACTTGTGTCGACACACTCCAGATCTTTGTCGAAACAACAACTATGTCGCGACAAGAAGCAATTGTGTCCACACATACAGGACTTGTGTCGATACATTCCACAGAAGATATGTCAAGAAGGCAAATCCTCGGCTCGACAGTACTCAGCTCGACGAAATCAGTACTCAGCTTGACGAAATCAGTACTCAGCTCGACGAAGTCAAAAGATCGACAAACTTGATGTGCAGAAAAGGTAAAGTTTCTAGAGAATGTAGTTATCTATTTTCAGCTCGACGAAGTCAAATTCTCAGCTCGACAAACTTGATGTGCAGAAAAGGCAAGGTTCTAGAGAATGCAGTTATCTATTCTCAGCTCGACGAACAGAAGCCATCTAGTCGACGAACAAAACTTCTCAGCTCGACGAACTGTGGACTCAGCTCGACGATTTCTGTTCTCTGTTCGATAAATCCAGACTTGGTTATTTCCATCCTTCTGTCCCTTTCCTACTGAAATAATTCCTGAGTAATTAATGCTATAATATTCTCTAAATATTACCATTAGATGGAGCATTAATTATGGTTTTCTCCAGGATTATTGCTTGCCATTTTCCATGGGACAGTTGGGGAAACTCAATCAATGCAAAACATTTTCTAGGCCGTCAGCATTAAATGCAGAAGATTTCAAATTTCAAAAGGGAACTTATTTGAAAAATATAAAAGAGATTTTCTCTCTTTTCCTGGCACAGCAGAAGGAATCGGAAAATAAGTGAGCAATACAGTGAGTCTGTGATCAGGGATTTCTCTGCCTCTCTCTCTACAGAACTCTGATACACACACAGAGAAATCTGATACAGAAATCTGTTACCAGCTCTAGACCAGAAAAAGCGGCAGCCATCTGAAGAAGAAGAAGAACATCAAAACAAAATCAAGTGTCTTCTTCTCTCTATATTCCAGGATACTTGAAGGACAACAAACAATATATCTGTCAAGAAGTTCATGAACATCAACTGGTCAAGGCTGCAAGTTTGAAGACCTGTCACCTTGAAGCAAAGCTCCACTTTACCTAAACCATTCAATATCTCAGGGGGAGCACTTTGCTAAAATCAATATCCACTTAAGTCTTCTCCATTGTATATTGATAAAGTGAAGACATAATCATCTCTCATCCCCCCACTATATAAAGGGTTCTTTAACTCCCTTCAAAGGTTATTCTTGGTTGTAGGTCACCTGACCAAAAGACTTGAGGATTGGTTTTTGAGCACCTGATCAAAAGCTCATTGGTGTCAGGCACCTGATCAAAAATCTGAGTGGATTCCTAGCAGGGTGGTAGAAGAGTGGATGTACCCAGGTTGGGGAACCACTATAAATTCTTGTGTCATCTGGTTGCCCTTTTATTTTTTCTTTGTTGCTTTATCTGTCAGGAAAAGAAAGAAAATCTCTTTTATATTTCCTGTGAAAATTCTCTGATACCAATTGATGTTAACAAAGAGCTCCCCCTGAGATGTTAAATGGTTCAGGAAGATGGAGCTTTGCTTCAGGGTGATAGGCCTTCAAAGTGATGATGATCTCCAGCAAGATTTTAGACTGATATTGATGTGTGTCACTTGAAAGCCTGGCGCAGATGAATAACTTTGAGGATTGTCTTGATTGATGCAGAGTTCCTCCTTCTCTATACTAAGGAAAAGGCCTTCACTGTGTGTCTTAATCGTCTCTGTGTATTGTCTTATTATTATTCAAAACTTCTGAATTTACTTTGACTATAATGGCTAATTTATTCCCGAGAATGGTAATTGCTTAGGGAATCAATTAGCATTAAATTCCATATTTAATGCAGATTTAATTCAGCCTCCAAATGGCTATATTCATAATAATATATAGCATTAAATCTGATAGAAATAATCTCCTTTAATTAAGCCTTAATTAATTCCGCCAGCTGTAATTGATAGGCCTGGAATAACTGCACAGAATTCGTCAACCTGAGTTCACAGTTCATTGAGCTGAGTTGTGTTCGTCGACCAGATGGCTTCTGTTCGTCGAGCTGAGTTCCAAGATCGTCGAACTTCCTTTTCTGCACATCAAGTTCGTCGAGCTGGGAATTTGACTTCTTGACAGCTTCTGTGAAATGTGTCTACAGATGTTCTGTGTGTCGACACAAGTCCTGTGTGTCGACACAATCTAGCTTCTAGTATCGACACAGTTGGTGTTGACAGATATTCTGTGTGTCGACACAAGTCTTCTGTGTGTCGACACAATATAGCTTCTATTGTCGACACAGTTGGTGTCGACAGATACTCTGTGTGTCGACACAAGTCTTCTGTGTGTCGACACATTCCGTCTTCTGGTGTCAACATAGTTGGTGTCGACAGATATTCTGTGTGTCGAAACAATCTTGCTTGTGGAGTCGACACAGCCTTTCCAATGTGTCGACAGATATTCTGTGTGTCGACACAAGTCCTATGTGTCGACAGAATCTTGCTTCTAGTGTCGACGCAGCCTTTCCAAAGTGTCGACAAATATTCTGTGTGTTGACATAATCTTCTTGAGTCTCTGGCAGTCTATTGAAGGCTGATCCATGTGATGTTGATTCTTGACCTAGACTCTAGAAATAAATCTATGACCCATGACTATACATTTTGGGTCAGTCTAAGCAAACCTAATAGTGATCCTTACCCAAATAATAACTGCGGTTCCAACAATCTCCCCCTATTTGGGTTAGGACACTATTTACATAAAAATAAATAAAATACAAAGCCAAAACAATCTTCTTGAATTATAAAGTTTTTCAGCATATGTACAAAGCTGATTTGAGAAATAAAATAAATAAACTGCTATTACAACTTAGACAATTTCCTTTAAATAGTCTCGCCTTCTTTTCATTTCCTTACCCAAATTATATAGCCACTGATATATCCTCTATATTGGCTAGGACTAAGATTTTGATTACAATCAAATATCACTGTTCCTCTGTAGTAAGATAGGTCTTTTCCTACAAAGAGAGGTTAGGAGTTCTGGACCCAGATTACCTTGGGTCCTGGTTCTCTTTTATAATAATTAGAATTAAAAGAATATTTAGGTTGATCCTTGTTTCCAAATGGATGATATTTCCTAGGAGGGATTATCCACTCAGTAAAAGGATTTATAAAATGTTGATTTTGATTATGATTTTTAAATAAGTTAAAATTTCTGCTCTGAAATTTTGAGTTCGACGAATTGAAGTAATTTCGTCGACCTGAGTTCGACGAATGGTATTGATATCGTCGATCTCTGCTCAGAGAACAGTGGATGTTATTTTCTCTATTGCACTTTCGTCGACCTTTGTTCGACGAATTATATTTATTTCATCGAGCATAGATTTTGTAAGACCCCCCCTTTTTTAAACCCCAGGGTCTTATGCCCAGAACCGCCATTTTGCGGTGACACCTTCGCACCCGAGAAGGTCATCACCACAAATCGCTGATCCTGCCGGCCAAATCGATCACAATCGTAGCAATGTAACAAAAGATAAGTCCACGGAAAAATAACATATAAATAGTAAATAAGCTCCACGAAGGGAGTGTCAGCAGAAGTAATAAAGGCACTAAGTCTTGGGCTCATGCCCAGTTCATCAAATCCTCGCTACATGTCACTCAACGCGGAAGCAAAATAAATAAATCTACTGGCGGTCAAGACTCACTGTCCCTGCTGTCTGAACTCTGGTGCTAGACTGCCCCATCTCCAAGCGTGCTGACCTGCGGGGCTGCTCCTCCATGCTGGGCTCCACGGTCCCCTAAAATGATGTGGTTAGAAAATCGTTAGTCTAAAATACTAAGTCCTATCATCCCCCACCCCTTCCCCCATTGCTCCTAGGCACCGAGCAGGGAGGAGGAAAGGAGAGGACAAGAAGGTAGAGAGTAACAAGTAAACAGATGGCGGCGGAACTAATCTAGCAGTAATATAGGAATGAAAAACTTAACAAGAAGTAACCTTAACTTATACGAAAATATATAAGCAAGGGATCTTTTGCAGGGCTCCTATCATATAAAAAGTCTCATACCAATTTATACGATAGGGAGTCGGTTTCCTATCAAGTATAGATATATATAATTTTACCGAATAAAACCTTAGCTTATACGCACACTCGCACGACTTATAGGTGTCAGGGTTGAATGCAATGATTATGCTATGAAATACAATTATGTCATGCTGTGAACATGCAAGTGCAGCACACCCACTCAACTCTGTGTACACAGACCTTTAGTTCCCTCTTTCTGGAGCCGAACCTCCCAGGATACCTCCATAGTGGCAAACGGAAGCGGTGGGTTGGGCCTCGCCCACCTCTAAACCGGTAATTGCACTACCAATCAGACTTATCGTACGCCTCAACGTTGGTGCACTAAGCGGAGCTCCTGCGTACTCTTGCCGGTTGGCGCACCGGACTTTACTTGGCCAAGTGCTAAACCACACTTGCCGAGTCAACATATTGGCATCGGTGCATCGACAATCCAATACTAAAGACTGACCACCTTTACTTATGCACATGCAACCTTATGTATCAGCACCGAGCTAAAGCTCACCGGGCCAACCTGCCCATCACAAACAACAACCGAGCCAAAGCTCGTCGGGCCAAGCTGCCCACCACCAAATCCACCGAGCCTACTGCCCGAGTGACCCAACCTAACCCCCGCAACTTCGGGGAGTGTGAGTTAAATCCTAGATTATTTCTAATTACTCTTGCATTTCAGTTTTACCTACTGTTTAGATTAGCCCAGGACTGCCCACGGTATACCCCGTGAAGGGCTCTCGAAGGCACTAGGAAATACGATGGGATTACGCCCAAAGCTCCCTTTCACAAGGCACTTACTATTATTGGTTGCTACCCGATTTCGCAAAACCCTTACTTGTTGTACTGGATCTAACCCTAGAGTATTAAACACTTCCTCCCTACGGGAAGGACGATCTTTCGTCGATCCCAAGCACCACCGGACACTAGCCATTCCAACCCCTCACTAATCCCAACTTCCAACGACGAAATCTTTATCATTCACCCAAATCAGAAACCCTATAACCCCAACTCGTGTGCCCCAATTCTTACTGCAAGACAACTTCTGTGATTTTATTAAATGCAGACCAACCTAAGCTATATGAAGTGTATAAAGTGAGGTACACCAAATAATCATCCAGTACTCCTATAATACTTATTAGAGGGCTATTATGACCTTTGTGGCCTAAATCCCGAATTTCACAATTTTCCTATTTTAACTGATAATTTATTTATTTATTCTAGTAATCTAGAAATCCAAGTTTAAACATAAAGTACCCATTTAATACAAGAAAATACTCTACAAAATTTATGATAAATTCAAGATGACTTTTCAACTTAAAATCTAGTGTCTCCCAATTTTCCAGCATGAAATAGGCTCTGAATAATTTATAAAACGAATCCCGAAAATTATGGGTTTGTAAAGTAAATATTGCAAATAATCACCTAAAAATCATGAATTAATTTCTCCAAGTGGATATTGGCCTAAAAACTGTCAGAGCCCCAATTTGACAATTTTGCAAAAAGGAAATAGCTCTAATTAATTTAATGACCATAATTGCCCTTTTTAAAACTTGTGAAGGAAATATTAAAGTTCTTCAACTAAACTTTATAACAAAATTCAAGGACAACCATTATGACCTAAAAATCTCTTGTCCAAGTTTCATGAGTATAGAATGAATAGAGTGATCATAATAAATAAAATACCAATTAGGGCTACATCATGTATAATAAAGGGGGTGCTAGTAGTATTACTCTTAAAATTCCAATAAATTCACCAGAGATCCTAACTAACTTAAAATTCATGATACCAAAGTTTCACACCCTTTTAGTGAGTTTTGGTGGCTTATTCTACACAAAAGTTGGGTATGCCCTAAACTAGGGTTAGGGATTTGAGAGGTTCTTCCATCCCCAAATCCCCTAGAATTCATTCTAGAGGGCCTTGGATACTCTAGCCCCATTTCCACCAAGTGGCAAGATCACTCAAGGGTATTTGACCCCATGCCCTTCACAACACTCAAAAGCCCCTCCTTAGGGTTTGAGTTTGGATCCTACATAAAAGCCACCTTAGACCACCCCATAATCCCTTTAAGGGTGTTAAATGTCATTTCCAGTCAGTGGTCAAAATCCCAGCCTCTGTTGAGGTGAATTGACCACTCAACCTCAAAGTGCACTTTTCACTTAAGAGCCCCTCATTATGGTAAAATTATCGTTAGTTCATTTCCTACCCAAAACACATCAATATGGGGTGAAACGTTATACAAAGTCATATCATGAGGCCAGAGATCACTCCCCAAAATTTGGGAGGGTTTGGAGGTAATTAGACCACCTAATTAAATTACCATCTTATTATTAAATAAAAGATAAAACTGTAGTCAAAGTATCTCCAAAAATTCTCATTTTTGGATAAACCCTAGGCATGGTTAAGGGTGACCACTTGCCCAAAATTCAACGCATTTAGACAAGGGATGAAGAGTGGGCACTCAGTTTAATTTCTGACTAGCCCTAGGTGTAGGCCCCACCAAAATGAGTGCCCTGGTCAAACCAGGCACCCAACTTGACTCAAATAAATTTTAAAATAAAATAGACTTCAAGCAATACAATGTTTATGTTGGCCACTTTTACAGTAGATTCCTATAGGTATTTTTTAAAAATTTAAAACTTGAAATACTAAATGTGTGACATAAATCAAATAACAGAAATCATTTCCTATAGTTTTATATTTCCCATGCACGAATCTTGGTGCGCGACGGATGGAATCCCGTCGTCTTCAAGCTACAGCCGACGTCCTAGATTCATACCGCCTGGAGCTCCTTCTGGACACTGCCGTCGGCGATCCGGCCACCTCCCCGGCCGGCCACCACCACCTCCGTTGAGGTGGTGGCTGTCGCCAGGCGGCGGCACAGCCGCCGGAGAGCCCTATTCCGGCGGTTCTTCCAAGATAAATTTCGGCCCAAAACCATGAAATTTTTGAGTTGAATCGGGCTCAACTGTGCCCGAACCTTGGCCCTAGTGATTGCTAAGAACTATCCATGGAAGGAGTGGAGGAGGACCTGAATCGCGGCCTGGGAGCGGGTGTTGTGCCTCCTCGCCATTGTCGTCCACCAAGCTTGAGCTCCTCTACAACTTCTACACCAACATCTCTGGAACTGCGATCTGATCGGGGGAAACGCTTCCCCTTGCCCTGGTGAAGGTGTCTAATGAAGGAATTGGGGAGAGGAGGTTTGTAACTCCCCAATTCTTCAAGACACCATTAAGGCCATAAATGGGGGATTTTCGGTTTCACTGAATTTGAATGGCTGAGCTCCTCCACTAGCCGGCCACCACCTGAAAACTCCTCCCCTACCTCCAAGGAGTTAGAGCCCCATCAAAGGAGGGGGTTATGGAGCCTCCATGGCCATGATGGTCATTAAGCTCCGTCATCTCTCTCCTCCAAATGTAGGTAATTCCCTCTTTCTCTCTCCTAGTCACCCACTTCTGAATTTGGTGGGCCCAAAATATGTCTCACCACCTCCTATACCTATGGGGTACACTTGCCTAGGCCTAGCCCACTTGGATTGGGCTTGAGTTAGCCATTTAGGCTAATTTGACCATCTTGACCCAAGAGTTGACTTTAGTCAAATTAGCCACTGGGGCTGGCCTCAACTGATCCTTGATGACCCATGGGAGTCCCCTAAAGTCTACAAGCACTTGGGTAGGGTCCACTTGCACACTGTAGGTCACTTGCCCCTTGGTTAGGGTACTTTGACAAGTTTAGGGCTAGAGTTGATTTGAGTCAACTTTAGCTCTAAAGTTGACCCCAATGAGTCGTAGGTGACCCATTGACCTTACCTCAGGGTTAGGATGGCATGGGTGGGGTCTACTTGGCTAGGGAATGGTCATTTGACCCTAAGTAGGTTAGTTTGACCCATTTAGGGTCAGAGTTTACTTTGGTCAA
This sequence comes from Platanthera guangdongensis, assembly GCA_039583875.1. Lineage (NCBI taxonomy): Eukaryota > Viridiplantae > Streptophyta > Magnoliopsida > Asparagales > Orchidaceae > Platanthera > Platanthera guangdongensis. Next base: position 52,375,257 of record CM077164.1, read on the forward strand.
CTTAACCACTATGACTGCCCTCCTTGGGTCCTTAGTGACCCATTGGCCACACTTTAGGTCTAGGAAGACCCTGGTAGGGTTGGTTGGGCTTACTAGGGCACACTGCCCTTGGTTAGGGTACCTTGCCCACTTTAGGCCTATGGTAGTTCTAGGTCAACTGGGCCACCCTAAGTCGACTTTCAACGGACCCTTAGGGCTCTAATGGACCTCACAATGGATTGATGAGACCATGGTGGAGTCTATTTATTTGAGGGATGTTACAGATTTCAGACTAGTTGAGATCAAAATCTCCGTTCATAGTTCGTCGAGCTGCGTTCAACGAATAGTGTTGTTTTCGTCGAGCTTTGTTCGACGAATTATGTTGAACAAAACTTTTCTGAAGATTTTTAGATTGATTTGATTTATTCTGTTGCAAATCTTCAGTATTTTCATCTATATCCTCTAATGTTTCTTTTCCTTTAATTGATTCTAAATGACTTATTTGTTCAAGAGCATTCATTAAATCTTCTTTGAGTTTTGTATTTTCAGAAGATACATTATTTAATTTCTATTTGAAAAGTTTTATTTCCTTCTCAGATTGAATTAAGTCTTTACACAATAATTTAAAATCAGTTTTAAATTCTTCTGATGAAAGATCAAAAGAAGAGATTACATGATCCTCTTCTGATTCACATTCTGATTCTTCATCAGAGTCTGATTCTTCATCATGGTTGCTGTAGGAGGCATTTATTGCCATTAAGCAAAATTTTCTTTCTCTTGCCTCTTCTTCCTCTTCAGTTCTGCAGGATGAAGCTTCAGAGTCACTCCAAGTTTCAGCTTCAAAGTTTCTTTCTTTAGCTGATCTAGTAGTCATTATTGTGAGGGAGTCCCACATATCTTTTGTAGATGAACATTCAGTAATTTCCTAAAAAATGTCATCAGACATTGATTGTGCAAGAATGTTCATTGCTTGTGCATCAGCAATCTTTAGCCTTTTTTGGGCATCTGTCCATTGAGATGATGGAACAACATTAATGCTAATTATTTCCAGTGATTGATAAGGACCTGTCAAAATGGAATTAAAAATATTTTCATCAATGGAGTTCATATAAAGCCTAATCCTTGTCTTCCATAGTGCAAGCTTATCTAGATTGCACATGGGTAGTCTGGTGCTTGAAAACTCTTAAATTTGTGTCATGATGAACTCTAAAGATATATAAGATCTATCAGATTGTTTTGGTTCAGGTGTTAGCCTGTATAACCAAAGTAACCTCATCTGATACCAATTGAAAGTGAGGAGTTAGATCTGGAATACTCTAGAGGGGGGTGAATAGAATATCCTTAAAAACCAAATGAATTTTCAAGTTTTGTAGAGTAAATAAACTACTGCAGAATATAAACTAATTAAATGCAAACACTGCAGTCCTAATTAACACAGCCACAGTAAGAACAAAAAGAAAAGGGCAACCAGATGACACAAGAATTTATAGTGGTTCCCCAACCTGGGTACATTCACTCTTCTACAACCCTGGTAGGAATCCACTCAGATTTTTGAACAGGTGTCTGACACCAATGAGCTTTTGATCAGGTGCTAAAAAACCAATCCTCAAGTCTTTTGGTCAGATGACTTGCAACTAAGAATAACTTTTGAAGGGAGTTAAAGAACCCTTTATACAGTGGGGAGATGAGAGATGATTGTCTTCTCTTTCTCAATGTATAACAGAGAAGAGTTAAGTGGATATTGATTTTACAAAGAGCTCCCCCTGAGATATTGAATGGTTCAAGGAAAGTGGAGCTTTTCTTCAGGGTGACAGGTCTTCAAACTTGCAGCCTTGACCAGTTGATGTTCCGGAACTGCTTGACAGATAGATTGTTTGTTGTCCTTCAAGTATCCTGGAATATAGAGAGAAGAAGACTCTTGATTTTGTTTTGATGTTCTTCTTCTTCTTCAGATGGCTGCCGCTTTTTCTGGTCTAGAGCTGGTAACAAATTTCTGTATCAGATTTCTCTGTGTGTGTATCAGAGTTCTGTAGAGAGAGAGGTAGAGAATCCTTGATCATAGACTCGCTGTATTGCTCACTTGTTTTCCGATTCCTTCTGCTGCGCCAGGAAAAGAGAGAAAATCTTTTTTATATTTTTCAGATAAGTTCCCTTTTGAAATTTTAAATCTTCTGCATTTAAAGCTGATGGCCTGGAGAATGTTTTGCATTGATTGAGTTTCTCCAACTGTCCCAAGAAAAAATGGCAAGTAATAATCCTAGAGAAGACCCTAATTAATGCTCAGTCTAACGATAATATTCAGAGAATATTGTAGCATTAATTACTCAGGAATTATTGTAGTAGTAAAGGGACAGAAGGATGGAAATAACCAAGTCTGGATTCGTCGAACAAAGAACAGAAATCGTCGAGCTGAGTACACAGTTCGTCGAGCTGAGAAGTTGTGTTCGTCGGCCAGATGGCTTCTGTTCGTCGAGCTGAGTTCCAAGATCGTCGAGCTAAGAATAGATAAGTGCATTCTCTAGAACCTTTCCTTAAGCATCTTCAATTGGTCCCCCTCTAGCATCTTCATCTACAGCAACCTCAAGCACAAATGCAGTTCAACCACCTGAGTGGACTGAAGCCCAGAAGAAAGCTAGAATTGATGATGCTAAAGATATGAATATTCTGGCCCAAACTATGTCTGATGACATATTCCAGAAGGTGTCTGAATGCATATCAGCCAAGGCCATTTATGAATCCCTTAACCAAATGGTGGCTGGATCTGCAGATGAAAGGAAGGACAGGATATCCAATCTCATTTCTCAGTATGAGAATTTCAAGAAGGAGGAAGCTGAGTCAGTAGTTGATATATACAACAGGTTAAGCTCAATCATCAATGAGCTAAAGACCTTGAACAAGGACATCACCCTCACAGAGGTGAATGATAAGATCCTTATGTGCTTCCCAAGCTCATGGGACTCAAGGATCTGGCACACTAAGAAGGTCAGAAGCCTAAATGAGATTTCCACTGAATCTCATTTAGGAAAGCTTAAGTCCTATGAACAGCTCATCAAATCCATAGAAGCAACTGAGCAGAAAACACCTCCACCTGCAAGGAAGGAACATAGCATTGCATTCAAAGCTGCTGAAGAGACAGAGACTCCAACAATCAATGAAGAGTTGATGAGCCTCTTTGCCAAAAGATTTTACAAGATGGCAAAGAAAGATTTCAGAAGGAAGTCATCCAGGAAGGATGACAAGCCAAGGTATGACAAGACCCCCATTAAAGAAGTGGTCTATTTTGGCTGCAGAAAACCTGGACACTTCATCTCTGAGTGTCCAGAGAATCAGAAGAAGGAGAAGAGAAGAGAGAAGGACACAAGAAGACAGTAGAGTAGCAGGCCTTCCTCTAATAAATACAAGAAGAAGGAGAAAGGTTTTGTAGCTGAAAGCTGGAGTGAAACAGAAGATGAATCCCTATCTTCCAGCTCCAGTGAAGAAGAAGAGGAGGTAAGGGCAAAAGAGATATGCCTCATGGCTATTGATGCCTCTAGGAGCCAATTAGATGAAGAAGAGTCTGACAATTAAGAAGCTTTAGAATCTGAAGCTGACCAGGTACTTTATTCTTTTGATTATAGTTCTGAAACATTTAAATCAGAATTTAAAACCATGTGTATAGATCTTATAAATTCTGAAAAAGAAATCAAAGCACTGAGGGAGAAACTAGCTAGTCAAGAGACATTGACATCAGAAAATATAAAGCTAAAAGATGAACTCACACTAGCAAATGAACAAATTATTCTGCTAAAAACACAACTATGTGAAGCCAAATAACTTGAGGAATCTCTCAATAGAAGAAGCCTCAAGCTGATGGACATCATAAGCACTGTCAATGCCAGATTAAATGGCAAGCTAGGCTTGGGTGCTTCATCAAGTTTGCCCCCCATTCTCAGGAAGAATATTTTAACAACTCCCATCAAATTTATTTCAGCCAAAGGGAAAGAAATAATAAACCATAAACAAACCTTAGAAGATATTCCCAAATCAATAAGTCAAAACCACAAAAATCAGAAAACCTTAACTAAAAACAAAGTTTAGCAACTTTCGTCGAACGCAGGTCGATGAAATGTGACCAGTTCATCAAACCCAACTCGACGAATGTTGAACGCTAACTTTAGATATAATCATTCATCTAACTACGATCGACGAACTCTATATGGTTCGTTGAGCAAATATCGACGAACGTGGGGCATAGAAAATGAACATGTTCATTCTCTGGGCAGAGATCGACGATCTCATCCCAATTTGTCGAACTCTGTTCGACAAACTCACAATAATTCGTCGAACCCAGAAAGACTTAACAAAAATTATAACTATAACAGCAAATCTAATAAACCTAGGAAACCATGTAATCCTTTAGCTGATTGGATAATACCACCTAGACGATATCACCCATTAGGATACAAGTCTCAACCACAATTTTCTGTAATTTCCAGTTTTTCTTATCAGCAATATAAAGGACCCAAGGTAACCTGGGTCAAGAACAACTAACTATTTTCTTTGCTGATAAAGAGCTGTCCAGTGATCAACCAAACATGGTATCTGGACAGTGGATGCTCCAAACACATGACTGGCAACAAGGACAATTTAATCAATTATAAGTCCAAGCTAGGGCCAAAGGTAATCTTTGGTGATTCAAAATATGGCCAGTCAGAAGGTTATGGAGAAGTGAGAATTGGGACTGTCACCTTTAAGAAAGTGACATATATCAGAGGACTCAAGCATAATCTTATCTTCATAAGCCAGTTATGTGATGAAGGTTATCAGGTACACTTTAACTCATCATCATGTACTATTTCTAATAAGGAAAACCAAATTGTTTAAATTGGAAATAAACAAGGGAACATCTACTTAGTTAATTTTTATTCTGCCAATTCAGACATCTGGCTACTCAATGTAGTTAGTACTCATAATAAATTATGACATAAAAGGATAGGTCATGTTAATATGAAAAATATTGCTAGGCTATCAAAAGACAGCCTTGTGAGAGGCTTACCTTCTGGCCCCTATAAGAAGGAAGGCCTTTGTAGGGCTTGTCAACTAGGCAAGCAAACTAAATCTAGTTTTAAATCAGTAAATAAAAGTGATTCACCTAGGATTTTGTACTTGTTACACACGGATATTTTTGGACTCATTGATGTACAAAGCCTAGGAGGGAAATCCTACACTTTAGTTATTTTGGATGACTTTTCAAGGTTCACTTGGGTGTCCTTTCTGAGATCTAAGTCAGATACCTTTAAGGTTCTTACAGATTCTCTCCATACCATACAGATTAAGTTCTCTACTCATGTTGCATTGATCAGAAGTGATCATGGTACAGAGTTTGAGTCTCTTCTTATGCATGAGTTTTGTGAGAAGGAAGGTATCAGGCACTGTTTCTCAGCTCCTAGAACTCCCCAACAAAATGGGGTTGCTGAAAGGAAAAAATAGGACCCTGATTGAAGCTACAGGCATATTACTTGCAAATGCTTACATGCCTCTATCCTTTTGGGCAGAAGCTGTAATCACAGCAAATTATATCCTGAACAGGAGTTTGATACACAAACTGAAAAATAGGACTCCCTATGAATTACTTAAATGGAAGAAACCTAAAATCAACTATTTTAAAGTATTTGGATGTATATGTTATGTACATAACAACAATAAGAAATACATTAGAATATTTGAAGCCAAAGCTGAAGAGGGAATTTTTCAAGGATATTCCTAAGTAAGCAAGGCTTATAGGGTGTTCAATAAATCAATTTTAAAAATTAAGGAATCTATACATGTTACCTTTGATGAAACTAACATGTCTTATAAGGAGAAAGAGATTTCTACTAGTAGTCCTTTGCAGGTACCTCACTTGTGTGAGAATATGTATGGAGTAAACCTCACCCAAAAGGTTCCAACACATCCTTCTCAATAGGTTGATGAAGATAGTGATGAAGAACATCAGGAACAAACTAAACTTCCTCCAATAGCAAACATAATTCCACAAGAGAAATTAATTCAAAATGTTGTTGCTGAACCAACTTCATCCACTGATCATGTCACACTAAGGGATCACCCTAGATCTCAAGTGATTGGAGACATGTCAGCAGGTATACAGACAAGGCATCAACTCAACCAAGACTTAATACATGCATGTTTTCTCTCTCAGGTTGAACCTCAATCCATACATGATGCTGAGCAGGATCCCCACTGGATCATTGCAATGCAAGAGGAATTAAATCACTTTGAGACATGTAGAGTTTGGGATTTGGTTCCAAGACCCCAAGACTACCCAGTCATTGGAACCAAATGGGTATACAGAAATAAACTAGATGCCCACGGTACAATTGTGAGGAATAAGGCTATGATTGTTGCTCAAGGATACATGCAAGAAGAAGGCATAGATTATGATCAAACCTTTGCAACAGTTACAAGGTTAGAGGCCATCAGAATTTTTCTGGCCTATGCTGCCTACAAGAAGTTCAAGGTATATCAAATGGATGTGAAGAGTGCTTTTTTGAATGGAGTACTGAAAGAAGACGTTTATGTTGAGCAACCTCAAGGTTTTGTCTCTCCAACTTATCCCTCTCATGTGTTTAAATTGCATAAAGCTCTATATGGTCTAAAGGAAGCTCCAAGAGCTTGGTATGAGACCCTAGCTAGCTTTCTGATATAGCATAAGTTAACTAGAGGCATAGTAGATAAAATACTTTTCACTAGACATCATAAGGACCAAACTTTATTAGTACACATTTATGTGGATGACATCATATTTGGGTTTACTGATTCCAAATTATGCAAGAGGTTCTCTGACCTCATGCATTCAAAATTTGAAATGACTAGCATGGGTGAGCTCTCCTACTTCCTTGGTCTCCAAGTGAAGCAGCTGCGTGATGGCATCTTCATCTCCCAAGCTAAATATGCCAAAGAGCTTATCAAGAAGTTTGGGATGGATGATGCCTTAGCAAAGAAAACACCTATGGCTACAAATGTTGTAATAGACTCTGATGCACATAGGAAACCTGTGGATCAGAAATTATATAGGGCCATTGTTGGGTCCCTACTATATTTTACAGCTAGCAAACCTGATATCATATTTGCCACATGCCTTTATGCTAGGTTCCACGTGAACCCAAAAAAATCTCACCTTATTTACTTAAAAAGAATTTTAAGATATATAAAGAGTTATCCTAGTCTAGGCCTATGGTATCCTACTGAGTCAGAATTTGAGTTAACTGGATACTCAGATGCTGACTTTACAGGATACATGGTGGACAGAAAAATTACCTCAGGAACCTGCCAGTTCCTTGGGATGAGATTAGTGTTCTGGTTTTGTAAAAAGCAGCCATCTGTGTCTACTTCAACTGCTGAAGCAGAATACATTGCAGCTGGCAGTTGTTGTTCACCGATGTTGTGGATTCAAAATCAACTACTAGACTATAGTCTCAACTTTAATAATTCAACTCTACTATATGATAACACAAGTGCTATAGCCATAGCACAAAATCCAGTCCATCACAGTAGGACTAAGCATATAGATATTAGACATCATTTCATTAAAGAATGTGTATACAAAAACAAAATTAAACTTGTCTATATCTACACTGATTTACAAAGAGCTGATATATTCACCAAATCTCTGGATGAGAGAAATCATCCATTCTTTATAAATCAGCTTGGAATGATCAATGGAGAAGACTTAGTTTAGTTTGTCTGCACTCGACGAATTTTAAAAAGTTCGTCGAACAGTGTTCGATGAACTGGGGAAAGTTTGTTAAAGTACATCTTTTCTCCTGGGGTGGCTGGTGTGATGGGTCCGCATATATCGCTGTGTACTAGGTCCAGTACATTTTTTGCGCGGCTGTTCGTCTCCCTTAGGAACGAGGCTCATCGTTGCTTGCCAACAAGGCAACCATCACAGATTTGATCCACCTGATCAATCTGTGGTAGCCCACAAACCATATTGTGTTGCACCAATTTGTGGAGTACCTTGAAATTTAGGTGTCCGTAGCGCGCATGCCACCACCAGACATGTTCGCCGCACTTTGCCGCCAAACACACAGGTTGTGTTATATCAAGCTTAAGCATATATAAGCGGTTCTTGGCTCTTCTTACCTTGACAAGTAATTGTTATTACCGATCGCGGATCGACAATACTCCTTCCTTGATGAGTGTTTGACAACCGTGTTCATCGAGCTGCCCGAGGCTCACTATGTTGCTGCAAAGCTGTGGGATGTAGTAGACATCCATCAGCGTGCGATGCTCGCCATTTTGACAAGTGAACAACACCGATCCGCGCCCACAAATATCAACGACTGAGTCATCCACAAATTTTACCAAGCCCTTGATGATGGTGTCTAGCTCAATAAAATTTTCCTTGCACCCGGACATGTGATTGCTTGCCCCGATGTCCAAGTACCAAGTCTCATCTTGGTGATCTTCCTGTCGACCAAGGTGCACTTGCGCTTGAACCTCGTTGAGCATGATATCACCAGTCGAATCTTCTATGGCCTCCATGAGTGTGCATGTTTGCGCCATCAGTAGCACGGGCTCGTCGTCTTGGGCTAGTGGGAGATTCACTTGCTCTTTGCATTCTCGTCGTGGCCCGCCACAACGATTTGCTTCCCTTTGCAGACACATTTTTTGTGTGCATTATGCTTGGCTTGACCGCGATTTTGCTTCCCGCTAGTACCATTATCGGCAGTCTTGTTACTATCTGAGGGAACCTCTCCCGGCTGCCTCCTTTTGTGGCATGCTAGCCACTGTTCCTCCGTTAGAAGCAAACGATGGTCATATAGAACTTTGTTTCCAAGTTCATAATGCTCCTCAACAGTCTTTAATCGACCGATGAGCTCTTCGATGGACAAGGTCTTCATGTCGAGTAGTTGCTCAATTGAGATGGCGATTTGCATGTTCCTGGGTGGAACAACACAATGGAATTTTTTGATGACCTTCTCATCTTCCATCGTGTTCCCAAGCGCGCGAATGCCATTGATGATGTTGTTGAGCGACATGGCAAAGTCATCCACAGATTCACTTTCCTTCATGCGGATCACCTCAAACTCATTGTAGAGTGTTTGTGTCTTCACCTCGCGGACTCGCTCGACACCCATGTGCCTCGTTTGCACGGTGTCCCATGCCTGCTTGGCGGAGTTCTTCACTGCCAACATGGATAGCAACTCCGAAGGTATGACTTGGAGGATGGCCGCCAACGCCATCCTATCAAGTTGGTACTCATCATCACCCGGTTCGATCGCCTCCCAGACTCCTTGGGCTTGCAGATTTACTCTCATGAAGAGATCCCAATCTGCATAGTTTGTGCGCGCGAGCAACGGGTAAACCAGCGTCACCCCCGCCTCCCTTGCTTGATGCACTGCCAGTGGCCGTCTGCCACTATCATCTATGTCACCGCTTAGCATCTTAGCAGAGGATCTGCCACTGCTCGGGGAGTCATCGACGTCACCGCTTAGCACCTTAGCATAGGATTTTGATCCTGACATTGTCGACATAACCGACTCTGATACCAAATGTTAGGAGAGAAGCACAAAGACGGGAAAAAGAAAGTTTGTTGAGTATTATTTCTTCTTCACTTGGCTTACAAATACTTTGATTATATATATATATATATATATATATATATATATATATATATATATATATATATAGCCAACTTCATGCATAAGTAGTAAAAATGAAATTGGTTACTCTTAGTCTTCACACATGTGAATCACAAGAGCTTACTTAAAATATAAAAGCATGATTCACACAACTATTAATACACTACAAATGTGAATCACACCAAGAATAATGTCAACAGACATTATTTCCGTCTTCTCTGTTCTTCTCACTGCTAATGTTACAGTTTCAGAAGCTTGCCCCCTTTGTTTACTCTTTTGAAATTTTAAGTTATGCCAAGGAGTTGCCACTACTTGAAGATCCTAGCTAAAAATCTTAAAAAGGCAGTCTCAGTGACGATGTAGGAGGCAGCAAAAACAGATATCTACGGGAATCTGAGGGTTGCAACTCTTATTTTTGACATGGATCCTCACTGGTTAGATAACTACTAAAGCACCCGTTTATTTCTGAACTGATGCGTGTTAGCGATTTCTAGAGGTTAGATGTTGCTTTGGTCTTCTTGTTGTTTGGATTTACTTCATTTATTCATTTGCTTCTTCTATCCCAGGTGATATCACTTCAATTTCTCGCGAGTTCTGACTGTTTCTATAGTAGATCTAGTTACAGTAGTGGTGGTCTGTTAGATCATATAGAACTTCTCATTGTTGAAATTTGTGAAGTGGAAGTTGGTGATCGGGCAGACCTGCCGGCCTAGATGGACTGTCTATGCGGACTGATGGAGCAGGCTGACGGTCTGGTGATGGCGGCCTGATGTGGTTCTTGAGGTAGTTGTGTGGATAGAAATGGAGTTTGCCATGCTGGGCGGACTTGGATTGGAGTCCTCCTGCTTCTGCGTTCTGGCTTATTGCCAGTTTGGCTTACGGATTGGAGCTTTTCTGCAGACTGCGCGGATTGGTTGTGAGTCTGACAGTTGTCTGCTGTGCTAGTTGAAGCTTGCGAGTTCTGCCTTGCTCTGGTGGAGCATTGGCAATCTACCTTGGGAGCTGGCGGACTGGGGTCGTGTCCGTCTAGCTCGCGCTAGTTGTTTTGTGGGTTGCTGGACTTGTTCACACTGCGTGACAAGTCCAGGGTTTCCGCAGGATCCGTAGAGTCTGTTATTGACCTGGCGATCTCCCTATTGGTCGTGGACTTGTGCGGCGGGCTGATGCAGTTCCTGCAGAGTCCGTTGTTGACTGGGCGATCTGTTTGAAAGATATTGTACATAATCACCTAGAGGGGGGTGAATAGGTGACTTAACTCTTTTCTACTTTTAGGCAGAATTCAGATTAATTCTCAGAGTTATATCTATATTTACCAAGCATACAAACAGCAATCACAGCAAAATACAATCACACATTAGACACACAGTTTTATAGTGGTTCCCCAAGCTTTGGGTACATCCACTTTCCCCCTTCGTCTATCTAGCAGTGTACTAGATTCGGCCAAACTCCTCCACTATCTCAGATCCTCAAATCTTACACTCAGAACCTCAAAACAGGTTCCTACAACTCAGGCCAAAGGCCCTATAACTCAGCTTTTTCCCAAAGCCTACACTCAGCCACCAAGGCCTACACTCAGCCACCAAGGCCTAAACTCAGCTACCAAGGCCTACACAAGGCCTACACTCAGCCACCAAGGCCTACACTCAGAGATTCAACTCTCCTACACTCAGGCACACAGGCCCTACACTCAGACTTTATAATTACAGGCTTACAAACTCAGATCCTTAAGGATCCTACCAGATATAATGAATACAAAAATATAACCCAAACAACTCAGAGACAAGAGAGAAGAGTTGTGAGTTTCTTGATGAGTTCTTGGAAGAACTCAGCTGAAATCAATCTTACTTGGATTTCTTCAAAGCTTCTTGAATGTAGAACTAAATAAGATTGATCTCCTCTGCAGTTGATCCTTGATCTCTGCTACTTAAGATTCAGATCAAATCTGAACCCTTCTTCTCAGCCTGGTTCCAGCGGCTGATTTGTTAGAAGGATCTCTCTCTCTCTCCAACTTCTTAGATCTTCACTTGAAAGCAAGATCTTCTTTGTATATTGATCACTTCAATCTAATCAATCATCTTTTGTAGACAGTATAAGCCTATTTATAGGCCTTCTTCATGGTAACCGGCTGATCCGGTTCATAACTGATTTCTGACAACTCTGATAGGTGCAGCAGACCGGCTGGAAAGGCAGCTGTCAAGTCATCCAGTCAGTTCTTGAAAATTCTCTAACTATCTGAAAGTGTCGAGACTATCTGTCTTTAAGTGTCGACACTTATAGACCAAGTGTCGACACAAGTTGTCTAAGTGTCTACACTAGCCTACAAGGTGTCGACACAACTCCTTGTATTGTAGATTTTATATCTCGACACTGCTTCTTCTTTATGTGTCGACACAGATGATGTGTGTCGACACAAGTCCTTGTACTTCAGTATTTGCTGAATACTTGTAAGTGTCAACACATCTCCTTGTGTCGACACATCTTCATGTGTTGAACTTGTTAAGTGTCGACACTTCTTCTTGGTGTCGACACATGTCTTCAGTGTTGATACTTGCTGAGTGTCGACACAGCTCCTTGTGTCGACACATTCTTCTTCTTATTGAGACTTCAGCTGAGTGTCAACACATCCCCTTAGTGTCGACACTTGTACTTAGAATATTTTGTTGGACTTTGCTGATCTTTGCTAAGTGTCGACACAGCTCCTTGTGTCGACACTTTCTTCAAGTGTTGAGTATTCAGCTGAGTGTCGACACATTGCTCTGAGTGTCGACACTTATACTTAGCTTTTGCTGACTTTTGCTGAGTGTCGACACGGCTCCAAGTGTCGACACTTTCTGATGTAGACACAGTTCCACTGGGTGTCGACACAACTGCTAAGTGTCGACACTGCTTCACTGCACTTTTCTTCATTGAGTGTCGACACAGCTCCTTGTGTCGACACTTTGTGTCTGGTGTCGACTCTACATCCTAGGTGTCGACACAATGACTCCAATTGTCGACACTGCTTGCCCGGGTGTCGACATAAGTCTTCTTAAGTGTCGACACTTTCCTTCTGGGTGTCGACACATGGACTTAGAAACTTTTTCATCTTTCCTGCAAATACTTAACATGCACAAGGTAACTCAAAAATACATCAAATACATTTTGATGTATATCATTGAGTAGGGTGAGGCTTCTTCAAATCAGGTACATTTAAACTAATGTACCCAACAATCTCCCCCTATTTGGAGAAGTCATAACCCTTAGTCAATGATATACACCATTCATAATAAAATTATAAACATGATGTGTAGCAGGAATATATAACAGGGCAAACATAAACATATATCAATCAAACATTTATACACAGATATAATCTCAGAACAATAATGAAATAAATTTATCACACAACAAATTTATTACACAACACATTGTTCTAATACTTTGTCATATTCATATTTCAAAAGTTTACAGAATGTTTATCATCAAAAGATTACATAGTAAACTTAAGAAAAATTTCAATGTTATTTCTGTTCAGCCTCTTTGATCACTATCCCTTTTCCAGATTGTACTTTAGCTTGTACAGGGGCTTCAATGTCTTCAGCAGCAGCAGCCTTTTTCCCTTTAAGATCATTTTTCTTTATCTCTTCAGCTTTGATCTTTTGCCTTTCAAAATAATGATAAGGCTTGGGAAAGTACTTGCTAGGCTCCTGGGCAGTAGGAGGTAGCTTTCCCATCTTGGTCTTTCTTCTATATTGGACTATAGCCTCCTGCCTTGTCTCATATTTTCTTCATTCTGATTCAGAAAACCACTTGTTCCTGTCTTGCACATTATCTTTTGTAGCTTTCCAGGCAGTCAAAATAATGTTCCTAGAGGTGGGGCTCCACTGCTCAAAGTCAGGTCTTTGTTCAGCTTGCTCCCTGAACCTCTTCTTAGACAATCTGGCTTCTTGTTCAGCTTGCTCTTTCAAAATAGCTTCCTGTAAGGCCTCAGATACTGGCTGACCACTTTGTCAAGAATGACCTTCTGAGTTCCATCAGGTGGACTATACATTGAATGTATATCAGCTTGAACCATATCAAAATCTGGTGGAGGATAGATCAATTGAGCTACTTCTGGTTGCTCACCTCCAAGATATGCAGGGTTGACTCCAGATTATGCTACATCATTATCATCACATAGAGGAGGATAACCAAGAGTGGCTCTGATGGAATTAGAAATCCATTTTGCATGCTCAGAGCCAGATTTGACTAATACCCTCTCCCCCTTTATGACTTCTCTTTCCATGTGATCCCTTAAATCATCTTTTTGAAATCAGATTTGGGCATTTAGATAATTTACTCCATCCCTATAGAAAGGTTTTAACCTTTGAAGTTTATCAGTTATCAACTTTTGAGAGTCTTGTATGGCAGTCTTAACAGCAGTTATTTCCTCTTGGAATGCTTTGTCAAAATCTGCCTTAGCAGTAGCAGTAGAAGTTATCAGGCCAGTAGCAATGTTCTTCATCTCAGTGATAATGGCATTGTGAGATTCAGTTAAGTTATCATTCATCCTGATCTGATTCTCAAGAACATAGCCCTGCTTTAGTGCAATGTCATCTACTTGTTCCTTGATCTTTTCTTGATGAGTTGCTAAATAGACTACTGCATTCCCTCCCTTGTGGAAGCAGTCAGTCATTTCCTTCTTATTAAGATTCATTTCAAATCTTATACACTTTATTTCTTGGGCTAAATCAAATTGTAGTGATTTATTCCCCTCATCCACATAAGTCTCTATAGCTTTTCTATGCTCATCCAGCTTGATCTGCATGGCAACCATCAATGCACTGTAATCAACAGATGGTGCTGGCTGTGAGAGAGGTTGTGGTGCAATAGTTTGCAATGCCTTCTTATAAGTTTGGCTCCTTCTTTTGAAGACTTGAAACTTCTTCTTCTTAGCCCTTGCTGCCTCCTCATCCTCAGAAGCTGAGGTGATGGTTATATCTACCCTTTCCTTAGGTAGTTCCTCAACAGCTTGGGGCTTCTCAGTCTCTTGCCTTGTAGGCTCTTCAACAATTACCACTTGCTCCCCCTCAACTGGAGCATTCTCCCCCTCAGCAACTGTTTCTTTGTCAAAATCAACTTGATCCAGATTTAGGAATAGATCTTCCATGGTATATTCTGATGGAGAATGAGTTGGAGAAACTCTTGACTCATCTTCTACTGGATCAGATACTATTTGAACTTCAACGGATGTGTCCTTCATGACCACATCTGGGACTGGACTATCAATCTGTGGTTGCTGATAAACATCAGACAAATTAGTATCCTCTATAGGAACATCTAACGCATTAAGCTCAGTGATTACCTCAAGGATGATGTTTGTAGCTTGCTCACTCTCAAGAGGATTTGGCTCTTCCACAACTAGTGGCTCCCCTTGGACTGAATCCTTGTGTATGGGGCTAGCTTGAGGTAGCTCCCCCTGCCTTTCAGCAACTACTTGTTGATCTGGAGACTTCATAGCAGTGCCTGTGTCTTCTTCATCAGGTGTGAAGACCACTTGCTCTTCACTACTAGAGCTGCTAGATGTTTCTTGAGCTACTGGAGCAGTTTTCCTCTTCTTCTTTTGAGGTGATACTTTCTCAGGAGTTATCTTCTCAGGGGTTGGCATCTCCTTAGACAACACCCTGTCCCATCTAGAGAATATCCTCAAGTCCATCTTTCTCATATGGTTGATTTTACTGCCAGCAGCTTGATGCATAACCTCTGGTATACTACCAGCAAGGTATAGACTTAAGATCCTACCCAAGTTGGGTTTCTTCAGACTTTCTTTAATCTTATCAAAGACTATAATAGACCAATCTGTTTTCACTGTGAAGATTATTCTTGTCATAAGATTGAACATATGGGCAGATATCCTGTCATGCCCTCCTGGCTTACTCAAGATTACTTTTCCAACAATTTCTGATAGAAATTTTCCCTGGTAGTTCATTCCTTTTCTATTGAAAACTGATCCAATTTTCATTTTAGAATCTAGTCCACACCAAGTTAGAGCTTCTCTGGTCTTTGAAGCAGTAACTTCATCTTCTTTTTTTGTCCTTGTCAGGTTTAGGATCTTCCTCAAACTCTTAGGTGATACTTTCACCTTTTCACCATGGACCCTGGATTTGATCTTGAATCCAGATTCGTCTACTTGAGCGCCATTCAGGAATTCCAGTACTTCCTTCTTCCAGATCTTTGTGGGCTCAGAAATAAGAAATTCTAACCCTGAGTCTGCAACTAGGGTTATCACGGTCTTAATTTCTGGGTCTGCTTCATCAAATGCATTCCGCACCAGTTCATAGCCTTTGTTGACGTTCTCCTCAAGCTTTGGCGCCTTTAGGGTTTGAATAATTTGACTGTAGAGAATAGAGGTGTCGACACACAAGTTTGGACTTGAAACTTTTGAAAGCGTGTCGACAGACTAAGGCAAAATCCTATTTATACCTTTCTAAGTTTGAAGATGAAAGGGCGGGTCAGCTAACTTAAATTGTGTCGACACTGTGGATAAGTATCGACACTGACTTATAATATCTCGACACCTATGTGTCGACACAGGTTTATTCAACATATTTATGTGTCGACACTTGATTATGTGTCGACACCACTCAACTCGACATTTAGTCGAGACTTTACTTAGATAATTCTGAGTAAATACTAAGTGTCGACACCACTTTGGATGTGTCGACACCTACTTGTCATGTGTCGACACTAATATTCTGAAGTGTCGACACCAACTTCCTAGATGTGTCGACACCTTTTCCCTGAAGTGTCGACACCAATATTCTGTCTCGACACAGACAACTCTGTGTGTCGATACTATTTTACTTAACCAATTCTATAAACTTATTCTAAGTTTATCATACCTAGTTCAATTTTAAACCTATTGAACTTAGTTTCTTCTAGAGGCTTAGTATACATATCAGCTAGTTGATTATCTGTTCTAACATATTCCAGTAAAATATCTTCTCTTTCTACATGCTCCCTAAGAAAATGATATTTTATTTCAATATGTTTGGTTCTACTATGGGATACAGGATTATTAGCAATTGATATAGCACTAGTAGAATCACAAAAGAGTGGAGTTCTACTTACCTGAATTCCATAGTCCTCAAGCTGATGTTGTATCCATAGAAGTTGAGCACAACAACTTCCTGCAGCCATATATTCTGACTCTGGAGTGGAGATAGCCACACTTGTTTGCTTCTTGCTACTCCATGAAATTAGTCTTCCACCTAGGAATTGACAGGTTCCAGTAGTGCTTTTTCTATCTTCTTTGCATCCTGCAAAGTCTGCATCTGAATAACCTGTTAGTTCAAAATCCTCATTCCTAGGGTACCAGAGGCCTAGATCGGGAGTGCCCTTTAGATATCTCAATATCCTTTTGACTGCTGTCAAATGAGACTCCTTAGGGCATGCTTGATACCTTGCACAGACACATGTAGCATACATGATATCTGGTCTACTTGCAGTCAAATAGAGTAAGTATCCAACTATCTCTCTATACAAAGTCTCATCTACAGGTTTCCCTGCATCATCCTTGCTAAGAGACATACTTGACCTCATAGGAGTCTTCATGGTACTGGATGAATCCATACCATACTTCCTTATGAGTTCTAGGGTGAACTTAGACTGGCATATGGATAAACCATTCTCAGTCTGTCTAACTTGGAGACCCAAGAAGAACTTAAGTTCCCCCATACTACTCATCTCAAATTGTCCTTGCATTAGTTTTGCAAACTTTTGCAAAGACTACTTTTAGTAGACCCAAATATTATGTCATCTACATATATTTGGACTAGTATTACTTTGCCTATGGATTCCCTAAGGAATAGATTCTTGTCTATTTTCCCCCTTGTGAACTTGTTCTCAATGAGGAAACTAGACAGGGTTTCATACCAAGCCCTAGGAGCTTGCTTTAACCCATATAATGCTTTCCTAAGTCTATAGACATGATTAGGTTAAGTTGAATCAACAAAACCTGATGGCTGTTCCACATAGACTTCCTCTTTAAGATTACCATTCAAAAATACTGACTTCACATCCATTTGGTAAACTTTAAATCCTTGAAAAGTTGCATAGGCCAGGAACATCCTTATGGCTTCCAGTCTGGCTACTGGAGCAAAAGTTTGATCAAAGTCAATACCTTCTTCCTGCATATATCCTTTAGCAACCAATCTTGTTTTGTTCTTAATGATGACTCCATGTTCATCCATCTTATTCCTGTAGATCCACTTGGTCCCTATTATGTTGTAGTCTTTAGGTTTAGGAACAAGTTCCCAGACCATGCACCTCTTGAACTGATTCAGCTCTTCTTGCATTGCTTCAATCCAATGTGGATCTAGGATGGCTTCTTCAAACTTCTTTAGCTTAACTTGGGATAGAAAACTGGAGAAGAGCACTGCATTCAGATTTCTGCTCCTTGTTTGTACCCCTTGTCTTGGATCACCAATGATTTGCTCTACTAGATAATCTCTAAGATGCCTATTGGCTGGAGGCATCCTGACTTCAGGTTGAACCTCTTCAGTTTCTTCATCTTGCTGTACTCCTTGAACTTCTTCTATATTAGGTACATGTAGTACTCCCCCTGGACAACAGCCACTTTCTTCTACCTGTTGTCTTGCTGTAGATCCTTCTTCTATAGTGAGCTTGTCCAGCTTTTTAGTGATACCTGAGGAGCTGCAAATACTACTAGACAACTCATTATTAATAAGTCTAGTTTCATCAAATACTACATGTACAGATTCTTCTACAACTTAAGTAGACAAGTTGTAGACTCTATAAGCCTTACTGTTGTTGTTGTACCGAACAAAAATTCTCTCTTGGGACTTGGCAGCAAACTTAGTCAAGTAAGACTTCCCATTGTTAAGTATGAAGCACTTACAACCAAAGATTCTGAAATAGGATAGATTTGGTTTTCTGCCTTTCACAACCTCATAGGTGGTCTTGTTGAGGCTTTTAGTAATGGTAGCCCTATTAATAACATGGCATGCAGTATTAACTGCCTCAGTCCAGAAATATTCTGGTAGTGATGTATCACTTAATAGGGTCCTACCTGCCTCAATCAAGGTTCTATTCTTCCTCTCAGCAATGTCATTTTGCTGAGGTGTTCTTGGTGAAGAAAACTCTTGAAATATCTCAAAGTGTTCACATAGTCTTGTCATACTATCAGACTGAAATTCAGTACCATGGTCACTTCTTATTTTGACCACTGTACTGTTTAGTTCATTCTGAATCTGTTTGACAAAGCTATAGAAGACACTAGGTGTTTCAGATTTCTGTCTAAGAAAGAACACCCAGGAAAACCTTGAGTAGTCATCTACAACTACAAAGGTATAGACCTTCCTACCTAGGCTGTGCACTGGCATAGGACCAAAGAGATCCATATGCAAGAGGTATAAGCACCTCACAGCATCTTTGTTGTTAATGCTACTAAAGGTGGATCTTGTCTGCTTGCCCTTTTGACAAGCTGAGCATATTCCATCTTTAACACACTTAACTTGAGGACCATTCCTCACTAACTCTTTGCTAAAAAGTTTTCCAATTATCTTGTAGTTTAGATAGGCTAGCCTCTTGTGCCATTTGACACAATGAGAGACTTTCTCATCAGCTACAAGACACACTTGAGAACCATTGGTCTCACACTTTATGTCTAGGCAGTAGACATTCCTCTTTCTATAACCTGTTAAAATGATCTCTTGATCATTTGACCTCTTGATATGACAACCATCCTTAACAAATGAGATGTCATATCCTACATCACTTAATTGACTTATACTAATTAGGTTGTGTTTCAAACCTTTAACATAAGCCACTTGAGTAATGGTAACTAAGTTACTAGAAATGTTACCAAACCCTTTGACGATCCCTTTTTCAGAACCATCAAAGGTGACTTTTGGACCATCTTTGATAGGTGTGTAGTCCCTTAGTAATCCCCTAGTTCCAGTCATATGTCTGGAACATCCACTGTCCAAGTACCATATTCGGGCATGGTCACTTGGACTCACCTGCAAAACAGATTAGTGAACCTTAGAATCCAAAGAATTCTTGGGTCCTTGGTACTTGTTAGTTTGCATCCTGACAAAGCTACCTGGAGGTTTTCCAACAGGCAGTTTGCTACTCACTTTGGCACTAGCATTGTGCCAACAGTCCATGGCAAAGTGGCCTACCTTGCCACAGCACCAACACTCAAACTTATTGTACCTTTGCTTAGGTACAGTCTTAGTTGTTTTATCCACAGCTGGCTTGTTGAGAGTTGGGGCTTTGCCCTTGGACTTTGACTTGACAGTCCTTGCAGGTTTAGTAAATCCCAGTCCAGCTTTACCTTTGTGATGAACAAATTCATCAATTAAAGGTAGAACTGACTTAGGTTTAGAAAACCTAGCAACTAGATCTCTCTCCTTCTGAAGACTAATCTCCAGACTCTTGATTTGATCATTCTTATATGTTATAGTCCCCATCTGAATCACAGTTATGCGCTTCAGTCTGGCTATCTCATTTTGTTTTTGATCAAATAACTTCTCATAATCAGTTGCAGCCATTTTGAGACTTGCAATCTCCTTAGCTTGACTCTTGGCCAAGGATTTGCATTTCTTAAATGCTTGCAACAGAAATTTATATTCATCTATCAATTGATGAATATCCTCTTCAGACTCAGATGTACTATCATCATTTGATGATGATGAATCTGATTCTGAACTTGCACAAGAAATTGAACTGGAAGTACAACTTTGTACCTTACTAGGTCCTGGCTGCTCCAGGATTTTGTCACTTTCTGTCAATGCCATCAGTACTTGGCACTGACTGTCTTCTTGATCATATATGAAGTTCATGATCTGGATGAACTCTTCTTCTTCTTCCTCAGTAAACAGTCCTATATATGCCTCAGCATCTGACTCAGTTTCTGATGAAGAAATATCTGACAGGCTCTTATCCTTTTTGGCAACAAAAGACTTTTCCTTATTGCCTTTAAAATGAGTCTTTTTCTTATCATTAGACTCCTTCCTTTTCTCAGGACAATCTGCAATCACATGTTCTTGTCTATTATAGCAATAACAAACTATTTTTGAAAGAGTTGCTTTGCTGGACTTAGTCTTTTTCCTGTCTTTCTTTGAAGACTTCTTATTCTGATAGTAGTCTTCTTTACCCTGTGAAGTAGATGGTTTTGTCCTCCACTGTTTCTTTTTTAAGAACTTCTGAAAATGTCTTGTGAAGGCAGCAAAGTCCTCATCACTTTCACTGCTTTCAGATTTTCTGCTTGCTGAATTATCTGACTGAGTTTCAGCATCCTTTGGAGGTAGAGATGGTGACTTACTTCTGTACTTTCTGGGGGCTTCTGTTTTAAAGGCCACTGTCCTTTCTTTATGCTCACCTCTTGTTGATTTCTCCTCTTCTTTCCTCACAGTCAACTGCATTTCATAGGACAGCAGTTTGCCAAACAGTGTTGGTGGAGGAATTTCTGCTAACTTTGTCATTTCCCTAATGACACAGATCTTGGTGTCACAATCTTTTGTAAGGGACCTTAGAAACTTATCATTTAGTTCATAATTACTGAACTCTCTGCCATAGGACATAAGCTCATTCACAATTCTATAGAACTTCTTATAGCATTCAGTTATGCTATCAGATCTACCTTGTCTAAAACTTTCATATTCTTGATTTAATAAGGATTTTCTGTCTTGCCTCACTTCTTCAAAACCCTCCATATACACTATCAAGGTATCCCACATCTCCTTGGATGTCTTGCAGTGTATCAAATTCTGAAAAGTAGCATCATCTATAGCACTTACAATGATGTTCTGAGCCCTCTTGTCCATTGTGGCTAGAACTATTTCATCCTTTGTCATTTCAGAGAAATCCTTTGGTGTTCTCTGATTGGCATCTAAGACTGAAATCTTCATGGGCACATATGGCCCTTCTTTCACTGTGATATAAATCCTAGGGTCTGAGGCTTCCATAAAAAGTCTCACCCTTTCCTTCCATATACCAAAGATCTCTTTTCTGCATATAGGTAACTTCATGGATCCCAATTCCTTATGATTCTCAGTGGAACCCATGGTTCTTGATTTTCTTGATTCTGTAATGTACTTAGACTTAATCTGACAACAGGATCTACTCAGACTGTTAGTCCTTTTTTGAGTAACCTGGCTCTGATACCACTTGAAAGATATTGTACCTAATCACCTAGAGGGGGGGTGAATAGGTGACTTAACTCTTTTCTACTTTTAGGCAGAATTCAGATTAATTCTCAGAGTTATATCTATATTTACCAAGCATACAAACAGTAATCACAGTAAAATACAATCACACAGTAGACACACAGTTTTATAGTGGTTCCCCAAGCTTTGGGTACATCCACTTTCCCCCTTCGCCTATCTAGCAGTGTACTAGATTCGGCCAAACTCCTCCACTATCTCAGATCCTCAAATCTTACACTCAGAACCCCAAAACAGGTTCCTACAACTCAGGCCCAAGGCCCTACAACTCAGCTTTTTCCCAAAGCCTACACTTAGCCACCAAGGCCTACACTCAGCCACCAAGGCCTACACTCAACTACCAAGGCCTACACAAGGCCTACACTCAGCCACCAAGGCCTACACTTAGAGATTCAACTCTCCTACACTCAGGCACACAGGCCCTACACTCGGTCTTTATAATTACAGGCTTACAAACTCAAATCCTTAAGGATCCTACCAGATATAATGAATACAAAAATATAACCCAAACAACTCAGAGACAAGTTAGAAGAGTTGTGAGTTTCTTGATGAGTTCTTGGAAGAACTCAGCTGAAATCAATCTGACTTGGCTTTCTTCAAAGCTTCTTGAATGTAGAACTCAATAAGATTGATCTCCTCTACAGTTGATCCTTGATCTCTGCTACTTAAGATTCAGATCAAATCTGAACCCTTCTTCTCAGCCTGGTTCCAGCGGCTGACTTCTTGGAAGGAGCTCTCTCTCTCCAACTTCTTAAATCTTCACTTGAAAGCTAGATCTTCTTTGTATATTGATCACTTCAATCTAATCAATCATCTTCTGTAGACAGTATAAGCCTATTTATAGGCCTTCTTCATGGTAACCGGCTGGTCCGGTTCATAACTGATTTCTGACAACTCTGATAGGTGCACTAGACCGGCTGGAAAGGCAGCTGTCAAGTCATCCAGTCAGTTCTTGAAAATCCTCTAACTGTCTGAAAGTATCGAGACTATCTGTCTTTAAGTGTCGACACTTATAGACCAAGTGTCGACACAAGTTGTCTAAGTGTCGACACTAGCCTACAAGGTGTCGACACAACTCCTTGTGTTGTAGATTTTATATCTCGACACTACTTCTTCTTTATGTGTCGACACAGATGATGTGTGTCGACATAAGTCCTTGTACTTCAGTATTTGCTGAATACTTGTAAGTGTCGACACATCTCCTTGTGTCGACACATCTTCATGTGTTGAACTTGTTAAGTGTCGACACTTCTTCTTGGTGTCGACACATGTCTTCAGTGTTGATACTTGCTGAGTGTCGACACAGCTTCTTGTGTCGACACATTCTTCTTCTTGTTGAGACTTCAGCTGAGTGTCGACACATCTCCTTAGTGTCGACACTTGTACTTAGAATATTTTGTTGGACTTTGCTGATCTTTGCTAAGTGTCGACACAGCTCCTTGTGTCGACACTTTCTTCAAGTGTTGAGTCTTCAGCAGTGTAACATCCCATTTCCAACTAGACCCCTAAGAGTGGTTTTGGCCATGACTAGGTCATGACAAAACCCTGGGAAGCCAGAAATGGGCCAAGAGATAGGAGGCCAAGGTAGGGATCACCATGGTCTGCAGATAGTAGAATTCTGAACAATAGTTTAGGATGACAATGGGGCTTCACCATGACCCCAAGACCCTACCACAACACTCCCAAACATTTTGGGAGACCCATTAGAGCCAAAAGGACCCATTAGGGCCAACCCAAGAGGCCCAGTTGACCAAGGTCAACCCTAGCCCTAAATAGGTCAACCTAGCCCACTTAGGGCCAATTGACCTACTCCTAGTCCAGAGGACCCCACCCATGCCCTCCTAACCCTAAAGTGGGATCAATGGGTCACTAAGGACACATTGGGGTCAGCCCTAGAGGCCAGGTTGACCCAAGTCAACTCAAGCTCCTAATCTGGTCAAAGTACCCTTACTAAGGGTATGTGACCTCCAAAGTGCAGGGTAACCCTACCTAGACCCTAAGGGGAGTCAATGGGTCACCAAGGATCCATTGGGGTCAACTCAAATGGTCATGTTGACCCAAGTCAACTCTAGCCCTAAAATGGTCAAAGTGACCTTACCAAGGGTCAAGTGACCTTTAAGGTGCCAAGTCAACCCTACCCAACCCTACATAGACCTTAGGGGAGGCCAATGAATCACCCAGGACCCAATGGGGTCAACCTAGATGGTCAAATTGGCCAAGTCAACCCTCATTGAGGGTCAAGTCAACTTAGCCCAAAAAGGGCTAACCCAAGCTCAAGCCACTTCTCCCTTAGGCTAAACCCATTCCCATGATCATCATAATCCAGTGGGCTGCCTTTAGCTTGTGGGGTTGAATAGTCAACCAGAGGTGACTAGGAGAGAGAAGGAGCTCCTCTCCATGATAATGGAGGAGAGAGAAATGAGGAAGGAGAAGGGGGAAGTGAGAGGCCGGCCAAGGGAGACTAACAGCCACCCATTATGGCTGCAATCAACTCCTCTAGGGGAGAGGAGTTGATTCCAGCCGTTTCCCGGCCACCAAGGGGTGGGTTCAGCCCCCCTCCACACAACCCGAGCCACTCCATTAATGGAGATAATGGCCATTGAAGAACCAGCCTCTCCCCTCCCCCAATTGCCATTTAAACACCATCAGGAAGCCGAGGGGATCATTTTGGAGCACTTACCTGGAGGAGACGAGCCCTTCCACTGTGCAGTTGCAGAAGCCGAGCGCCGCCGCCGTCGCCAATGGCATCCCGCCGCTCCTCTCGCATCCAGGCCGCCAGGAAGGTCCTCCTCCTCTCCTTAACTCGCGGGTAGATCCTAGGAATCCTTAGGCTTGAGTTTCGGGCTCAATTGAGCCCGGTCGAATCCGGGATTTCTCCTGGTTTCGGCAAGAAAAATTCTTGCTTAATCCGCCGGAAAACGCCTCTCCGGCGGCGGAGCCGCCGTCTGACGATAGCCACCACCTCGACGGAGGTGTTGGTGGCGGTGGCCGGCCGGGGAAGGGGCTGGATTGCCGGCGGCAGAGCTTGGAAATCGCTCCAGGCAGAACCAATCCCAGCCGTTGGCTCAGTGGGGACGATGACCAGATGTCGTCGATCTGCGCCAAGATTCGTGCGGCATCAGATCAAATACTATAGGAATTAAATAAGAATCATTTCATTTCTGTCACACTGGATGTATTTAATGTATTTAAGTTTTAAAAATACTTAGGGACCCTGAGTGGAAATTTGCCCAACATGAACATTGTAGCTTAGGGTGTCTAGTTTGCAGCAAAAATTGTTTGGACCCTTTTGGGTCACTGGTTAGACCAGGGCACCCATTTTGGTGGGACATACCCTTAAGGCTAGGCAGTCACTAAAATGAGTGCCCACTCTTCACCCCAAGCCCAAATTGGCTGAAATTTTGGCAGAGAGTCTATCCTAGACATACCAAGGGCCTGCCAAAAAATGGGAATTTTTGGGGAAAATATTTCTATAGTTTTGGTAAAAATTTAATAATCATTAGATAAATTAAATAGGTGCCCTAAACACATCCAAACCCTCCCAAATTTTGGTGAGTGGTCCCTGGGCTCCAATTAGGTTCCTGTATAAAATTTCATTCATATTGGATGTGTTTTGAATAGGTTTTGACCCAACCCTATTTATACCCTATGAAGGGCATTTTGGTCAAAAGTTGCACTTTTGGTTTTGAGTGACCAAATCACCTCAACAGAGGCTGAAATTTTGGCCACAGATATAATTTGACTTTTTACACTCACTTATGGAGTTTGGAGTGGATTGGACTAGGGTAGCCCTAGAATGTTAGGGTAGGCCCTTTAGGGTAAATTTCTAGGGTTTGAAGAAATTGGGGTCAAAAGACCTTGGATGGACTTGAAACTTGGGAATGATGTCCATAGGGTTACTATGGTCCTGTGGTTAAAATTTTAGGGCATTTGGAAGACTTAAGACCCCTTAAATCCATAACCCTAGTTTAGGGCACTAGCTTTGAAACCATAAGATCTAATACCAAAACTATCTGAAAAGGCCTGAGATTTTGAATGGGTAGTTGCTTAGGGCATACATGTCTCTGGAAATTTTATAATAAATTTTGGATGAATATTTTTGGTACTTTATTCACAAAGTCATATTTTATAATTTCCACTTAAGAATTTTTGCAGAGAACTATACTTGTTTAAACTTGATAAAACTTAGCAAAGGGGCTTATAGTCATGATACCCATCTCTGTAAATTTTTATGAAATTTTTGAAGAATGATATTTAGTAGTTGCTTCTTTAATTATTTAATTCCATGGAACCTTGGGAAATTTAATAATGACTATTAGATTGTCTGAAAAATTCTAATTTCTTCATCATGATGTTTCTAGTTCCCTGTGAAGCCCTAGTAATTTTTACATAATTATTGGAGACATATATGTGGCACTTCCTTCATTATATTTGATTTTAGGAATTATTTTAATAAATCCTTTAGAGGTCAAGAACTATCTGGAAAATTATGAAAATTGGCAACCAATGATATTTCTCTGTTATTTAGTGAATACAAATTTTAGGAGGCCATTACCTGAGAAAATCTTATGGTTCATGTTCAAATTGACTATGGCCTAGTTTTTGAGGAAAATTCAATAAATAGTAGATTAATTGGGAAAAATATGATTTTCTGAATTTAGTCTATATTTATCATAATAGACCTCTGATAATTATCATGAGGGTACTGGATGAATATTTCATGTACTTCCCTTTTTACGGGTCACGTAGCTTAAGTGGTCTGCATATAGCAAAACTGCAGGATTTCATTTGGATATGAATTAGGGCACGTATGATGGGTCTTGATGGTTTGCTGTAAGGACAAGTGGAATGGGCTGCATCTTTGGAAGATGAGTGAGTAGGGTGTGGTTTTGTCTAGGGTTTAAAGGCGTTCGGGTCCGACGAAAGATCGTCCTACCCAAGGAGAGTTGGAGTCAAATCACCCTAGGATTAGCGTATCGAAACATGAGAAAATAATGGGTAAGGGGATCAACCAATAATAAAATAAGTACCTTGCGAAAGGGAACGCTGGGCGTAATCCCAACACAGTTCCTAGTGCCCCTTGAGAGCCCTTCACAGGGAATACCGGGGGCAGTCCTGGGTTAACGTAAACTGTTTAACAAGCTGAAAAGAGTAACTTAGTAATTAGGGTTGCACATTTCACAGACACTGATGGCACGGGATGTTAGCTGGGAGCTTCGGCTCGATTGTTTGTGACGGACGTGTTGGTCCGGGGAGCTTCGGCTCGGGTTTTGATCACGCTAAATTTGCATGTGCATAAAAGGAAAGTAAATTAAGGTGGTGGGTCTTCGGTATTGGAGGGTCGATGCACCGACGCCAATACGTCGACTCGGCAAGTGTGGTTAGCACTTCGCCAACAGAAGTCCGGTGCGCCAGCCGGCAAGAGTACGCAGGAGTCCGCTTCGTGCACCAAGCGTTGAGGCGTACGATAGGTCTGACCGGTAGTGCTTTACTGGTTTAGAGGTGGGCGAGGCCCAACCCACCGCTTCCGTCTGCCACTACGGAGGTATCCTGGGAGGTTACGGCTCCAGAAAGGGGGAACTAAAGGTCTGTGTGCACAGAGTCGGGTGTGTGCGTTGCACTTGCATGATCCATCATACCCACTTGCATGTCATAGCATAATCGTTAC
Organism: Platanthera guangdongensis; assembly: GCA_039583875.1. Lineage (NCBI taxonomy): Eukaryota > Viridiplantae > Streptophyta > Magnoliopsida > Asparagales > Orchidaceae > Platanthera > Platanthera guangdongensis. The sequence continues at coordinate 52,402,739 of CM077164.1, forward strand.
CTTAAACCTTGACACCTAAAGTATAAGTGGAATGGGACGCTTATACTTTAGGACCTGCAAAACGACCCCTTAGTCTATAAGCTTGTGTGGGCAAGTTTATAAATTAAGGTTAATTTTGATATATTTAGTTACTGCTGTTTGACCACCGACACCCCAACGTATAAATCGGTATGGGACTTTTTATACGATGGGAGCCTTGCAAGAGACCCCTTGGCTTATGTGTTTTTCCACATAAGTGAAGGTTACATTTCAGCTTACATTTTATTGTCTTTATATGCTATAGAACTTGCTAGAATAGGACCGCTGCCATCTGCTTTTGATATTCTCCACCTTCAAGTCCTCCCCTTTCTTCCTCTCCGCTCGGTGCCTAGGAGCCGTGGGGGAAGGGGTGGGGGATGATAGGACTTAGTCTTTTAGACTAACGGTTTTCGAACCGCATCATTTAGGGGATCGTGGAGACCAGCATGGAGGAGCAGCCCCAGAGACCGGTGCGCTTGGAGGTGGGGCAGTCTAGCTCCGGAGTTCATACAGCCGGGACTGTGAGTCTCGACCCTGAGTAGTTTTTCAGCTTTTGCTTCCGCATGAGTGATTTTGTAGTGAGGATATGTTGTACCGGGCATAAGCCCGTATTTTGCTACTCTGATGTTATCATCTGTGGACACTCCCTTCGTGGAGTTATATTTATATATGTCATGTGATTCTCTGTGGACAGATAGTTTTTCATTTTACTTCATTATGCTACTTTTATGTGATCGAATTGGCCGGCAGAATCGGCGCCTTGTGGTGATGACCCTTCAGGGCGTGAAGGAGTCACCGCAAAACGGCGGTTCTGGGCCTAAGACCCCGGTGTCGAAAAAGAAAAAAAAAAGGGGGTCTTACAAGTGGTATCAGAGGAAACCTCGATCGAAAAGTAGCCGTCCACAACCCTGGGTCACCCCCGCGCGGGTTTAGTTTGGGACAAACTAAGCAGCGGAAGCAGTGGTGTGCCCATACAGGGGAAATCACATGTAAGTTGTCCACTTTCATTAGGCATTGAGTCGATTGTCTACTAATGTACTTCATTTTGCAGCCCCCAGCTCAGCCCACCCCACAAGGTGGAGCTCAGCAGACTCCAGACATTGCACCACCTCCCATGGTCCCCACACCTTTCCTCCAGTCAGACATGGGGCAGACCCTTACAGCTATCCTTGAGGCCTTCCGAGCTCAGCAAGCCCCAGTCCAGCAGCCAAACCCAGGGGCCAACTGGATGAGCACCTTCCGAGGACTCTCTCCCCCATCTTACTTGGGGACGGAGTCGGTAGTACGGACAGAGGAGTGGCTGGATGTGATGTACGAGAAGTTGACTGGGATACGATGCCCTTGGGAGGAGAGGGTGGCCCTAGTGGTATCTTGCTTGGAGTCACATGCCAAGCGGTGGTGGAAGACGCTGTTGGACACGACCTTTGCGGATAGAGAGATTGCAGAAATCACCTGGGAAGAATTCAGGGCCACGCTGCTGGAGCACTTTGTTCCTCAGTCGGCCAGGGACGAGTTGGAGGAGCGTTTCTTGCAGCTGAGGCAGGGCACCAGGACAGTGGTGGAGTACCACCGAGAGTTCGATCATTTGGCCCGATATGCGGGCTCTTATCAGCTGGATGAAGCAGGGTACGTCAAGAGGTTTTATAAGGGCCTAAAAGAGGAGTTAAGAGAGGCTTTGCTTTTTGTCTCTGACGGGCCCATCTCCCGGATTTTAGAGATGGCGAAGAGGATTGAGGCCGACTGGCACACCACTCGGGGCCGGAAACGGCAAACGGAGGACCAGGGCCGGAGGGCCCGAAATGATCAGCGGCGAGGCATCGTACCAGATGGAAGAAGGGCAGAGGAGCAGCCTCGTCAGGAGTTAAGGCAGGAGCCGAGAGAGCAGGTGGTCTTGGCCCCTCAACCTCTCCAGGTCCAGGAGATGCAGAGACCCCGGGGTATGGCGTATCCCCCGCCGGAGTGCTTCCACTGTCACTAGGTGGGACACCTCCGGAGAGATTGCCCTATGAGGGAGGCACCACCTCCAGCACCATGGGGTGGCCCACCGGCCCAGCATTTCGGAGGCCGAGGACGCGGCCGAGGACGTGGTTACCAGGGAGGCGACCGCAGGCAGAATGGGGAGCAGATTTACGCTCTGGACTTAGCACAGCCCCGGAACCCGGACAGGGTTATTGCAGGTATGAGAGTAATCTTAATTTTTGGAATTATTCCTTGCTCGTATTAAGCGTTGATAGAACTACTACACAACCTAGGTTAGAAAACCTTACACTAGAATTTCTTTCAACTGATTTAGGAATGGTGATGGTGTGCGGCAAGCCTGCCCACACCCTGTTCGACACGGGTGCATCGCACAACTTTGTGTCGGAGGATTTCGTCAAGGACCTGGATCAGATTCGTTGTTATACGGGACTACCCAGGAGGGTGCGCCTCCCCAATGGGATGGAGATCCAGTCCACAGAAAAGTGCCTCCTGGAGGTTACCATAGACGGGTTGACACTCGAGGCCCCGGCGACGATCCTGAGGATGCCGGACTTCGACCTCGTCTTGGGCATGACATGGCTTGTCTGGAACCATGCCCAGATTGATTGCCCGGCAGGGAGGGTCGTGCTCAGCCACGGCGATACTTATGCAACGTTCGAAGGTACTACACCGGTCTCCCGTCGCTTGCTTTCATCTATTCAGGCCATTGAGGCTCATATGCAAGGGGACGAGGTATATCAAGTATTGTTCGAGATGACTGAGGAGAAGGACCTGATTGCTAACATTCCGGTGGTTCGTGACTACGCCGAGATTTTTCCGGATAAGCTGCCAGGACTACCTCGGCATAGGGAAAAGGACTTCCAGATTCAGTTGGTACCAGGGGCTAAGCCGGTATCCAAGGCCCCTTATCGGATGGCCCCGAAGGAATTGGCGGAGTTTCGGACACAGTTGCAGGAGCTGGTGGAAGCAGGATTTGTTAGGCCGAGTTCCTCATCATGGGGAGCTCCTGTCCTATTCGTGAAGAAGAAGGACGGTACTTTACGCCTGTGCATCGACTATCGAGCACTAAACAGGCTGACCGTCCGAAATACCTATCCGCTCCCCAGGATAGACGAGTTGTTCGATCAGCTGGAGGGAGCCCATTATTTTTCGAAGCTGGACTTGAGGTCAGGCTATTACCAGCTGCGGATCCAGGAGGAGGATATTCCGAAGACGGCCTTTAGTAGCCGATATGGATTGTATGAGTTCATCGTGATGCCCTTCGGGCTCACGAATGCTCCGTCAGCGTTTATGAGCCTCATGAACCGGGTCTTCGAGGCTTATTTGGATGTGTTCGTCATAGTGTTCATAGACGACATCCTTATCTATTCTAAGACGGAGGAGGAGCACACACGACATCTAGCATTGACCCTGGAGAGACTGCGGGAGCATCATCTTTATGCGAAGTTCAGTAAGTGTCAGTTCTGGCTGAAGGAGGTGGCTTTCTTAGGTCACATTATCAGCGGAGCCGGGCTGGCAGTGGACCCGGCAAAGATTCGAGCTATTTCGGAGTGGCCGCAGCTGAAAACAGCCACTGACGTACGGAGTTTTCTAGGACTTGCCGGTTATTACCGGAAGTTCGTAGAGGGATTCTCTCGAATCGCCCTCCGGCTCACATCCTTGACAAAGAAGGAGGCACCGTTCGTGTGGACCCCGCAGTGCCAGACAGCTTTCCAGGAGCTGAAGGATCGGCTGACCTCGGCTCCCATTCTCACTCTCCCCTCGGGGAGGGAGGGATTTCAGGTCTACACCGACGCATCATATCAGGGGATGGGAGCGGTGCTGATGCAGAATGGATACGTCATAGCTTATGCCTCCCGCCAGCTGAAGACCCATGAGAAGAACTACCCAGTACATGACCTTGAGATGGGGGCAGTTGTATTCGCACTGAAGATATGGCGGCACTACCTTTATGGAGTCCACTGTGATATATATTCCGATCATAAGAACCTTAAGTACGTGGACACGCAGAAGGAACTGAACATCAGGCAAAGGCGGTGGGTGGAGTTTCTATCTGACTATCAGTATGAGATGCACTATCACCCGGGGAAGGCAAACGTGGTAGCAGATGCACTGAGTCGGAGAGCCGCCACAGCAGGAGCAGAGCCTCAGTTGATGTCTATGGAGCTGCTGCAGAGACTAGAGGACATGCACATTACTCTGGTATCGTCTGATGATCCTGAGCTCTATGAGGAGTACTTGGCCGCGATAGGCGTTACCGATGACATCAGAGACCGGGTCAGAGAGGGACAGAGGCAGGATGCCAAGTTGGAACCCATCTTCCAAGCTCTGAAGGCAGGCACTGCAGGAGATTACACACTGAGGGACGATCTGGTGTGCTTCAGAGGACGGGTGTATATACCGGAGGGAGGCCAGATCCGGGAGGATATTATGATGGAGGCGCACTGCAGCCGGTATTCTGTACACCCGGGGATCACAAAGATGACGGCTGATTTGAAGAAGACGATGTACTGGCCGGGCATGAAGAAGGATGTCTCACACTTCGTGACCCATTGTGAGGCATGTCAGCTAGTGAAGGCAGAGTGCAGGAACCCCGCAGGATTATTGCAGCCACTCCCGGTGCCGGAGTGGAAGTTTGATGACATAGCCATGGACTTCATACATGGGCTTCCCCGGTCTCGGACAGGGAATGACTCGATCTGGGTAATCGTCGATCGGTTGACCAAGGTGGCTCGATTCATACCGATCAGGAAGGATGATTCAGTAGGAATACTGGTGCGGAAGTTTGTGGAGCAGTTCATTCGTTATCATGGTGTGCCCAGGACGATAGTGTCGGATCGGGATGGCAGGTTCACCTCCAGGGAGTGGAGGTCCGTGCAAGCTTACTTAGGCACGCGATTGACTTTCAGCACTGCATTCCACCCCCAGACAGACGGGCAGACAGAACGCACCAACCGGACGCTGGAGGACCTTTTGAGGCTATGCATCTTAGATCGCGGGGAACCGTGGGAGAAACTCTTACCCCTTGTCGAGTTCTCCTATAACAACAGCCACCAGTCCAGCATCAGGATGGCGCCTTACGAAGCCTTGTACGGGAGGAGATGCCGGACCCCACTCTCATGGGTGCAGAACGAAGATCCGAAGGTATTGGGGTCAGAGTTTGTTGAAGACACCGAGGCACAAGTGAGGCTGATCAGAGACAGGATGCTCGAGGCGCAGAGTAGACAGGCCAAGTATTATGACGCCCGACATCGGCAGGTGGAGTTCCAGGTGGGGGACCGGGTGTTTCTGAAGATCCGGCCCATGCATGGAGTTTCACGGGTGCGTGGTCGGAGGAAGAAGCTCAGCCCTAGGTACATGGGCCCTTACAGGATCCTGGAGCGGATCGGACCCCTAGCCTACCGGCTGGAGTTACCACCAGAGCTAGAAGCGCTGCACGACGTCTTCCACATTTCTTCCTTGAGGAGGGCTCTATTACGCCCGGAGCAGCAGATTCTGACTACGGAAGGGCCGGTAGCTTCAGACCGGTCGGTCCATTTGGAGCCTGTGAGGATCGACGACCGAGGAGTGCGGGTCTTGCGATGCAAGAAGGTCCCTCTAGTCAAGGTCCTGTGGAGGAACCACGGCCAGGAGGAGCATACCTGGGAGCCACAGGACCTGATGCGACAAAGATACCCCGAGTTATTCAGTCAGGCACACCTCTCAGACCCCTCAAGATGTTAATTTATTTTTCCTGCTTTAAGTATACTAAGGGCTGCTCTAGGTAGATAGGGGCTTATCTTTGTTTATTGGGGGCTTAACTTTGTTTATTGGGATTTTGGTTCGCCGTTTGGGCGAAAGGGGTCTTAGATCTAAGTTTTCCCTTAAATCAAATTTAACAAACAAGGAGTCATAATGGGATGTTACAAGACTCTTTCCTTCGGTAATAAGACCCGTAGGTCCGACCTTGATTTCGGGGACGAAATCTTTGTTTTGTTTATTGGGATTTGTAACATCCCATTTCCAACTAGACCCCTAAGAGTGGTTTTGGCCATGACTAGGTCATGACAAAACCCTGGGAAGCCAGAAATGGGCCAAGAGATAGGAGGCCAAGGTAGGGATCACCATGGTCTGCAGATAGTAGAATTCTGAACAATAGTTTAGGATGACAATGGGGCTTCACCATGACCCCAAGACCCTACCACAACACTCCCAAACATTTTGAGAGACCCATTAGAGCCAAAAGGACCCATTAGGGCCAACCCAAGAGGCCCAGTTGACCAAGGTCAACCCTAGCCCTAAATAGGTCAACCTAGCCCACTTAGGGCCAATTGACCTACTCCTAGTCCAGAGGACCCCACCCATGCCCTCCTAACCCTAAAGTGGGATCAATGGGTCACTAAGGACACATTGGGGTCAGCCCTAGAGGCCAGGTTGACCCAAGTCAACTCAAGCTCCTAATCTGGTCAAAGTACCCTTACTAAGGGTATGTGACCTCCAAAGTGCAGGGTAACCCTACCTAGACCCTAAGGGGAGTCAATGGGTCACCAAGGATCCATTGGGGTCAACTCAAATGGTCATGTTGACCCAAGTCAACTCTAGCCCTAAAATGGTCAAAGTGACCTTACCAATGGTCAAGTGACCTTTAAGGTGCCAAGTCAACCCTACCCAACCCTACATAGACCTTAGGGGAGGCCAATGAATCACCCAGGACCCAATGGGGTCAACCTAGATGGTCAAATTGGCCAAGTCAACCCTCATTGAGGGTCAAGTCAACTTAGCCCAAAAAGGGCTAACCCAAGCTCAAGCCACTTCTCCCTTAGGCTAAACCCATTCCCATGATCATCATAATCTAGTGGGCTGCCTTTAGCTTGTGGGGTTGAATAGTCAACCAGAGGTGACTAGGAGAGAGAAGGAGCTCCTCTCCATGATAATGGAGGAGAGAGAAATGAGGAAGGAGAAGGGGGAAGTGAGAGGCCGGCCAAGGGAGACTAACAGCCACCCATTATGGCTGCAATCAACTCCTCTAGGGGAGAGGAGTTGATTCCAGCCATTTCCCGGCCACCAAGGGGTGGGTTCAGCCCCCCTCCACACAACCCGAGCCACTCCATTAATGGAGATAATGGCCATTGAAGAACCAGCCTCTCCCCTCCCCCAATTGCCATTTAAACACCATCAGGAAGCCGAGGGGATCATTTTGGAGCACTTACCTGGAGGAGACGAGCCCTTCCACTGTGCAGTTGCAGAAGCCGAGCGCCGCCGCCGTCGCCAATGGCATCCCGCCGCTCCTCTCGCATCCAGGCCGCCAGGAAGGTCCTCCTCCTCTCCTTAACTCGCGGGTAGATCCTAGGAATCCTTAGGCTTGAGTTTCGGGCTCAATTGAGCCCGATCGAATCCGGGATTTCTCCTGGTTTCGGCAAGAAAAATTCTTGCTTAATCCGCCGGAAAACGCCTCTCCGGCGGCGGAGCCGCCGTCTGACGATAGCCACCACCTCGACGGAGGTGTTGGTGGCGGTGGCCGGCCGGGGAAGGGGCTGGATTGCCGGCGGCAGAGCTTGGAAATCGCTCCAGGCAGAACCAATCCCAGCCGTTGGCTCAGTGGGGACGATGACCAGATGCCGTCGATCTGCGCCAAGATTCGTGCGGCATCAGATCAAATACTATAGGAATTAAATAAGAATCATTTCATTTCTGTCACACTGGATGTATTTAATGTATTTAAGTTTTAAAAATACTTAGGGACCCTGAGTGGAAATTTGCCCAACATGAACATTGTAGCTTAGGGTGTCTAGTTTGCAGCAAAAATTGTTTGGACCCTTTTGGGTCACTGGTTAGACCAGGGCACCCATTTTGGTGGGACATACCCTTAGGGCTAGGCAGTCACTAAAATGAGTGCCCACTCTTCACCCCAAGCCCAAATTGGCTGAAATTTTGGCAGATAGTCTATCCTAGACATACCTAGGGCCTGCCAAAAAATGGGAAATTTTGGGGAAAATATTTCTATAGTTTTGGTAAAAATTTAATAATCATTAGATAAATTAAATAGGTGCCCTAAACACATCCAAACCCTCCCAAATTTTGGTGAGTGGTCCCTGGGCTCCAATTAGGTTCCTGTATAAAATTTCATTCAGATTGGATGTGTTTTGAATAGGTTTTGACCCAACCCTATTTATACCCTATGAAGGGCATTTTGGTCAAAAGTTGCACTTTTGGTTTTGAGTGACCAAATCACCTCAACAGAGGCTGAACTTTTGGCCACAGATATAATTTGACTTTTTACACTCACTTATGGAGTTTGGAGTGGATTGTACTAGGGTAGCCCTAGAATGTTAGGGTAGGCCCTTTAGGGTAAATTTCTAGGGTTTGAAGAAATTGGGGTCAAACGACCTTGGATGGACTTGAAACTTGGGAATGATGTCCATAGGGTTACTATGGTCCTGTGGTTAAAATGTTAGGGCATTTGGAAGAATTAAGACCCCTTAAATCCATAACCCTAGTTTAGGGCACTAGCTTTGAAACCATAAGATCTAATACCAAAACTATCTGAAAAGGCCTGAGAATTTGAATGGGTAGTTGCTTAGGGCATACATGTCTCTGGAAATTTTATAATAAATTTTGGATGAATATTTTTGGTACTTTATTCACAAAGTCATATTTTATAATTTCCACTTAAGAATTTTTGCAGAGAACTATACTTGTTTAAACTTTATAAAACTTAGCAAAGGGGCTTATAGTCATGATACTCATCTCTGTAAATTTTTATGAAATTTTTGAAGAATGATATTTAGTAGTTACTTCTTTAATTATTTAATTCCATGGAACCTTGGGAAATTTAATAATGACTATTAGATTGTCTGAAAAATTCTAATTTCTTCATCATGATGTTTCTAGTTCCCTGTGAAGCTCTAGTAATTTTTACATAATTATTGGAGACATATATGTGGCACTTCCTTCATTATATTTGATTTTAGGAATTATTTTAATAAATCCTTTAGAGGTCAAGAACTATCTGGAAAATTATGAAAATTGGCAACCAATGATATTTCTCTGTTATTTAGTGAATACAAATTTTAGGAGGACATTACCTGAGAAAATCTTATGGTTCATGTTCAAATTGACTATGGCCTAGTTTTTGAGGAAAATTCAATAAATAGTAGATTAATTGGGAAAAATATGATTTTCTGAATTTAGTCTATATTTATCATAATAGACCTCTGATAATTATCATGAGGGTACTGGATGAGTATTTCATGTACTTCCCCTTTTACGGGTCACGTAGCTTAAGTGGTCTGCATATAGCAAAACTGCAGGATTTCATTTGGATATGAATTAGGGCACGTATGATGGGTCTTGATGGTTTGCTGTAAGGACAAGTGGAATGGGCTGCATCTTTGGAAGATGAGTGAGTCGGGTGTGGTTTTGTCTAGGGTTTAAAGGCGTTCGGGTCCGACGAAAGATCGTCCTACCCAAGGAGAGTTGGAGTCAAATCACCCTAGGATTAGCGTATCGAAACATGAGAAAATAATGGGTAAGGGGATCAACCAATAATAAAATAAGTACCTTGCGAAAGGGAACGCTGGGCGTAATCCCAACACAGTTCCTAGTGCCCCTTGAGAGCCCTTCACAGGGAATACCGGGGGCAGTCCTGGGTTAACGTAAACTGTTTAACAAGCTGAAAAGAGTAACTTAGTAATTAGGGTTGCACATTTCACAGACACTGATGGCACGGGATGTTAGCTGGGAGCTTCGGCTCGATTGTTTGTGACGGACGTGTTGGTCCGGGGAGCTTCGGCTCGGGTTTTGATCACGCTAAATTTGCATGTGCATAAAAGGAAAGTAAATTAAGGTGGTGGGTCTTCGGTATTGGAGGGTCGATGCACCGACGCCAATACGTCGACTCGACAAGTGTGGTTGGCACTTCGCCAACAGAAGTCCGGTGCGCCAGCCGGCAAGAGTACGCAGGAGTCCGCTTCGTGCACCAAGCGTTGAGGCGTACGATAGGTCTGACCGGTAGTGCTTTACTGGTTTAGAGGTGGGCGAGGCCCAACCCACCGCTTCCGTCTGCCACTACGGAGGTATCCTGGGAGGTTACGGCTCCAGAAAGGGGGAACTAAAGGTCTGTGTGCACAGAGTCGGGTGTGTGCGTTGCACTTGCATGATCCATCATACCCACTTGCATGTCATAGCATAATCGTTACCTTAAACCTTGACACCTAAAGTATAAGTCGAATGGGACGCTTATACTTTAGGACCTGCAAAACGACCCCTTAGTCTATAAGCTTGTGTGGGCAAGTTTATAAATTAAGGTTAATTTTGATATATTTAGTTACTGCTGTTTGACCACCGACACCCCAACGTATAAATCGGTATGGGACTTTTTATACGATGGGAGCCTTGCAAGAGACCCCTTGGCTTATGTGTTTTTCCACATAAGTGAAGGTTACATTTCAGCTTACATTTTATTGTCTTTATATGCTATAGAACTTGCTAGAATAGGACCGCTGCCATCTGCTTTTGATATTCTCCACCTTCAAGTCCTCCCCTTTCTTCCTCTCCGCTCGGTGCCTAGGAGCCGTGGGGGAAGGGGTGGGGGATGATAGGACTTAGTCTTTTAGACTAACGGTTTTCGAACCGCATCATTTAGGGGATCGTGGAGACCAGCATGGAGGAGCAGCCCCAGAGACCGGTGCGCTTGGAGGTGGGGCAGTCTAGCTCCGGAGTTCATACAGCCGGGACTGTGAGTCTCGACCCTGAGTAGTTTTTCAGCTTTTGCTTCCGCATGAGTGATTTTGTAGTGAGGATATGTTGTACCGGGCATAAGCCTGTATTTTGCTACTCTGATGTTATCATCTGTGGACACTCCCTTCGTGGAGTTATATTTATATATGTCATGTGATTCTCTGTGGACAGATAGTTTTTCATTTTACTTCATTATGCTACTTTTATGTGATCGAATTGGCCGGCAGAATCGGCGCCTTGTGGTGATGACCCTTCAGGGCGTGAAGGAGTCACCGCAAAACGGCGGTTCTGGGCCTAAGACCCCGGTGTCGAAAAAGAAAAAAAAAGGGGGTCTTACAAGCAGAGTGTCGACACATTGCTCTGAGTGTCGACACTTATACTTAGCTTTTGCTGACTTTTACTGAGTGTCGACACAGCTCCAAGTGTCGACACTTTCTGATGTAGACACAGTTCCACTTGGTGTCGACACAACTGCTAAGTGTCGACACTGCTTCACTGCACTTTTCTTCATTGAGTGTCGACACAGCTCCTTGTGTCGACACTTTGTGTCTGGTGTCGACTCTGCATCCCAGGTGTCGACACAATGACTCCAAGTGTCGACACTGCTTGTCTGGGTGTCGACACAAGTCTTCTTAAGTGTTGACACTTTCCTCCTGGGTGTCGACACATGGACTTAGAAACTTTTTCATCTTTCCTGCAAATACTTAACCTGTACAAGGTAACTCAAAAATACATTAAATACCATTTGATTTATATCATTGAGTAGGGTGAGGCTTCTTCAAATCAGGTACATTTAAACTAATGTACCCAACACTGTCTGTTGGTCGTGGACTCATGTGGCGGGATGTTGCGGTGTTCTCGAGCTATGCGGATTGTCGTCTTGTCCGTATATAGCGCGCGGACTGATGCAGTGCGGGTTGTGCCGTGTCCGCTTGTGGTGTGCTATTTTTGGAAGTGAGTGGGAAGTTACTATGTCTGCGTGCTATGATGTGTGCGGACTGGCGTAGTGTCTGCCTGGTGGTGGTCTGACTTTGTCTTGGCGCATGGTGATTTGGCTGGAGTCTGGCCAAGTCCTTGCGAACTCGGCGGACTGGGTTGTGCTAGCTGCGAGCTGGGTTGGTGACTCTATTCACTAGGGAGGTGAGCACACTCCTCACCCCACCTATAAATAGACCCCCCCCCCCCCCCATGACACGTCTAGGGTAACTGAGTGAACAGTAAGTTGAGATTTGGTTAATTGCTACAGGCTCCGTTTTCTTGTCCACACGGTTTGAGAATAGTTAACTGATTACTGTTTGCAGGTCGCGCAGCAAGCACTGTGGAGCCAGGAGTATGGTTCTGACTTTAGTTAGGTTCAGTGAAGTTTGGTCATGAACTTGTGCGGTGGGCTGATGTAGTGCCCATAAAGTCCACTATTGACTGGGCAATCTACCTATTGGTCGTGGACTCGTGTGGCAGGCTGTGGCGGTGTTCTTGAGATGTGCAGACTGTCGCCTTGTCCGCATATAGTGCGCGGACTGATGAAGTGTGTGCTGGGCCGTGTTCGCTTATAGCGTGCGGTTTTTCGCAGTAAGTGGGAAGTTACTGTGTCTGCGTGCTGCGATGTGTGCGGACTAGCATAGTGTCCGCCTGGTGGCGGTCTAACTTTGTCTTGGCATCTGGCGATTTGGCTGGAGTTTGGACAAGACCTTGTGAACTCGGCGGACTGGGTTGTGCTAGCTTCGAGCTGTGGTGGTGACTCTATTCACTAGGGCGGTGACTCCACTCCTCACCCCGCCTATAAATACACCCCCTGACACATCTAGGATAACTGAGTGAATAATAAGTTGAGACTTGGTTAATTATTGCGGCCTCGGTTTTCTAATGCTCACGGTTTGAGAAGAGTTAACTGATTGCTCTTTAAAGGTTGCGTAGCTAGCACTGTGGAGCCAGGAGTTTGGTTTTGACTTCGGTCAGGTTCAGTGAAGCTTGTGGTTTGCAATCGACGGTATCAGTAGGTCGCTTCTGCGGCTTGTCAGTTTTATCGGTCTCAACTTTCCAAGTTCAATAACCTGTCAGCCGGAATCGGCAGTTAGGTGATCTGTTCTTCAGTTCGGCGGCAGCTTGCAGCAGTCAGTGAATAACGGTGTGTTCGCGCGACCTTGCGGTCTCAGCGGACTCTGTGTTGTATTCATCATCTAGCAGCAGTTCGAGCGGTCTTGGCGGTCTTCGATTCTATCCGCTTGGATTGATTCTTGTAATCTTTTATATTTTCCATTGTGTACTGGCAAATCATGTCTTGCCACGTATACCTCGCCCTGTAGAGAAGATAATAAAATTATGATCTGCTTATTCCTTCTATTTGCATCTGGTGTTTGAGCTTGCTTTCTCAGTTTCTGCTTGATCAAGGTGTGAGCTTGATAGCTCTGAAAATATTAATTTGGCGTCAGACAATCTCGTTGATCATCTTGAGTGAAAATTTAACATGGTATCAGAGGGAGGTTCAGTTGTATGAGCAGTGGTCAACTTGCATTGTGCTCTGTGCTTCTAAAACATTAGAAAAAGGTTGTTTCTTTGGAAGGGGGTGATACAAGAGGTCTGGGCACTGAACTCTTAATGCCAACTAACTTTAAGAAGTGGAAGTCGTGCATGAAGAGTTATCTTCTGGGCAAGGAGCTATTGGAGGTCATCAGTTGTGATGACAGACATGAAGTTATAGCTGCGTTTGTGACTGCTGAGCAGGTGATGGTCTGGAGGAAAACTAATGCAAAGGCTAAGTTTTCCCTCAAGCGGGCTATTTCACCGGAGCTATTTGATCACATCATTGGATGTGAGTCAGCTACTGAATTTTGGACAAACATTGATGGGTTGTTCAGCAGGAAGAATGTGGCAAGGCTACAGTTCCTAGATAATGAGTTGGCTAGGAAAACTCAAGGAGAACTGACCATCTCTAAGTTCTTTCTAAAGATGAAGAGCTTGTGTGCTGAGTTATGGGTGTTTGATCCTAATGAACCCATCTCTAAGGCTAAGATGAAAAGGAACATAATCCGCGGCTTGTGGAAGGAGTATTTGGCCTTTGTAACCTTGCAACTTATCCATCTCTGCTAGAACTTGAGAACTTGCTTGCTTCGCAGGAAAGTTTGGCCAGACAGATGGCTGGAGTCACTGTCTCTGAAGAATGTAGTGAAGCGCTCTTCACAGGCAAGAAGAAGAAGAGATGGGAAGGGAAGAAGAGGATGACCATTGTTGAAGATGAGCCTTCAACCTCTTATCAACAAGAGAGGGGGGCTGCTCCTAAGAAGAACTGGAAGAAGAGTTTGAAGTACTGCATATGTCAACAGTCGGGTCACTTCAAGTATGACTGCAAGGTCAAGCTGCAGCCTAGGCATGCTGTAGATAAGGAGGAAGCTTGCTCTAGTACTGAGAAAGCTGGATGTGGTCGAGTGTTCATGACAGGCACTTGTGTTCGTGCTTTGTCCGCCATCGACTTCAAAGACGACTGGATCATGGACTCCGGGTGTGGTCATCACCTCACCAGAGATATTTAAAAGTTCTGCTTGCTGCAAACTTACTCAGGTAACAAAGCTATTATTGCTGATGATAATACTATTTATGCAGTAGAGAAGAAGGGGGTTGTGTCCTTGGGTAGTGATAAGGGTCCACTCACGTTAAGGAGTGTGTATCATGTGCCGGGCATGAAGAAGAACCTCTTCTCTGTGATTAATGTGGTAGACGCAGGTTATCACGTTCTGTTTGGGCCAACAGAAGTAAAGTTTCTTCGCAACGTATCAGCGGTGAAGGCTGATGTTGCACACATTGGGAGGAGAGTAAAGAACTTATTTGTTCTTGTAAGAAGCTCATACGTTGATTGGATGAGGACCAATGATGGCGCCGCTATATGGCAAGAGAGGTTGGAGTATGCAGGGATGGATAAGCTGGAAGCTTTGGCAAACAGGAGCCTTGTGAAAGGCTTGCATAAGCTATCATATTTTTGCGATGGTCATGTTTGTGCGGGATGTCAGTATGGTAAGGCTCATCGCCTTCCTTTTGACAAGTCACAAATAAGGAGCAAAGCACAATTTGAGTGTATCCATGGTGATCTGATGGGGCCAACCGTCACTGCTAGCCTTGATGGGAGAAGAGACATGCTTGTTCTGATTGATGATTACTCAAGATACACTTGAGTGTATTTCTTGAAGGAGAAGTTAGTAGCTTTCCATTTGTTTGTGGAGTTCAAGGAGCTGGTAGAGGGCTGGCTTGGCCTGCAGATCAAGAAGATTAGATCAGACAACGGTGGTGAGTTTGTTTCTTCTGAATTCTCTAACTTCTACATGAAGCACGGGATTCAGAGAGACCCTACTTGTGCTCATACTCCACAACAAAACGGAGTAGCGAAGCGGAAGATCAGTCATCTGACGGAAACCTGCAAGTATTGCCTTCATGCAAAAAATATTCCTAGGTCTTTCTGGGCAGAGGGAATGTCGTGTGCTTCCTATGTCCTCAATCGGATGCCTCTTAGTCTGATCAACATGAAGTCTCCTTTCAAGATGTTGTTGAAGGAGAAGCCAAGCGTGGAACACATTTGGGTGTTTGGATCAACTTGCTATGTGCATGTCCCGGATGCTTCAAGGACAAATCTTGATGCAAATACAAAGGAGCTTGTCTTTGTAGTATGATGAGCGGAAGAAGGGATGAAAGTGTATGGATCCTGCGACGAAGAAGTCTGTTGTTTCAAGAGACGTGCTCTTTCATGAACTGACATCGTATGGAGGAGGCTCGGTTAAGCTACTAGAGAGCAATGTTGATGAAGAGTAGAAGGTGGCTGCTGAAGTTCTTCAAGAGGAGCTTGATATATTACCAGCAGCTCATGTTGCTTCAAGCTCTGGGGCAGGGGCTTCTGGTTCAGGAAGTAGGGAGAGCATTGCTCAAAATTTGCCCGGAAATGGAGCTGAACCTGAATAAGCAATGGAGGTGGCGAGCAAGGAGCAGACCCTTCGGAGATAAAAGAGAACTATCAAGCCACCGGCTCGATACTGTGAAGGGAATGCAGTAAGCTTTGTCTCCAGTTTCTTTTGTGGGCCCTCTGGATGAGCGAGAGTCTCCAAACTTCAATGAGGCCACTGGAGTCAAGAGTGGGAAGATGTCATGGAAGAGGAGATGACTGCTCTCAAGAAGAATGAAACATGGGACCTTGTGCCCAGGGTTGATGACATTACTCCAGTGACTTGTAAGTGGGTGTATAAGTTGAAGAAGAAGGCTGATGGGAGCATCGAAAGATACAAGGCTCGCCTTATTTCTCGAAGATTCTCACAAAATTATGGAGAGGACTATGAGGAGATGTTTAGTCCAGTTGCAAAGATGACTTCGGTTCGGGTGGTGATCTCCTTGGCTGCTTACCAAGAATGGAGGTTGTGGCAGCGTGACATAAAGAACGCTTTTCTATACTGAGAGATTTATAAGGACATCTTCATGGATTAGCCGCTTGGATTTGTCTCTAAATTTCATCCGAACTGCATCTAAAAACTCTGGAAGGCTCTCTATGGGTTGAAGTAGGCTCCAAGAGCTTGGTATGGGAAGATAGCAGAATACCTCTAATTTTGCGGATACCTTGCTTCCAACTCGAATTCAAGAATGTTCATCAAGAAGAAGGGGGAGCTTCAGTTCTTGGTCCTACTGTATGTTGATGACATGATCATCACAGGGAATTTTGAGGAGGATGTAGCTAGGATCAAGGCTGAGCTAGCTATTTGCTTTGAGATGAAAGACTTAAAAGAGCTTCATCACTTTCTCGGTCTTGAAGTGGAGAGAAAGGAGAGCGGGATACTCATTTCCTAGAAAGGATATGCAGTTCACATTGTAAATCGATTCAGCATGAAGGAAGGAAAGAGATGTCTTACTCCTCTGGATTATGGGTTGAAGCTTCGACGAGATTAAGGAAGGATTCTTCCTGATCCCTTGGTGTTCAGAGCTCTAGTGGGGAGCTTGATCTACCTAACGATTACAAGGCCAGACATTGCTTATGTTGTTGCCCGAGTAAGTCAGTTTATGGCAGAGCCAAGGAAGTCTCATCTGGTGGCGGCAAAGAATATCTTGAAGTATGTCAAGACTACTTCTGATATGGGTCTCATTTATAGGAGGGACATAGACTTTTCATTACTGTGATACACAGATGCTGATTATGATGGCGACTCGGATGATCGAAGATCAACATCGGGTTATGTTTTCACTTGTGGATCAACTAGCATCTTGTGGTGTAGTAAGAAGCATGACTCAGTGTCTGTCTCGACTAAGGAAGCAGAGTACAAGGCTTCAGATTTGGTTGCTCGTAAAGCCATCTGTTTAAGGAGGCTCGTAGAGGATGTCCATGAGGAAGGGCAAGGTCCAACTCTTCTCCAAGGAGACAATGAGAGTGTTCTCAAACTGGTGAACAATCTAGTTTTTCACGCAAGTACCAAGCATATAGAGATCGAGCTCCACTTCATAAGGGAGAAGGTGTTGGAGGGATCTATTATGGTCGGGCATGTTCAGAGTGAAGACAACCTTGCTGACATCTTCACGAAATCGTTGTCGAAGGGGTCATTTCAACGACTACGGGGACTACTGGGCTTGATCACCACTTCGCACTTTAATGCGGACTGTTGAAATTTGTGAAGTGGAAGTGGGTGATCTGGCAGACCTGGCGTCCTGGACGGACTGTCCATGCGGACTGATGGAGCAGGCTGGTGGTCTGGTGATGGCGGCCTGATGTGGTTCTGGAGGTAGTCGTGCAGATAGAAATGGAGTTCGCCATACTGGCCGGATATGGATTGGAGTCTGACTGCTTCTATGATCTGGATTATATCCAGTTTGGTTTGCGCATTGGAGCTTTTCTACAGACTGCGCGGATTGGTTGCGAGTCTGGCAGTTGGCTGCTGGCTTGGCTGATGTGCGAGTTGAAGCTTGTGAGTTCTGCCTTGCTCTGGTGGAGCATTGACGATCTACCTTGGGAGCTGGAGGACTGGGGTCGTGTCCGCCTAGCTCGCGCCAGTTGTTTGGTGGTTGCTGGACTTGGTCAGACTGTGGGACAAGTCTATGGTGTTCGCAGTATCCGCAGAGTCTGCTGTTGACCGAGCGATCTGCCTGTTGGTCGTGGACTTGTGCGGCGGGCTGATGCAGTGCCCATAGAGTCCATTGTTGACCAGGCGATCTGCCTATTGGTCATGGACTCGTGTGGCGGGCTGTGGCGGTGTTCTCGAGATGTGCGGACTGTCACCTTGTTCGCATATAGCGCACGGACTAATGCAGTGCGGGCTGGTCCGTGTCCGCTTGTAGCGTGCGATTTTTGGCAGTGAGTGGGAAGTTGTTGTGTCCGCATGCTGCGATGTTTGCAGACTGGCGTAGTGTACGCCTGGTGGCGGTCTGACTTTGTCTTGGCACCTGGCGAGTTGGCTGGAGTCTGGCCAAGTCCTTAAAAACTCGGCGGACTGGGTTGTGCTACCTGCGAGTTGGGGTGGTGACTCTATTCACCAGGGTGGTGGTCACACTCCTCACCCCACCTATAAATAGACCCCCCTGACACGTCTAGGGTAATTGAGTGAACAGTAAGTTGAGACTTGGTTAATTGTTGCGACCTCGGTTTTCTTGTCCGCACGGTTTGAGAAGAGTTAACTGATTACTATTTGCAGGTTGCGCAGCTAGCACTGTGAAGTTAGGAGTTTGGTTCTGACTTCGGTCAGGTTCAATGAAGCTTGTGGATTGCAATCGGCGGTATCAGTAGGTCGCTTCTGCGGCTTGTCAGTTTTCTCGGTCTCAACTTTCCAAATTCAATAACCTGTCCGCCGGACTCAGTGGTTAGGTGATCTGTTTTTCAGTTCGGCGACAGTTTGCAGCAGTCAGCGAATAACGGTGTGTCCGCGTGACCTCGCAGTCTCGGCGGACTCCGTGTTGTATTTGTCATCTAGCAGCAGTTCGAGCGGTCTCGACGGTCTACGATTCTGTCCGCTTGGATTGATTCTTGTAATCTTTTCTGTTTTCCATTGTGTACTAGAAAATCATGTCTCGCCACGTATACCTCGCCCTGTAAATAAGATAATAAAAATATGATCTGCTTGTTTCTTCTATTTGCATCTGATATTTGAGCTTGCTTTCTTAGTTTCCGCTTGATAGCTCTGAAAATATTAATTTGGCGTCAGACTACCTCGTTGATCATGTTGAGCGAAAATTTAACACCCATGTGTTATCCGCGGTTGGCAAACCTTGCCACTGTATTAAAGCTTGTTGTACCTCTCGTCCTTGTCAAATGATTCGACGTAAGCTGATGATGGCCAAGGGTGGATGTAGAGGACTATTTTTCCATTGATTCTGACTATTTCTTTATTTATTTGGCTTTTTATTTGTGATCTATCTAGAATATTGTATATGGGATGTTTGTGAATGATGTAATTTCTCTGTTTCTTCTAGTCAGGACAAATTTGTGGTTCTAGCATTATTTTCTTGCTGAACTCTTCTTCCTCACAATCTTGCTCCAATTCCTCCAATAGTGGGAAAATTCAAATAGAAATCATATCGAGGTTTTTTTGGAGATGATGTTTCTTAAATTTCAGGAATTTTGGAAAGAGTATCCGTTGTTTGGTTATTATTTCTCGCTTTATATTTAATAACAAAATTATACCCTAATAATTTTGAGAAAAATACTTGATGTTCAGGTGTCTGAATGTGTTGGATAAGTAAATGATGCATATTTTGGTGGTCTATTAATATAATAAATGGATGCCCGAACAAGTACTGCCTCCATTTTGACACCGCAACCGTTATCTCAAGTTCGTTGACTTTTTTTAGATTAAAGGGGAAATTTTTTTGCTGAAATATGTTATGATTTTATTTTGTTTTTCTTAATATGCCTCCTATTCCGGTGCCTAAAGCTTCAATTTCTATAATAAAAGGTTCTTCAAAATTAGGCAACGACAAAATGAGGTAGGCGACTAACTTATTTTTGAGCATATCAAAGGCTTCCTGTGTTTTTACATCAAATCTAAAGGAATTTTTCTTAAATAACTCAGTTAGTGGAAAAGCTATTTTGGCATAGTCCTTTATAAATTTCCAATAGTAACTGATTAATCCCAGAAAGACTCTTACATCCTTCTGGATTTGGGGTGTTGGAATTGCTCAATAGAGGCAACCTTATTTTTATTAGGGGATACCATTCCCTGTCAATGGTGTGGCCTAAAAATTCAATCACTTTTAAAAGGAAGTTACATTTCGATAATTTGATCAATAATTGTTTTTTTATCCAGAATGTCCACTGTAAATTTAAGTTATCTCGATGATCTTCGATTATGGGGATAAAAATTAGAATGTCATCAAAAAAATCACTTGGAATTTTCTAAGATATGACTGAAAAATTGTGTTCATTAATGATTTGAATGTCGAAGGGGCATTGGTTAAGCCAAATGACATAACCACCAACTCATAATGCCCCTGATGAGTTCTAAATGCAATGTTATGTATGTCTTCTTCCGCCATTCTAATCTAATGATATCCGGAGCTTAAATCTAGTTTCAAAAAGTACTGGGCAGTATAGAGCTCATCCATTAGTTTGTCTATCCTAGGGAATGAGAAATTTATCTTTAATTGTAATTTTATTGAGGGCTTTGTAGTCCACACAAAACCTTCTTGATCCATCTTTTTTTTTTCATAATACTAGAGAACTAAAGGCAGAGGTGCTTGCTCTAATCTACCCATTCCCTAACATTTCTCGCACTAATTTTTCAATTTCATTTTTTGGTGGTAAGGATGTTGATATGGTGTCAGATTAGGTGTGTCAGATCCATGGATTGAGATTATCCTTTGATCGATGTTGAGTTTTGGGGTAATACAGCTGGTTCCTTGAACAACCTGGAGTTTTTTTTTCTAAAGCTCTTTGAATTGGATCGTTATCTCTTGCCCCAGACTTTCAATTGTTTTTTCTGTATCCTTTGTATGTTGATTCTCCCGGATAATAATAGGCATCGGTAGAGGGTTTTAAGTCGATTATTCTCATGAGTTGCGATGATGAAATCTTTCCAATTTGTGGTTTATTATTGTGCCCCCCTAACTTCACTTGTCCTTGTGGGCTTTGATAAGAAATGGTAAGACTAACCTTGTCAGTGGATACTAGCCCTAAGGTTTGAAACCAACTTTGACCCAAAAAATTACACCTGTCCCTTCAATTTCAAGGACATATAAGTGCACGTTATACTAGTGGATTTGTATGAGCAGTGAGATGTTCCTACATTTTCACGTGCATTGTTTTGTTGTCCCATTACCCATATATATTGAAAATTCATTAATTTTATGTATGGGTAATTTTAGGAAAGTAGCCATGCATCCCAAAGGAGATGAAATTATGCGTGCTACCTCCAGCTATAAAAATTTCTACAAAATGGTTTTTAATTTAGCATGTGAATTAAAAATCCATAATTGGGCAGAGCTCTAGTGAGGGCGTGTATGCAAATTGTGGTTGACGGATCCTATTCTTCTATTTCATTTATAAACTCTAGGTCATTCTCCTCTTCTTCATCCGTGTCTCCTAAATTGAGAAGTGATCATCTTCCCATACATTTACGCACAACGTGGTATTTTTCATCACAGTCATAACACATTCCTTTCCCTCTCTTTGCTTGTAATTCAGCTGAGGTTAATCTTTTGATCGGTGGTAACTTAGGCTTAAAAGGGGGGTTATAAGTTTTGTTTATTTCAATATTAGTCCGTAAGTATTTCTTAAGTTGGAATTTTTTTTATCATCTTTAGAGTATTGGTCCTCATACATCCTCGCTATGGCATAAGCATCATGAATTTCAGATGGTCGTGGCAATAAAATTGGTCCCCTAATTGGTTCTTTTAGTCCAAAAACGAACATGTCGGACATAAAATCGGAAGCTAAACCAGGTACTTTAGTCATTAATTCTTCAAAATTGCTTTTATATGCTAAAATAGTGGTTATTTGCCGGAGTTTGGTCAATTGTCTTCCAGGTTTTATATAAAGGGATAGTCCAAATCTATTTTGAATGACATCGATAAACATGTTAAACGTTAAGGCAGGGTGTGCTACATCCCAATTTTGATCTTCTAGACCTCCTTCGTGTTATTCGACCTGCTAGGAGTTTTGTGGGCTTGATTGACACCTAAATAGTAGATTAATGACCTATTGGGTATTATTGGCCCAATACGTCACTTTCTCCACCTTCAAAGTCACACGAGCTTTTTACGACCTAGGCAAACATCAGACTCATATAGTTGTGTAAATTAACTCACTAGGCCTTTGTAAGCCCAATAAACACATGAATAGTACACCAATACTCTAAACAAGTCAAATTGATCTACTGCGACACACACTTGTCACGTCGATCAACCTAAACTTGTGTAAACTAGAGATAGCTGTAATTAGTCTAAACGCACACCAAGCCACCCGACCCAATTAGCTCATCGACGCGACATGCGCTTATGTCGCCAACACATGTTAAAAGAGTCATTAGGCCACATGTCTAAAAGAATGACCTCAAAGTTAATTAAAATATTTAGATAAATTATTTACTTAAATAATTAAGGAGAAATAGTAAAAATGGCAAAACATATCCGAAAAATCCCAAATTTTTACCAAGACACCCTAAAAATAGTAAGATTCATTTTATGAATTAAAATAAATTATTTAATTTAAATTTATTTTAAAAGTGAGGGTTAGACCTGATATACTCTAGAGGGGGGGTGGGTGAATAGAGTATCTGAAAACTATTTGTTGTTTATAAAATTAACAGAGTAAAACAACTAATATTCACAGTAAGCAAAAGAGCAACCTAAGATATCTTAACCTAACACAGCCACGACAAACCTAAACCAACACAGCCACAACAAGAACAAAAAGAAAGAGGGCAACCAGACAACACAAGAACTTTATAGTGATTCCCCAAACTGGGTACATTTACTCTTCTACCACCCTGGTAGGAATCCACTTGCAGGTTTTGATCAGGTGACTGCTACTAATGAGTTTTTGATCAGGTGCTCAAAAACCACTTAAAGTATTTTGATCAGGTGGCTTGCAACCAATCGAATAACTTTTGAAGGGAGTTAAAGAACTCTTTGTACAGAGAGGGGTGAGAGATTTATGGTGTCTTCTCTTTCTCAAAATAAATGAGAAGACAAGTGGATGGTGATGTTGTCAAAGCTCCCCCTGAGATATTGAATGTGTTCAGGAAGATTGGAGATTTGCTTCAGGGTGAATAGGTCTTCTAGAGAAGATCTCCAGTAAGTTGTAGACTGATGGAAGTTGGTTGTCTCTTGGCAGCTTGCTGGAGGAAGAACACTTTGATGAAGACAGAGAGATTTTCTTTTCTTCACTATGTACCAGTTCTGTCTTGTACACTTTTTTTGTGTGTTCTTCTTTCTTGCTTTCTTATCTCTGTGTCGACTATAAGAGAAAAATTCTCTTTTTATATTTCTCTGTATAATTTTCCTTTGAATTTTTGAATTGTCTGCATTGATTGCTGACGGCCTAGAGAAGGAAAATGCGGCTGGAGAGAATATCTGCATTAATGGATTTCCCCAACAGTTCTATTGAAAACGACAAGTAATAATCCTGATGAATACCATAATCAATGTTGCTTCTAACGGTTATATTCAGAGAATATTGAGCATTGATTATTCAAGAATTACTGCAATGTAATAAGGACAAAAGAAGGAAAAATCCAAGTCTGGATCTGCACAGAATTCGTCGAGCGAAGAACAGATTTCGTCGACCTGAGAAATCTTGTTCGTCGACCAGATAATTCCTGTTCATCGACCTGTGCACCACGTTCGTCGACCTGAGAACAGCTAAATGCTTTCTGATAAAACTTCCCAATTATGTGCTCTTAGTTCGTCGATTTGATAACATAACTTCGACGACTGGAGTTCAGAGAAAGGATTCTGAACTTGGAATGTTAAAGTTGATCTTCCAGAAATTGTCGACTTGAACTCGAATATTGTCGAGCTCAACTCAAAGAATTGTCTCTGAGTTCATCGAGCGGAGCACGACTTTCGTCGAGCTAATTTCGACGAACGTCGAACTCACTTTCCTGAACTGATTTTTCTCTAATTCTGTACTCTTCTGCTATCATCTATTGACTAGTCCAAGCAATGTTGACTTTAAGGACATAGCATAGACTCTAAGACACAGACATGACCTTGGCTATGCATGTTGGGTCAATTATCCTAATTAGTGAACCGAGCCCAAATCAAACTAGGGATTCAACAATCTCCCCCTATTTGGGAGAGATCACTAATACAATAAGAAAAATAAAAACAATCACAAAGTAGGAAAATATATCTGGCAGGAAAATTGAAAAACATACAGCTGATATTTATACAGTGTAGCTTTGTGACAGGATATTAAATAAATAATTTTAGACATACAGAAAAATTGAACAGTTTAAACTTATTTCTTCTTCTTTGACTTCTTTTGCTTATCCTCCTTTGCTTTATCACCAGGCTGAGTGAATTTGATTTCCCAGTTTGGATTAGTTGGTTGACTCTTTGACATAGTCATATCAGCAGCTCCAATAATGTTGAGAGATGTGTCTCTTGGCACAACAGCCTCTGGATGTAATTTCATATAATCATCAACATTAAAGAAATTATTAGCTTTTGCAAACCTGTTTAGCTCTTATTTCCTGTACTTGGACATTGTTGAGTATTGTGAGGGATCATTTCCTTCAGCTTTGGCCTTGTTTATCATGGATAATCCAACCGGTTTTTGAAACCTGGCCATCCTAGCAATGGTTGCTGTTTCAGGATCCTCAAATGGAACAGGAGGAGATTTTGGTCTTTTTGGACTATCAACTTTTCGAGATTCATGGGCTTGTTGTAGATGTTTCTGTTATTGTTGATGTTGTTGATGTTGCTTGCCTGAGGAGTACCTGTGCTGGCTATTTCCAGAATGAGAAGAGGATCTACCCTGATGTCTCTGATAAGTTTGAAATTCGGTAGATCTCTAAGAAGAAGTGTCCGAAGCACAAGCAGCTGGTGGAGGAGGAGGACGTGGATCTTTTCTGTATCTCTGAGAAGGAGGAGAATACTTTCTGCTTTTCTTCCTGTCCTTCTGTTAATTATTGGACAATCACATCCATGCTGGCATACCCTTGTATGGAATGATATTCTGAAGAATATAATAAGGGTTATCATGAGTTGGGTTGGTTTTGGAGCAGCAGCTGGAGGGGCTTTCCTTTTCTTAGAGATTTTCTTCTTGGACTTTGCAAAGGAACTATCATCTGAATCATCTTCATCATCATCATCTTTTTCAGAAGATTCTTGGGGATTATCATACAAAGCATCAATGGCTTTTAGAAGACCTTTATCAATAGGCTTTTCAGCTTGAGATTCTATATCTGGAACATAAGTTGGAGCTGGAGCTGTAGGACTATGTACAACAGTACTTTCAGCAACTGATTTATTTTCTTCTTCTATATCTGCCATGATCAGCTCATCTAGATTAGGCATTAGGCTATCATCCTCTTTGAATGTTGGAGGAGAGATGGCTTTGGGAGTGGATGAAACAATGAAAGAATCTTCTCTTGCTGGAGATGGAATAACTGAAGCCTCTATTCTTACAAAACTGGCCCTGAGTTGCATGATTACTTTGGGGCTTATTGGGGAGGTGAAGGGAACTATAACCATAGAGGGCTTAATGCTGTCTTCTGGAAGAAAGTTTAAATAAATTGTTTCAAAAGTATTCAATAAACAGAATAAATCCACCGTGGAATTGATAATGTAATCACCAACAATGTTTATTTCAACTGTATCTGTCTCATCCATATCTTTGTCAGAATAAAAAAAGCAATAAAATTAGCAGGGTTAACTATATCAAGCACTGCTGCTGCTACTACTGCTGCTGCTTCTGCTACTGCTGCTTCTTCTGCTGGGGCTACTTCTTTATAGAGTACCTCCCCCTGCCTAGTTTCAGTAGGCACTGGAGCCAGGCCCCTGACTGAAGAAGGAGGGACAGAGAGGGTAGAAATTTGAGCAGCAAGTGAGGAGATGGAATAAGCAAGAGGTGAAATATCCTCTGCTATGAGGTTTTGATGAGGGGAGTGAGAATTGTCAGAAGAGGTGGAATGAAGGAGGGATCCAGATGTATGAACTCAGAAGTGTCTGAGTGGATACAGATGGGTGGATGTAAGATGATGGTGGAGGGGAAGGTAGAGGATCTAGCATGAGCTCATCTGGTGAAGAGGGGGTATGAATGGGAGATGTCAGTAGGGAAAAAGAAGGGAGTGATAGGAGGTTGGAAAGGGGTATGTTGTCTAGATGTGTTGGTAGAGGAGATGAGGGTGGTGATGGAGTTGGTGTATGAGAGTGAATATGAGTTTGTGATGGAGTTGGTGTACCATGGATTGATGGAGTTGATGTATGAGAGTGAATATGAATTTGAGGTAGAGGTGATGTATGAGAGTGAATATGAGTTTGGGGATGGTGCTTTGGAGAGGAGGGAGGTGTAGGAGTATGGACTGTAGTATGAACTGGTGAAGAGAGATAAATTGGGGAGGCTAGAGGTGGTGGAGGTGGAACATCTTCAGCGGGGTGGGGAGTGACTGGAACAACCCTTGTACTCTCAGAAGGTCTGGAGGAAGAGGAGGGTGCCTTGGATGGCTTGGTGATAGTCCTCTCCCACCTGCCAAAGAGGGCACAAGTAATCCTTTTAGAGGCATTAATGAATATAGTCGGTGTGACTAGGGATTCAGCAGCCTTTGTCTGAAGGAAGATTCCTAGAAGCCTTCCAAAACACACCTCTTTCTTGGTGTTTTTCTTCCTGATCATCTCAAACAGAATCTTGGCCCAGTTCACAGGCTTCTTATTCACAACAGCACGCATCACCATGAATTTATGCCTAGTGATATAGTCATGGGCTGTGTATTTTCCCAGCAGTACCTTGCCAACAACATCTGCTAGAAACTTGTATTCAGCAGACAAATATTTCTTTAGCAGTTTATTGGGAGTGTTTCCAGAATAGCCCATTTTATTCAACATCTCATTAAATTCATCAGTATCAATCTCCAATTTTTCTTCACCATTAGCTAATCAAAAAATATCTGTTAGGACGGTGGGGGTAAGAGATATTGCATTACTCGATATGGTTCCCGTCATGGTATTTTCATCTGTGGAGGAGGAGGAGTAAACTCATTCTCTTATTTCTGCACTGGCTATCTTTATCCTTGTGGTCATCAGATTCTTCAACTGCTGATCTTCAAACAATTACAGAATGTCCAGGAAGATGGAACCAGAGTGTTGGAATGACTTAAAGTCGATATCAAAGCATATATCGAATTTCATCGCTCCAAGAATGCCTGCTGGAATCGCCATGGGTTTGCCTGCAACAAAAACAATAGAGATGAAGTGCAAGAGAACTGAAAGGGCGAGACGGAGGTCGAAGAAAACCTAGATATAAGGTTTTTTAGAATATGAATCGACAAACTCCGTTCAACGAAAAATTAAAAAATTCTTCAACCTGAGGTCGACAAAAAGTTCTATAGTTAAAAATTCACCGATCTTAGTCAGAAGATTCAAAAACATTTCATCGAGCTCCGTTCGACGAAAAATTTCTGAAGCAGATTCGTCGATCTCCATTCGACGAAAATAACTTCACTCATAGGGAGTTCGTCGAACTCCATTTGACGAATATCTCAAGAACCTTTCACAGTTTGTCGATCTCCGTTCGACGAACTTTAAAAAATTCGTGGACCATAAATAGAAATCAAACTAAGTCTTCTTCATTTATCATACCAAGCTGATTTATGAAAAACAGATGATTCCTCTCATCAAAAGGTTTGGTGAAGATATCTGCCCTTTATAAATTAGTGTAGATATAAATAAGATTAATTTTATTTTTGTCTACTCACGCTCTTATGAAATGATACCTAATGTCTATATGTTTGGTCCTACTGCGATGGACTAGATTTTGTGTTATGGATATAGCACTTGTGTTGTCACAAAGTAGAGTTGAATTATTTAAGTTGAACCCATAGTGTAGAAGTTGGTTCTAAATCCACAGTATCTGGGAACAGTAACTGTCTGCTGCTATATATTCTACATCAGTAGTTGATGTAGACACAGATGACTGCTTCTTGCTAAACCAAGATGAAAGAATTGGTTTCAAGATATCCTAAACACCTAGAGGGGGGGTGAATAGGTTCAATTCTTTTTTACTTAGGCAGATCAATTATATGTCTGTTAGATCAACTTATTCAGCAAAACATTCAAACAAACACATCACAGAATAATACAAGCACAGCCAATCACAGATTGCACACAGATTTATAGTGGTTCCCCAAATAATGGGTACATCCACTTCCCCCCTTTGCCTATCTAGCAGTGTACTAGATTCGGCCTAACTTCCTTCTTCTTCCCTCAGATCCTCAGATCTTATAACTCAGAACCTTGAAAGGTCCCTACAGCTCAGACTTCAGCAAGTCCTACAACTCATATTCCCCCAGAGAACCCTACCTCAGAGTGAGTCCACACTCCTACAGCTCAGGCAATTAAGCCCTACCTCAGCCTTTTCCAAGGCCTACAACTCAGGCAATCATGCCCTACCTCAGCCTCTTCCACATTCCTACAACTCAGGGAAATTAATCTTCTACCTCAAGCACTCAGCCCTACCTCTGTCTTTATAAATATAGGCTTACAACTCAGATCTATAAAATATCCTACAAAAAAATGATATTAAAAAGAATAAATCCTTCACCCTGGTAGAGAGAGAATGGGTTGAAGGATTCTTGGTCAGTTCTTGATAGATCTGACAATTTTAGATCCAACCTATCTTAGCTTCTTCAAAGTTTCTTGAATTTGAATAAATTAAGGTTGATCTTCTTGAAATTGATCTTCAATCAGCTTCCTTCTTTAATTCAGAATTTAATCTGATTTTTTCTTGCAGACTTGTTCAAGATCTGCCCTTAGAGACTTGTTGATGATCGTCTCTTTCTTCGCTTGGACACTTCCAGCTCTCTCTTCTTTTTAGTCCAATTCTTAATTGTTCATTGTTTTGATGACTGAACCTATCATTATATAGACTTCATCTGAGGTTACCGGCTAATCTGATTTTTAACGGTCTTCTGATAGCTCTGACAGATGTAACAACATTGTTAGTTATGACAGCTGTCAAGTCTTCAGTCGTGATACTTGAACCTTCATTGAACTTTAACTCAACAGCAAAAGTGTCGAGTCAATACTTCAAATGTGTCGCACATATAGTCCAAGTGTCGACACAACTCTTGATGATGTAGACACAACTTTCACAATGTCGACACAGCTTCTCTGTAACTTCTTGTCTCGACAAAGTTGAAGTCGACAGAATTCTGGAATGTGTGCTGACACAAGTCTTGTGTTTCGACACAATTGTTGTCGACAGAATTCTGGAATGTGTCGACACAAGTCCTGGGTGTCGACAGATTTGTTGTGTGTAGACACAATTTCTGTGTGTCGATACAGTCTGGCTCCTGGTGTCGACACAGCCTTCCCAAGTGTCGACATAGTTGTTGTTGACAGTTTTTTCTGTGTGTCGACACAATTCCTATGTGTCGACACAGTCTACCTCCTGGTGTCGACACAGCCTTCCCAAGTGTCGACACAATTCTTCTCAGGTGTCGACACAAATCTTCTCAAGTGTCGACACTTGTACTTAGAAACTTTTTCTGCATTTCCTTAACCTGCACATGGAAACTCAACACAACATCAAATACACCTTGATGAATATCATTGAGTTAGGTGAGGCTTCTCCAAATCTGATTACACATTTTCCAATGTACCCAATAATCTCCCCTATTTGGAGAAGTCATAACCCTTAGTTAATTATATACATCACTTTATAATAAAATACAAAATATGATGTATATAAGCATTATTAGATAGAGTAACATATAAACAATCATTGCATGTAACAATATTAGCACAGAATATGTTATAACATAATGAACATGCAGCATAAGATTCTAAGTATTCAATACTTAACCAAGGAATTGTATTAATATATGTTCAGAATAACCATGATTTAGTCCAAAAACCAAAACCTAGACCATCTAATTCTAGATTGATCATGTTCCTTGATAACTATTCCTTTTCCAGACTGAACTAAAGCTTGGACACTAGCTTTAGTGTCTTCAGCTGACTTCTTCACTTTAAGATCTTTTGCTTGAGCTTCTTCAGCCTTGATCTTTTGCCTTTCAAAATAATGAAAAGGCTTTGGAAAGTACTTGCAAGGCTCCACAGTGTTAGCAGAAAATTTGTGTTTTTTGCCTTTCAAAATAATGAAAAGGCTTTAGAAAGTACTTGCAAGGCTCCACAGTGTTAGCAGAAAATTTGTGTTTTTTGTGTTTTTTTAGCTAACACTCTCTCCCCCTTTGTCATGTTAAAGGAGTGTATAACCAAGGGTTCTGAGCCTGCATTGACTAACACTCTCTCCCCCTTTATGACTTTTCTTTCAATATGGTCTCTTAGGACATCCTTTTGAAACCTTATCTGAGTTGGTTTTCCAGAACAGATCTTTGTTTTACTGTAATGTCATTTATCTAGGTTTTGGCCTCCTGTTGTTGCTTGGCCAAAGAGACAAAAGCATGTCCACCCTTTGGAAAGCACTCAGGCATTTCCATGTCATGCAAATTGACCTCAAATTAGATGGATTTTATTTCTTGGGTCAATGTTATGGCTCTCATCTACATATTTCTCAAGAGCTACTCTTTGGTCATCCAACTTTACTTACAGTTGCACCAGAAGTGAACTGAAGTCTGCTGTTGTAGCTGGAGTTGGTGTCATAGCCTGCAAAGCTTCCTTATAACCTGAACACTGGCCAAAACTGAGAGCACATTGGCCAAAGATGTGAAAACATTTCGTCGAGCTCCGTTCGACGATAGTTTTCTAAAGTGAATTCATCGAACTCCATTCGACAAAAATAACTTCACTCACAGAGTTCGTCGAACTCTGTTTGACGAATTTCTCTAGAACCTTTCATAGTTCGTTGATCTCCGTTCGACGAACTTGAAAGAATTCGTCGACCGCAGACATGAACCAAACAGTCTTCTCCATTTATCATGCTAAGCTGATTTATGAAGAACGGATGATTCCTCTACTTAGCTTTGGAAGCTTCTTCATTCTCATCAGAAGCAGATGAGCCTGCTATGTCCACTGTATTTTTCGAGTAGATGCCATAATTGGTTTCTCCCCCTTAGTCCTTGCCAGCTCCCCCACAGTTCTTGCTCCTAGTAAATCAGGAAATAATGCCTCTTGTAGGCTCTTGTTCATAAACTCCCCTGAGGATAATGCCTCTTGTGGGGCTAAAACTAGAGAAAGCACATTGACTCCCCCTTGATGAAGCACTTCCTAGACTTGATCTAGTTAGATGTTGACTATAGAAATCTGCTCCTCCACCACTAGACTCTCAGTCACTGTTTCTTGAGCAGGAGATTTGTTAATCCTTTCTGCTCCTTCTTCATCTAAGGAAAACGACCATTTCTTCTGTATCACTAGAAGATTCAGGGATCTAGGGGGCTGGTTGTTTCCTTTTCTGAATCTGCTCTGTGGGTTTCTGAGGAGTAGAAACATCTTTGGTCAGAACTCTATTCCATCTTGATAGAATTCTCAACTTCATTCTCCTCTTATGACTGATCTTAGATCCTACAATCTGATTCATTATAACAGGAATATTCTCAGCCAGATATTCTTTAATTGTGCATTGAAGATCCAATCTTGGTTGTGGGATCCTTTTCATACCATTGGAGTGCTTTACTTATCATGGAAGATGAGATTTCATCTTCTTCTTTTACTGTTCTATGTGTCGACATTGTTAGGAATGTGTCGACACAGACTACTAAAGTCTTGACAGAGAATAACTATTCTATGTGTCGACACTAATTGCGATGTGTAGATACAGATAATCTTACGAGTCTACACCAAATCCTGTAGGTCGACACAGATGACTGGATGTGTCGATATCATCTACGAAGTGTCAGGATAGCCATGTGTCAACACCAAATTCTGAGTGTCGACACAACCTTCTGGATGTGTCGACAGAATTTTTTTGATGTGTCGACACCATCTACTAAGTGTCGACACAGATGACTTTATGTGTCGACACAAATTTAGTTAGTCAAATTTGTCATTCTTATTCTATGTTCAGCATGCCTAATTCAATTTTAAAATAATTAAATTTAGTTTCATCCAGTGGTTTGGTGAACATATCAGCAATTTGAAAATTAGTATTGACAAATTCTAAACTTATATCTTCCTTTTCAACATAATCTCTAAGAAAATGATATCTTATTTCTATATGCTTAGTGCTGCTATGAGAAACTGGATTTCTAGCAATAGAAATGGAACTAGTAGAATCACAAAATAATGGAGTTCTACTTACCTGGATGCAATAATCTTCAAGTTGATGTTGAATCCATAATAGTTGAGCACAGCAGCTACCTGCAGCAACATATTCAGACTCAGCAGTGGATATAGCCACACTTGTCTGCTTTTTGCTGCTCCATGACACCAATCTTCCACCTACAAACTGACATGTACCAGAGGTACTTTTCCTATCTTCTTTGCATCCTGCAAAGTCTGCATCTGAATAACCTGTTAGTAAAAAATCTCTATTCTTAGGGTGCCAAAGGCCAAGACCTGGTGTTCCCTTAAGATATCTCAAAATTCTTTTAACTGCAGTATAATGAGATTCTTTAGGGCTAGCTTGATACCTAGCACAGATACATGTATCATACATGATGTCTGGCCTACTAGCAGTCAAGTAAAGAAGGGAGATAATTATCCCTCTATACAAAGACTCATCTACAAGTTTTCCTGCATCATCTTTGCCTATAGACATACTTGACCCCATTGGAGTTCTCATGGTGGAGGATGACTCCATACCATATTTCTTAATTAACTGCTTGGTAAACTTAGACTGAGATATGGACAAGTCATCATCAGTCTGTCTAACTTGGAGTCCCAAGAAGAATTTCAGCTCACCTATGCTGCTCATCTCAAACTTCCCTTGCATAAGTTTGGCAAACTTCCTACAAAGGTTGTTCTCAGTTGATCCAAAGATAATGTCATCAACATATATCTGGACTAGGATCATCTTGCCTTTTGATTCCCTTAGGAATAGAGTTTTGTCAATTTTATCCCTTGAGAATTTGTTCTCAATGAGGAATGTAGACAGGGTTTCATACCAAGCCCTAGGGGCTTGTTTCAAACCATATAGTGCTTTCTTAAGCCTATACACATAATTAGGATAAAGAGGATCTACAAAACCTAAGGGTTGTTCAACATAGACTTCCTCTTTTAAGTCACCATTCAGAAATGCTGACTTGACATCCATCTGGAATTCTTTGAACCTTTGATAAGCTGCAAAGGCTAGGAACAGCCTTATTGCTTCCAACCTTGCCACTGGGGCAAATGTCTGATCAAAGCCTATTCCTTCTTCCTGCATGTAGCCTTTGGATACCAGCATTGCTTTATTCTTGACTATGATGCCATTCCCATCTAGCTTGTTTATGTAGATCCACTTAGTCCATATGACATTGTGATTCTTTGGTTTAGGAACCAACTTCCATACTTTACATCTTCTGAATTGATTCAGCTCCTCCTGCATTGCATCAATCCAGTATGGGTCTTGTATGGCTTCTTCAAATTTCTTAGGTTCCATCTGGGACAGGAAACTTGAGCAAAGAACTGTGTTCATGTTCTTGCTTCTGGTTTGAACACCTTGCCTAGGATCACCAATAATTTGGTGTGTTGGATGATCTTTTAGATGTCTTGTTGCTGGCGGCAGTCTATCTACACCTTGATTTTCTTCAATCTCCCCTCCAAGTTGTACTCCATTGTCTTCAACATCAGCTTGTGGGTCTTGTACTCCCCCTGGACAGCAACCATCATTTTCTTCATCCTGCCTTACAGGTTGGTCTTCATTAATGGTTAGCTTGTCCATCTT
This sequence comes from Platanthera guangdongensis, assembly GCA_039583875.1. Classification (NCBI taxonomy): domain Eukaryota; kingdom Viridiplantae; phylum Streptophyta; class Magnoliopsida; order Asparagales; family Orchidaceae; genus Platanthera; species Platanthera guangdongensis. The sequence continues at coordinate 52,436,385 of CM077164.1, forward strand.
GTCCTTCAAACCTGTAGAGCTACAAGAAACACTAGACTGCTCATAATTGATTAGTTCTGTTTCATCAAAGACTATATAAACAGATTCTTCTACAACTTGAGTAGTCAAGTTATAGACCTTGTAAGCTCTACTGTTGTTGCTGTACCCTACAAACATCCCTTCTTGGGAATTGGCAGTAAACTTAGTTAAATAAGACTTGTCATTGTTAAGTACATAACACTTGCTACCAAAGATCCTAAAATAGGATATGTTTTGTTTTTTGCCTTTCATAATCTCATAGGGTGTCTTTTTGTGGCTCTTAGTAATGGATGCTCTATTGAGAACATGACATGCAGTGTTTACTGCCTCAGCCCAGAAATATTCTGGGAGAGATGTGTCACTTAGCAGTGTTCTACCACCCTAAATAAGAGTCATATTCTTTCTTTCAGCAATACCATTTTGCCGAGGAGTTCTTGGTGAGAAGAACTTTTTATCCCTAGTTCTTCACAAAATCTTGTCATGCTTTCCAGATATGACCTTCAGTTTCATGGTCACTTCTAATTTTGACCACTAAACTGTTAAGTTCATTCTGAATTTGCCTAACAAAATTATGGAAGACAGTAGGGGTTTCAGATTTCTGCCTCAGAGAGAAAACCCACGTAAATCTAGAATAGTCATCCATAACCACAAGTGCATAGACTTTCCTACCTAGACTATGAACTGGCATATGACCAAATAGATCCATATACAGGAGGTACAAACACCTCACAGAATCTTTGGTATCATGTCCATGAAAAGAGGTCTTGGTCTGTTTGCCATTTTGGCAAGCTGAACATACACCCTCTTTTATGCACTTGAAGAGAGGATCATTCCTCACTAACTCCATGCTATAGAGTTGTCCTATAGTCTTATAGTTAAGGTGAGCTAGCCTCTTGTGCCATTGGACACAATGAGATGCTTTCTCATCTGCAACTAAATATATAAGAGAGTTCATATTCTCACAATCAAGGTTGAGACAGTAAACATTTCCTTTCCTATATCATGACAAGATGACCTCTTGATCACTTGTCCTTCTAATCTGACACACATTCTTAATAAAGGAGGTGTCATAACCAAGATCACTTAGTTGGCTTATGCTTATTAAGTTGTGTTTCAAACCTTTTACATAAGCCACTTCGGTGATTGTGATAGAACTAGTGTAAATGTTACCAAACCCTTTGATGATCCCCTTTTCAGAACCACCAAAGATCACTTTGGGTCCATTCTCTATGGGAGAGTAGTCCTTCAGAATCCTTCTTATTCCAGTCATGTGCCTGGAACATCCACTGTCCAAGTACCATATAGGGGTATGGCCACCTAGACTCACCTACAACAAATAAATTTACTTTACCTTAGAACCCCAATGGTTATTGGGTTCTAGGTTCAAGTTAGACTGAAATTTGACATACTTACCAGCAGCCTTTCTTACAGGTAAGCTGACATTCTTCCTGATACTGGTGTTGTGCCCACAATCAATGACATAATTACCAACCTTGTCACAGCACCAGAACTCATATCTATTATATCTTTTCTTAGATACAAGCTTAGCAGCATTGTTGTCAGCAGACCTTAAATAGTAGGTACAACGATCCTTTTCTTAAGTGTTGGGGCTAAACCTTGTCATTCAGATTACCAGGCTTACAGTGACCATGTGTAATGTCATGATCATACTTGTTGGTTGGCTACAGTACTTTCCTGAAAGCAATAGGGGGTTTGAAGGCTAGTGGCTGAACTGGAGCTTTGCCTTTTCTTTTAGAATTTGATGCCCTAGTTTTCCCCTTGAAACCTAAACCTGTCTTACCCTTTTGTGGAATGAAGTCATCAATTAAGGGTAAGACTGACTTTGGCTTTGAGAATTTAGCCACAAGTTCCTTCTCTCTTTGTAGTCTGACTTCCAGACCCTTGATCTGATCATTTTTGAATGTAATTGTTCCCATCTGAATATCAGTTATGTTTTTCAGCTTGACAACCTCATTCATCTTCTGATCCAGCAATTTTTCTGAATAAGATGCAGCCAACTTAAGAGCAACAATTTCCTTAGCCTATTCTTTGTTAAGGATTCTGCTTCTCCTAAGTGCTTGTAACAGATCACCATACTCATCAATAAGTTGATGAACATCCCCTTCAGATTCAGATCCATCCACATCTCTTGATGCAGATGCTTCTGATTCTAATCCAGTATAATAATCAGAAACTGTAGATAGATTGTTTACCTTACTTGGACTAGGCTGATCCTGACACTGATCTTCCTCAGTCAAAGCCATCAACCCTTTGCAATGATGATCTTCAACCCCATTTATTTAGTCCAGCATTTGCAAGAACTCAGTCTCTTCTGAATCCTCTTCAGTAGTAAACAATCTTATATAAGCGTCAGCTTCTGTCTCTTCTCCTGAATCTGATGATGATGAATCAGTCCAGCTTTTCTCCTTCTTTGTAATAAGGATTTCTCCTTTTTGACCTTATGTTGTTGCTTCTTTTTATCTTTAGACTCCTTTCTTTTATCAGGACAATCAGCTATGACATGTCCTGGCCTGTCATCCTTAGATGTTTTCTTCTTTTTGTAATAGTCATCTTTGGAGAAGGATGAAGATGGCTTTGTTCTCCACTTCTTTTTCTTCATAAACATTTGAAACTGCCTTGTGAAGGCAACAAAGTCTTCATCAGAGTTGTGACTGTCTGATGTGTTGATATCAGTATTTTCAGATTCAACTTCAGCCATTCTCCTAGGAGGTGAAGGTGACTTCCTCCTGCCCTTTCTTGTAGCTTCAGCCTTGAAGGCAACTGACTTCTCTCTATAATCAGACATCTTGCTTTTCTCCTCTTCCTTTCTGATAGTGAGTTGCATCTCATAGGAAAGCAGTTTTCCAAATAAGATTGATGGAGGTGTATCTGTGTAACAACCCCATCCGTTCATATGATATATACTAGAAGGTCCGGCCGGGGCCCCACAACATATAGCACAAAACAGGCGGTGAAGGTACGGGATGATACCAGAGTAGCGCATCGCACCTAACACAAAGCATTCTAGCGGAAGCCTATCTAACACATGAACTCCATCCGACTGTCCAACATCACATTGTATATACTACAACTAGGAATGTCTTACAACCTCATGAAAGTTGGCCTTATGGCCTTACATGGCTTTCAAGCAGTGGCCTAAAATATTGGCGCGCAGGCCGGCCACAAAAAAAGAAAACACAATCATCAACATAAGCCTTCGAGGGCTAGCAACAGCAGCAGGAACATCAACCTTTATGCGTCCCGCTTGGCTCTCCAACACCTGTCCAGGAACAATCCACCCAACGGTGGCAAACAAAAGCAAATGTCAGCGTTCAGCTGACCCAATTATAATGACCCTACCCCTCACTCGGGGCAGCGGTACTCTTCCCTGCAGGCATATCATATAGCAAGCATGGCAATATATCTCATATGAGAAACTTGGGCTGTTACAATCTGCAAGTCTTGCCACCTCTCTGATGGCACATATCTTAGTATCCCAATCCTTGGTTAGAGATTTGAGAAACTTGTCATTTAACTCATAATTGCTAAAGACTCGTCCATAGGTCATTAGCTCATTAACAATTCCGAAGAATTTCTTATTGTATTCAGTAATGTTGTCTGACTTAGCCTGTCTGAAGCTTTCATACTCTTGATTTAACAAAGATTTCCTATTCTCTCACACTTCTTCTGTCCCCTCCATATAGACAATCAAAGTGTCTCACATCTCCTTAGAGGTTTTGGAATGGACCAGATTCTGGAATGTAGAGTCATCTATGGCACTCACAATAATGTTCTGTGCCCTCTTGTCTAGAGTTTCTAGGATGATCTCTTCCTTAGTCATTTCAGAATAGCTTTTAGGAGTCTTGAGGTTAGCATCAAGAACTGATATCTTCATAGGAATAAATGTCCCTTCTAGAACTGTGATATAGATTCTTGGATCAGATGCTTCTATAAACAATCTGACCATTTCTTTCCATATTCCAAAATTCTCTTTCCTACATACAGGAAGTTTCATAGATCCAAATTCCTTCTGATTCTCACTGGAACCCATTCTGCCTAATTGATTTCTGCCTTGGAGATCAACTCAGACTGTTAAGTCTTTTCTTTGAGCAACCTCCCTCTGATACCACTTGAAAGAATTGATTTCAAGATTTCCTAAACACCTAGAGGGGGGGATGAATAGGTTCAATTCTTTTTTACTTAGGCAGATCAATTATATGTCTGTTAGATCAACTTATTCAGCACAACATTCAACCAAACACAACACAGAATAATACAAGCACAACCAATCACAGATTGCACACAAATTTATAGTGGTTCCCCAAATGATGGGTACATCCACTTTCCCCCCTTCGCCTATCTAGCAGTGTACTAGATTCGACCTAACTTCCTTCTTCTTCCCTCAGATCCTCAGATCTTACAACTCATAACCTTGAAAGGTCCCTACAGCTCAAACTTCAGCAAGTCCTACAACTCAGATTCTCCCAGAGAACCCTACCTCAGAGTGAGTCCACACTCCTACAGCTCAGGCAATTAAGCCCTACCTCAGCCTTTTCCAAGGCCTACAACTCAGGCAATCAAGCCCTACCTCAGCCTCTTCCACAGGCCTACAACTCAGGGACATTAATCCCCTACCTCAGGCACTCAGCCCTACCTCAGCCTTTATAAATATAGACTTACAACTCAAATCTATAAAAGATCCTACAGAAAAATTGATATTAAAAAGAATAAATCCTTCACCCTGGTAGAGAGAGAATGAGTTGAAGGATTCTTGGTCAGTTCTTGATATATCTGACAACTTTAGATCCAACCTGTCTTAACTTTTTCAAAGTTTCTTGAATTTGAACAAATTAAGGTTGATCTTCTTGAAGTTGATATTCAATCAACTTCCTTCTTTAATTCAGAATTTAATATGAATTCTTCTTGCAGACTTGTTCAAGATCTGCCCTTAGAGACTTGTTGATGATCGTCTATTTCTTCGCTTGGACACTTCCAGCTCTCTCTTCTTTTTAGTCCAATTCTTAATTGTTCATTGTTCTGATGACTAAATCTGTCTTTATATAGACTTCATCCGAGGTTACCGACTGATCCGATTTCTAACGGTCTTCTGATAGCTCAGACAGATGTAACAACATTATCAGTTATGACAACTGTCAAGTCTTCAGTCATGATACTTGATCCTTCATTGAACTTTAACTCAGCAGTAAAAGTGTCGAGTCAATACTTCAAATGTGTCGACACATATAGTCCACGTGTCGACACAACTCTTGATGATGTAGACACAACTTTCACAATGTGGACACAACTTCTCTGTAACTTCTTGTCTCGACAAAGTTGAAGTTGACAGAATTCTGGAATGTGTGTCGACACAAGTCCTGTGTGTTGACATAGTTGTTATCGACAGAATTCTTGAATGTGTCGACATAAGTCCTGGGTGTCGACATAGTTGTTGTCGACAGATTTTTTGTGTGTCGACACAATTCTTGTGTGTCGACACAGTCTGGCTCCTGGTGTCGACACAGCCTTCCCAAGTGTCGACACAATTGTTGTCGACAGGTTTTTTTGTGTGTCGATATAGTCTACCTCCTGTTGTAGACACAGCCTTCCCAAGTGTCGAAACAATTCTTCTCAGGTGTCGACACAAATCTTCTTAAGTGTCGACACTTGTACTAAGAAACTTTTTCTGCATTTCCTTAACCTGCACATGGAAACTCAACACAACATCAAATACACCTTGATGAATATCATTGAGTTAGGTGAGACTTCTCCAAATCTGGTACATATTTTCCATTGTACCTAACATAAGAGACTAATATCATACCAAGGAATTGGCATGTTCTAGAGGTACTTTTTCTATCTACTATACATCCAACAAAGTCAACATCTGAGTATCCAGTTAACTCAAAATCTAACTCAGTGGGATACCAAAGTCCTAGATTAGGACAACTCTTTATATATCTCAAAATTCATTTTAAGAAAATTAGATGAGTTTCTTTAGGGTTCACTTGGAACCTAGCACAAAGATATGTAGCAAATATTATGTCAGGTCTACTTGCTGTAAGGTATAGTAGGGACCCAACAATGCCTCTATATAATTTCTGATCAACAGGTTTCCCATGTTCATCAGAGTCTAGTATAGCATTACTGGCCATGTGTGTTTTCTTTGTGGAGGCATCAGCCATCCCAAACTTTTTGAGAAGCTGCTTAGCATACTTAGCCTGGGATATGAAGATGTCATCAGTTAGTTGCTTCACTTAGAGGCCAAGGAAGTAGGAGAGCTCACTCATGCTACTCATTTCAAACTTTGAATGCATGTGGTTAGAAAACCTCTTGAATAGTTTGGAATCTGTATACCCAAATATGATGTCATCTACATAAATTTGTTCCAACAAAATTTGATCCTTATGGTACCTAGTATAACAACCCCATCCTTTTACATCATATCTACTAGAAGGTTCGGCTGGGGCCCCACAACATATACCACAAAACAGGCGGTGAAGTCACTGAGTGATACCAGAGTTACGCATCCTAACTCATTGTATTCCAGCGGAAGCCTATAACACGAAACTGAACTCACACACAGGAATGTCCACCATATAAAATCTCCACATTTATATATGTAACATAGGAATGTTCAAATACAAACAGCCGGCCTTATGGCCTTACAGGGCTTTACACAACATTGACCTCAAACATTGGCGCGCAGGCCGACCACGTACAACAAACATAGCATTTCATTTAGCCTTCGAGGGCTAGCAGTAGCAACAGCAACATCAGTAGTAGGGACTTCAGCCTTTATGCATCCCGCTTGGCTCTCCAGCACGTGCACAGGGACAACCCACCCAACGGTGGAAAACAGGCAACGATCAGCATTTAGCTGACCAAATTATAATGATCATACCCCTTTCTCGGGCTAGCGGTATTCCTTCCCTACAGGCATAGTATTTCACAGGCAGATATGTATATCATATAATGTGCTCTCACGCGCATACATTCCATCACAACCGTCAGCCCCGCGGCCCGACGATCCGTGCACTTAGGGCACATTCTTGGTGTATCGGCGAACCAGGGTCCCACCACCGTATCAGTGTCGCTACCCAACGGTAATAATTGAGCATTTTACTCCATGGCTTGCAGCCGGAGATTATAGTCTTAGTGAACTGGGATTGGCCCATAGCCCCCATTGTATCACGACTCGCAGGCCTAGGACTCTCGCTATGCGCTCCAATAGACCGCACTTTCATGTCTCACGTCGGACGGACATAACGCAGGTCGGATCATCCACCCCCCGTTGCTCAAATTGCATTGCCATCACTGAGTACAGCATACTTGCGGCAATATAAAAGGCACAGGTCATTTTCACCGTTCCTATTTGGCATAAAGCCTGGGTGTTTTTCTGGGCGCACCAATACTTACTCTTACAGCCATTCATATCACAATATCAAAGGGTCTTTCCTGAGCACACCAGAACTTCCTGCTACTCCCCTTCGTAGGTACAACCCAACAAATATCACAAATGTCAAGGGTATTTTCCTGGCTTACCACCCCAGTACTTCCTGGTACTCCCCTTTACAGGTACCGCCCATGAACATCTAGAATTCAAAAGAGTATTTCCTGGACTTCCAATCCAGTACTTCCTGCAACTCCCCTTCACAGGTATAACCCAATAACACATGCATCACAAGGGTATTTTCCTGGGCTACCACCATAGTACTTCCTGCTACTTCCCTTCACAGGTGCAACCCATCGACTCCTAAACTATACGTTTATCACAGAGTTTTCTCCGGTGGGTATATGCAACATCACCAATCCAGACCAACCTGTTCAGATGGGCTTCACATAGCATGCCTATTTTGTACTCCATTTCCGGATCAATATGTCAAATGAATGGGGATTCCATGAATCAACCCAAGAGACTCTCATAACAAGCCACCCTCTGATGGGGGAATCATATGCATATGCCAAAAAGAAAGCCTTCACATGGCTAGGAAGAGAAGTCGTTATCCTTGAAGACCGCTTCAGTGCTATGAGATCCTAATTGGCTGGAAAGAACCACAACGACTTTCCTCTGCAACACTGGCCTCGGATCTCTCGTCGGCACTCCGCAGAACCACCGGTGGCCAACTCCTCTTCCTCCTCCTCCTTCTTCCTTTGTTTCTCTCTCTAGGATTTTAGAAAGATGAAGGCCAAAAGTAAAATGAGAAATCCCATCTCATTTCCGGCCTTAAGGACATTGGGAGGAAGCTCAGCCACTGGATCCCAGCTGAAGGAAATGAATGGCCATGATTTTGCCACAAAATCAAATTTTTTCCTGACACGGCCTGTGACGCACCCATGTCATAGGCCGTGTACCCGAAGCGGTGCTTAACCGACTTATCCAGACTAGTGCATGCCCATGTGACACGCCCGTGTCACAGGCCGTATCACCTGACACAGCTTCAGACATGCCTGTGTCTGTAGCCGTGTACTTCAGGCTGTACAAAATCAAGATCAACCCGATTAGGACACGTTCAGTGACGCCCGTGTCACAGATCGTATACCCTAAGCCACAACTGTGTCATGCCCGTGTTCACCAGGATTCAAATGCCCTGGGCTCATCCCGTAAAGGACACGACCGGTGACACGCCCGTGTCTGAGGCCGTGTGCCTATACATGGTAGCTGACACGCCCCGACTAAATTTCATCGAGCTGACTTCGTCGACCAGAGAAGAACACGGCCTCTGACATGCTCGTGTCAGAGGGCATGTGCCCTCATTCTTTTGTCGAACGCAGTTTTCATCGATCTCTCGCCAGCTGCTCACCCAAGCAGGACACGCCCTGGGACACACCCGTGTTCCAGGCTGTGTCACCCAATTTGTTTCCAATTCTGGATTTGGGTTGTTCCAACCCTTCCCTCCTTACAAAAATTTCATCCCCGAAATTTGCACAAAGTAAGGAGATCAAACACACAAATTTCATTCCATAATCGTTTATTACAACGGGACACGTACTTGACGCGCACTGCAGAACAGTTACACAAAGAGCTCGGGAAATTCAGCTCGCATGGTCTGCTCTCGCTCCCATGTTAGCTCTTCACTGCCACAATTATCCCACCGGACTTTGACCATCCCGATCGTCTTGTTCCGCAACTGTTTATCGGCATGATCTTCGATCCAAATGGGCCGAACCTTCGTTGTTAGCCCATCCTCCACCGGCACACGGTCAGTCTCGATCACCTGAGCTGGATCTTTCACGGCTTTCCGAAGCATAGAGATGTGAAACACATCATGTAATCCACCCAAGTCTGCCGAAAGAGCTAGCCGATATACAGCTTCCCCGATTCGCTCTACCACTTCAAATGGAACAAGATATCTGGGACTCAGCTTTTTCAGATGTCGAATCCTGGATACGCCTTTGAAGGGTTTAATCTTCAAGTATACCCAATCACCCATCGCAAACTTCACATTCCGGTGCTTGGCGTTATAGTATTTCGCTTGTTGATCCTGAGCTATCAGTAGTCGTTCCCGAATAGTGCGTATTGTCGAGTTTGATTTGTCAACTTCATTACGCCTATATAACTTGGATTCTCCTGCTTCTACCCAAGCCAAAGGAGTACGACATTTCTGTCCATATAGAGTTTCATACGGTGCCATACCGATGCTCCCTTGGTAGCTGTTATTGTAGGCAAACTCCACCATGTAGAGATGATCTTACCATCTCTTCACAAAGTCTAGGGTGCACATACGGAGCATGTCCTCCATCGTTCTGTTGGTCCTCTCAGTTTGGCCATCTGTTTGGGGATGAAAGGTCGTATTGAATGTCAACTTCGTGTCTAACAGTTGATGAACTAGCCTCCAGTCATTTGACGTGAACCACCCATCTCGATCACTTACGATGCTCCGAGGAACACTGTGTAGCCTCATAATCTGTTCATCATAAAGCTTTGCCAAACTTTCTACTGAATCGTCCCGCCTGTTCAGAAGGAAGTGTGCTACTTTCGTCAGTCAGTCGACAATCACCCATATGGAATCGTTCCCGCGCTGAGATCTCGACAACCCATACACGAAAACTATGGATATATCGTCGAACTTCCATTCCGATATCGGTAACGACTTCAAGAAACTGCTAGGCTTCTGGTATTTCTCCTTCACCATAACACAAGTCTGGCATTTGGCCACATAATGAGCAACATCTTTCTTTAGCCCTGGCCACTAAAATAACTTCTTCATGTCCCTGAACATCTTTGTGCTCTCAGGGTGAATTGCGTACTTTGTATAATGTGCTTCATACATCAGTTCTTCCCTCAATTTACCCAAACTTGGGATGCACAAACGGCCCTCTTTCCACAAAAGACCGTCAACCCAGGAGAACTTTCCCTCTGGCTCATCTTTGGCATAGCGTTGGAGACTTTCATCCAGCTCCGTTGCTCATTGAATCCGGTCCGCAAGGTCACACTGCACCTCCATCCAGTTCAAACATGCATCGGCTGTCGAATTCTTGTCAACATAAGAAATCTATAGATTAGACATTCATCATGCCTCTGCAACCAGCTTGCCCTTGCCGGCGCTCTCCGACTCAAGGCATCAGCAACTACATTTCCCTTGCCGGGAGTATAATGAATCTCAAAGGTGTAGTCCCCAAGGAACTCCAACCACCTTCGCTGTCGCATATTCAGGTCCTTCTGCTCCAATAAATACTTTAGGCTCTTGTGATCTGTATAAATCTCCACCTTCACACCATAAAGGTAATGTCGTCACAGCTTTAATGCAAAGATCACTGCCGCCAACTCTAGGTTGTGGATGGGATAATTTCTCTCATGCACCTTCAATTGGCGAGAGCCATAAGCAATCACTTTCCCATTTTGTAGGAAAACGCAGCCTAAGCCGCTCCCCGAAGCATCACTATAGATCTCAAATCCATCTGTACCACATGGCGACGTCAACACAAGCATCGTGGTTAATTAACACTTCAGCTCTTCAAAAGCTCGCGTGAACTCCGGCGTCCAAACGAATTTCTGAATCCTTTATCGTCAGTGTGGTTAGAGGCAAAGAGATCCGCGAGAAGTTTACAACAAATCTTCTATAGTAGCCTGCCAGTCCAAGGAAGATCCTGACCTCGGCCACTGAAGACAACATTGGCCACTCTTGTATGACCCTTATCTTTGTTGGATCCACTGCGATGCCCTCTCCGCTTACCACATGGTCCAGAAAAGCCACCGACGATAGCCAAAACTCGCACTTCAAGAACTTGGCATAGAGCTTATTCTTCCTCAATGTCTGCAACACCAACCGCAAGTGGTTCTCAAGATCGGCTTCCGACTGCGAGTACACCAGGATATCATCGATGAACACAATCATGAACAGATCCATGTACTCACGAAACATTCAGTGCATCAAGTCCATAAACACTGATGGCGCATTGCACAGTACAAAAGGCATTACTGTGAACTCATATTGTCCGTAACGTGTTCCAAATGCGGTCTTGGGAATATCTTCTTCACGTATTCTCAACTGGTAATAACCAGACTTCAAATCCAACTTCGACTAGACGGTTGAACCCACCAGCTGATCGAACAACTCATCAATCCATGGAATCGGATACTTGTTCTTCTCCGTCAGCTTGGTCAGTTCACGGTAGTCAATACATAACCACATCCCACCGTCTTTCTTTTTCACAAACAGAACATGCGCGCTCCAAGGTGACATACTTGGGCTGATATAACCCTGTTCTAGCAACTCATGCAGTTGGACTTTCATTCCACCATTTACTTTGGCGTGATGCGATATGGCGAGTGGTCCACAGGTTTCAAACCTAGCACCAACTTGATTGTGAAGTCAATCTCTCGCTGGGGTGGTAGACCAGGGAGATCCTTGGGAAACACATCTGCAAATTCCGACACAACCGGAACATCATTCACACCAGTCTTGGGCTCAACAGCCTAAATTAGCACGAAATAGCACTCTACGCCCTTCCGAACAGCCTTGACTACTTGGAGTGCAGACATCAACGTCCCACCCACTCCTCGTATCCCCGCGAACTTCGTCTCCTTCTCGGTATTCTGTCCCAACGTGATCACTTTGGTATTACAATCAATCAAGGTATGCTGCTCCGCGAGCCAATCCATACCAAATATCATGTCAAATTCCGATATCGGCAATGCAGATGCAGTCAAATAGAAATCCCGACTTCCTATTTGGACCGCCACATCGCAAGCTCGATCCGCGAGCATCAAACAACCATTCGGCAACACCACCGTGGCGCTATCTGTCTTCACACGACTAGGTATCCCAAGTCGCGCTAGGAATTCCTTAGACAGAAAAGAATGTGAAGCACCCGTATCAAACAGTGCTCGCGCCAACGTGTTCTGAATCATCACAAAGCCTGTGACAATCATGTCACACACACAAGACGCATACAAGTAGGCAATAAACAAAGCATGCAAGCAATACAATAACTAAACTCGTACCTGTGACGACGTCCCTCTGCTTAATGACCTCCTGTAGGCCAAGATTGTAGACTCGAGGCTGCGCCTGCAAGGCAGAGGACTCCATGACTGCCTTTCCTTTCTCCGCATACGATGCTCCCGTCTTCTTTTCACTCATTGGCGGCACCCGACAATCACAGGCTATATGCCCCACCCGTCCACAATTAAAGCACGTATGAGTCTCTGGCCTTGAAGTGGCCCCCGACGTTGCTCCCGATGCAACGGTAGAAGGAGCTTGTCCAGCCGACTTGGACTTCTTTCCCCATCTCTTCTTATAACTCGCTTTCCCAGGTCGGGGCACCTTGAACTCCGTCCGTATCACAGCCAAGGCCCTCTTCCCTTGCACCCTCTTCATGTCCTTTTCTAGTGCGCACGCAGTGTCAACTAATGCCTGGAAGCCTTGGTTCATGGAACTAGAAAGTAGGAACCTCAACTCGTCCTGCAATCCTTCATAGAACCGTTTCATCTTCCTCTGCTCATCAACAAAAATCGAACCCGCATACCGCCCCAAGCGTGTAAATTCATGCAGGTAAGCTTCAACACTGCCTTCTCCTTGCGTCAGCCTTTGGAATTCGTTCTCCATGGCAATATGACATGCTGTCGGGAGGTGCTTCGCCAGGAAGAGTCTCGAGAATTCCTCCATCGAAACTTGTGTTAACGGTCTCCCCGCTAAGTGATGCAACTCCATCTCGTCCCACCATAAATGCGCCTCTCCTTCTAGCAAGAAGGTAGCTAAGGTGACCTTCTGATGTTCCTCCGACCCAATCACCGTCAGGATCCGCTTGACGCGCGACAACTAGTCCTCAACTTACGTAGGGGATCCCAGGCCCGTAAACGTAGGCAAGTTGAAGCAAATGAATTGCTTTAACTGCTTCTCAGCTTCTCGAGGATCCACAGCCACTACAGGTTCTAGCCTTGCTGCAACATGTTCTGGCCTCAATGTGGGCTGCGTATGCCCTTGCACCTGCCCAATCAGCTGTGCTTGAATCATGGCAAACAGGGCCTCAGCAACTAATCGCATAGTTTCTGCAGAAGGCGGAGGTGTAGGCACCTCAGCTGGTGTCGTACTTTCATCAGAACGCTGGGGCTCCAACGGTCCAGCACCACTCCGTGTCACCTATAGGTGAACAAGACAGACATATTAGCGACCGTACACAAGCAAAACAACCAAAATAAGAACGCGCAGGTTCCTCAAACACATGTAGTTACATTCCTAAAGTGGACATTCTGGAGTTCCTTAGTGTTAACTTGTTCGCACAGACACATACTCGCCACCCCACAAAAGAAGTCGACCACGACTTCGAAAGGGAAATACCGAGATAGCTGATACCAAAAATGTAACCACCCCATCCGTTTACATCGTATATACTAGAAGGTCCGGCCGGTGGCCCACAGCATATACCACAAAACAAGTAGTGAAGACACTGAGTGATACCAGAGCTGCGCATCCTAACTCATTGCATTCTAGCGGAAGCCTATAACATGAAACTGAACTCACACATAGGAATGTACACCATATAAAATCTCCACATTTATATATGTAACACAGGAATGTTCAAATATAAACAGTCGGCCTTATGGACTAACAGGGCTTTACAAAATAGTGGCCTCAAACATTGGCGCGCAGGTCGGCCACGTACAACAAACATAGCATTTCATTTACCCTTCGAGGGCTAGCAGTAACAGCAGCAGCAGGGACTACAGCCTTTATGCGTCCCTCTTGGCTATCCAGCACCTATACAGGGATAACCCACCCAACGGTGGTAAACAGGCAACGGTCAGTATTCAGCTGACCAAATTATAACGACCCTACCCCTTTCCCGAGGCAGTTGTATTCCATCCCTGCAGGCATAGCATTTCACAGGCAGATATGTATATCATACAATATGCTCTCACGCACATACATTCCATCACAACCGTCAGCCATATGGCCCGACGATCCGTGCACTCAGGGAACATTCTTGGTGTACCAGTGAACCAGGGTCCCACCACCATATCAGGGTCGCAACCAAATGGTAATAATTGAGCATTTTACTTCATGGCGTGCAGCCGAAGATTATAGTCTTAGTGAACCGGGATTGGCCCGTAGCCCCCCCATTGTATCACGGCACGCAGGCCTAAGACTCTCGCTATGCGCTCCAACAGACCGTATTTTCAGGTCTCACGTCGGACGGACATAACGTAGGTCGGATCATCCACCCCCCCCCCCCCCCCCCATTGCTCAAATCGCCTTTTCATCACCGAGTATGGTGTACTCGCGGCTATACAAATGGCACTGGTCGGTTTCACTATTCTTGTTTGGCATAAAGCCTGGGTGTTTTCCTAGGCGCACCAGTACTTACTCTCACACCCATTCATATCACAACATCAAAGGGACTTTCTTGGGCACACCAGTACTTCCTGCTACTCCCCTTCGCAGGTACAATCCCGTAAATATCATAAATGTCAAGGGTATTTTCCTGGATTACCACTCCAGTACTTCCTGCTACTCCCCTTCATAGGTACCACCCATGAACATCAAGCAAGAAGGTTCCGTTAGTCAAAGTCCTGTGGAGGAACCACGACCAGGAGGAGCATACCTGGGAACCGCGGGACCTGATGCAACAAAAGTACCCAGAGCTGTTCAGTCAGGTATACCTCACAACCCCTCTAGATGTTTAATTTAGTTTCCTGCTTTAAACTAGTAAGGCTGCTCCAGAAAGAGTAGAGGCTAAACTTTTGTTTATTGGGATCTTGGTTTGCCAATTGGGCGAATTGGTCATAGATTTAGGTTTCCCCTTTAAACCTAATTTAGCAAACATGGCATCGTGATGGGATGTTACAAGTTTCTTTTCTTCGGTAGAAATTCCCGTAGGCTTAACCTTGATTTCGGGGACGAAATCTTTGTTTTTTTTATTGGGATTTGTAACATCCCATTTCCAACTAGACCCCTAAGAATGGTTTTGTCCATGACTAGGTCATGGCAAAACCCTAGGAAGCCAGAAATGGGCCAAGAGAGGGAAGGCCAAGGTGAAGATCACCATGGTCTGCCTATGGCACAATCTCATCACCAAACCTAGGGTTTGACCTTAGGGCTTCACCATGGCTCCATGACCCCACCACAACATCACTAACCCATTAGAGGGTCCACTAGAGCCTTAAGGGTCCATTGGAGTCAACCCCAAGTGGCCAATTTGACCTAGAACCACCATTGTCCTAAATAGGGCAAGGTGCCCTAATCAAGGGCAGTTGACCTCTGATGTGCCCAACCAACCTTACTCAGGGCTTCCTAAACCTAAGCTGAGGTCATTGGGTCACTAGGGACCCATTGGAGTCAAACCGAGTGGCTAAGTTGACCCAAGTCAACACAAGCCCCAATTTGGTTAAAGTGCCCTTACTAAGGGTAGGTGACCTCCAAAGTGTAAGGTAACCCTACATAACCCTTACTATACCTTAGGGGAGACCAATGAGTCACCAAGGACCCCTTGGGGTCAACCCTAATGGTCATGTTGACCCAAGTCAACTCAAGCCCCAAAGTGGTCAAAGTGCCCTCACCAAGGGTCAAGTGACCTCCAAGGTGCCAATTCAACCCTACCCAACCCTACATAGACCTTAGGAGAGGCCAAAGGGTCACCAAAGACCCATTGGGGTCAACCCAAATGATCAAATTGACCCAAGTCAACCCTAGCCTAAGCCAAGTCAAACCTAGCCCAAATGGGCTAACCCAAGCTCAAGCCATTTTCCCCTTAGGCTAACCTCACTTTTCATAATTATTATGATTAAGTGGGTTGCACATATCCTATGGAGTTGACCTGTCAATGTGGGTGACTAGGAGAGAGAAAGGAGCTTCCTTTCATGATAATGGTGGAGAGAGAGAGAATTGGGGGAGAGGAAGGGATGGATTGGAACCGGCCAAAGGAGGTCAGCAGCCCTCCTTTATGGCTGCAATCAACTCCTCTAGGGAATAGGAGTTCATTCTAGCCATTTCCAGGCCACCAAGGGGTAGATTCAGCCCCCCCCCCCCCCCCCCACTCAACCCAAGCCACACCTTTAATGGTGTTTGATGGGCATTGAAGAACTAGCGCCCCCCCCCCCCCCCCCCCCCCCCCCCCCCCCCCCTTCCCCAATTGTCCATTTAAACATCATCAGTGGGCAGAGGGGAACATTTTAGAACCCTTACCTGGAAGGAACAAGCCGTCCAACTGTGTTGTTGCAGAAGCCGAGCGCCGCCACCGTCGACCATGGCATCCTGCCGTTCCTCCCGCATTCAGGCCGCTAGAAAGGTCCTCCTCCTCTCCTTATCTCATGGGTAGATCGTAGCATTCCTTAGGTGCAAGGTTCGGGCTCAATTGAGCCCGATCCAAAACATGGATTTCATGGTTTTCGACCGAAAAATAACCTAGTAGAACCGCCGAAAAACGCCTCTCCGGCGGTTGTGCCGCCTCCTGGCGACAGCCACCACTTCAACGGAGGTGGTGGTGGCGGTGGCCGGCCGGGGAAGGGGCTGGATGGCCGGCAACAGCCGCTTGAAGTCGGCCCAGGAAAAACAAATCCTGGTCGTCGGCTCAAGGAAGGAGATGAACGGATTCCGTCCACTGGTTGCGCCAAGATTCGTGCTTCATCAAATATTAAACTACAGGATTTAATTTTATGATTATTTCAATTTCTGTCACAGATTCTATATTTAATGGTTTTAAAATTTACAAATACATAGTTCCACCTGGTGGGCAAACCTTCAATATGAACATTGTAGCCCTATGGGTCTACTGTAATCCAAAATTGATTTGGACAACTTTGGCCCTCTGGTTGGACCAGGGCGCCCATTTTGGTGGGACCTATACTTAGGGCTGCCCTGAGATTAAAAAGGATGCCCACCCTTCTTCCCTTGTCTAAATGGCTTGAAATTTGGACAGGGGATCAGTCTTAACTATACCTAGGGTCTGTCCAAAAGTGGGATTTTTTGGAGACACTTTGCCTAAAGTTTTTACTTTTATTTTATAATGCTAGGGTATTTTAATTAGGTGGTCTAATGACCTCCAAACCCTCTCAAATTTTGTTGAGTGGTCCCTGGCATCAATATTTAGCTCTGTACAAAATTTCAACTCATTTGGATGGGTTTTGCTTAGGGAATCACAAACCCTAGTTTGGCCTTAAGGAGGTGTTTTTGATTAAAAGTGCACCATAGGCTTAGGTTGGCCACCTCCCCTCAACAGAGGCTGAGGTTTTGGACACTGACTTAGTATGGCCAATGTCACCCTCTTAAGGAAAATGAGATGATTTAGGCTTGATTTATCCTAGGGTTCAACCTCAAACCCTAAGGAAGGACTTTTGGGGGTTGTGAAGGACATGAGGGCTAATACCTTTGTATGACCTTGAAAACTCAGTAGAATTGAAGGTACTGTAACCTAATTTCTCTGGAAGGAATCTTACGGGACTTGGAGGAAGGAGGATACCTCAAAACCATAACCCTAGTTTTAGGGTAGAAGCACAATTTTGTAAATTCAGCGACTAAACCCTATGTAAAGGCTGTGAAACTTGGGTAGCGTAAGTTTTAGAACATTTAGAACCCCTAGTAATTTTATTAGAATTTTATGGATTATAGTTCTAGTACTTTATTTGTTAAATAACAATAGGCCCAAAATGGTGTTTTAATTAATTTGATCATTCTGTTCATTTGAAATTGATGAAACTTGGTCAGTAGATGATCTAGGTCTAAGTGAATATCCCTGAATTTTATTACAATTTTTAATTGAAGATATTTAGTACTTCCTTCACAAGTTTCAAAAAGAGGCTTTGGTGGTATAAAATTATTTATAGATGATATATCTGTTGAAAAATCATGAGACTTAGGTACTGATGATTTCAGTCCAAATTATGCTTGTAGGAATTTATTCATAATTTTTAGAGGACTTATTATAGTACGTTCTTTACAAGTCCATAATATGGAGATTTTTGATAATTAATTCATTCAGAGATTAATACTTGCTGAAAAATTTTGAAACTTAGCCAATACTACTTTTAAGGTTGTATCTGCATAGTATAATTAAATTATAATTTTTGGATGGATATTTTTTGTACTTGATTCATAAACAATGGAAGATAGTATATAGTACTAAAATAGTTTTAGTGCCCTTTTGATGATAGAAAAATTGTGATAGTTTGGATTTACCATATTGAGATAACCTAATATTTATCATAATTTTGTTAGGCATCTTGCATGAGTACTTAGGGTAGTTCATGTTCAAACTGGTAGACTTTGGAAGCTTTAAGGAAATTAATTAAATGCTAGATAAATTAGGAAAATTATAATTTCCTGGATTTAGTCTATTTGTGTCATGATAAGTCTCCAGTAAATAAGGTAGTTCATTTGGATGTGTATTTGAATTATCTCCTGTCCGGTCCGACATATAGCCTAGGATGGTCTGCGTTTGGCAAGATGGGTAAATTGCAACAAGATATGATGGGACCTGGTGTAGGAGTTAGTCATTTTGGATAGATTTGGGTGAGTTCTCCATAGAAGTATAGTAAGAGTGGTGAGGATTTGGTTTGGCTAGAGTTTAGAGGTGCTCGGGTTCGACGAAAGATCGTCTTCCCCGAGGTGAGGTAGAGTCAAATCACCCAAGGATTAGCCTATTGTAATATGAGAAGGTAAAGGGTAAGGGAATCAACCAATAATAATAATAAGTACCTTACGGAAGGGAATGATGGGCGTAATCCCATCATAGTTCCTAGTTCCCCTTGAGAGCCCTTCACAGAGAATATCGGGGGGCAGTCCTAGGTTAACGTAAACTGTATTAACAAGCTGAAAAGAGTAACTTAGTAATTATGGTTGCACATTTCACGAACACAGTTAGCACAAGAAGATAGTTGGAAGCTTCAGCTTGGATCGTTAAGAGACGGATGTTTTGGTCCGGGGAGTTTCGGCTCGATTATTTGAGACGGACATTTTGGTCCGGGGAGCTTCGGCTCGGTTTTGAATACGATAAATTTGCATGTGCATGTAAGGAAAGAAAATTAAGGTGGTGGGTCTTTGGTATTGGAGGGTCGATGCACTGAAGGCAATACGCTGACTCGGCAAGTGTGGTTAGCACTTCGACAACAGAAGTCCGGTGCGCTAGCCGGCTAGAGTACGCAGGAGCTCTGCTTAGTGCACCAGCGTTGAGGCGTACGATAGGTCTGACCGGTAGTGCTTTACTGGTTTAGAGGTGGGCGAGGCCCAACCCACCGCTTTTGTCTGCCACTACGGAGGTATCCTGGGAGGTTACAGCTCCAGAAAGGGGGAACTAAAGGTCTGTGTGCACAGAGTCGGGTATGTGTGTTGCACTTGCATGTTCCATATTACCCACTTGCATGTCATAGCATAATCGATTCATTTAACCCTGACACCTAAGGTATAAGTGGAATGGGACGCTTATACATTAGGACCTGCAAAATGACCCCTTGGTATATAAGCTTGTGTGGGCAAGTTTATAAATTAAGGTCAATTTTGATATATACATATTGTTGTTTGATAACCGACACCATAACGTATAAATTGGTATGTGACTTTTTATACGATGGGAGCCTTGCAGAAGACCCCTTGGCTTATGTGTTCTCACATAAGTGAAGGTTACTTTTCATATTTCATCTCATTGTCAATATCTATTATAGAATTGCTAGTATATGTCCGCTGCCATCTGTTTTTGATTATTCTCCACCTTCAAGTCCTCCCATTTATTCCTCTCCGCTCGGTGCCTAGGAGCCATGGGTGAAGGGGTGGGGGATGATAGGGCTTAGTCTTTTAGACTAATAGTTTTCGAAACACATCATTAGGGAATCGTGGAGCCCAACATGGGGGAGCAGCCACAGAGACCAGTGCGCTTGGAGATGGGGCAGTCTAGCTCCGGAGTTCATACAGCTGGGACCGTGAGTCTCGACCTTGAGTAGATGTTCTGTTTTTGCTTCCACATGAGTGATTTGTAGTGAGGACATGATGTACCGAGCATAAGCCCGTATTTTAGTACTCTGATATATTTTTCTGTGGACACTCCCTTCGTGGAGATTATCTATATAATATGTGATTTTTTGTGGACTGTTAGTTTGCGTTTACTTTATTTTGCTACTTTTCTGTGATCGAATTGGCCGGCAGAATCGGCGCTTTGTGGTGACGACCCTTCAGGGCGTGAAGGAGACACCGCAAAACGGCGGTTCTGGGCCTAAGACCCCAGTGTTGTAAAAGAGGAAAAAAAAAGGGGGGTCTTACACAAGATACCCGGTGCGGCCACAGTGAGAGAAGAGGAAGCGTGAAGAACTTAGACCACCGGAGTGGTAGTTGCGACAACCAGAGCCACTCCATTGAGTATGGTGAGCATATTGTTCTCGAGGAGGAGAAGACAAAAGCGGAACCTGAAGGAGAGATGTAACTGCGGCAATACGTACAACAGTTGTATCCAAGTTGGGAGAGTGCGCTTCACCGAAGATTTATTGACAGATCATGTTGTAGGAATCAGGAAGCCGTAGGAGGTAGCACACAACAAGAAGTTCTTGGAAGTGCTTGTGTTGTTTGGCTAGATCAGCAGAGAAGGGGCGATGTTGAAGAATCTCTGCCCTAAGAGCTTGGACCTATTGATAAGCGGCAATAGGAGACATAGAAGGACGGACAAATAGGTCTGCATATAAAGTATAGATGCGGGACGTCTGAGCCCCCTTCGAGTATAGAGCAGCAAGATGAAGCCATGCCTTCTTGACTGTCTCATCATGACAGATGACAGGAAGACACTCATCGGAAAGAATGTTAGTGACCCAAGTGTGGATAAGCGCATCGCTAGCATCCCAGTCGTCAAACTCAGCAGAAATGGGAGGAGGAGGGTCATCGGTGAGGTGGTGACATTTGCATTGTGAGCGAAGGAGGAAGGTGAAGGAGACGCTCCAATCCGGGTAGTTGGAACCAACAAACTTGGATATGGTGCAAAGATTCCCGGAAGGAATGAGAGGAGGAGGCGGAGTTGCCACAGGAGTAACGGTGGTGGTAGAAGAGCCGGAAAGAGCCATGGAAGAAGTCGCGCAGGTAGAGAGAAGAAAGAAAGGTTGCGGGAAAAGAAAGAGGTTGAGGCAGTTAAAAGCCTGCGTAGGTAGAGAGAAGACCGCAGCGGACTCAAGGAACGGTCCTGCAGTGGATAAAATAAGAAACCACAATGGACAAGAGAGAAAATCGTGATGGACAAAAGGAAAGAAGTCTCACGGGAAGAGAGCAGGCCGCGCGAACAGGAGACCGAGAAGCTGCAAAAGCAGGCCGCAGAGAAAGAGCGAGAAGAAGGCCGCGCGAACAAAGAGCAGCGACAAATGAGGAAAGACCGCACGAACAAGCGACAAGAAGGAGATCAAGTCGCGCAGACAGAGGAAGGCACTGAATCAGGCGGACAAGATCGCGTCCTCTGTTACCATGTGCAAACAAAAAAAGAGAGTTCGAAAATTGGACAAACTGAAATTTTTATATTCCAAAAAATGTGTGTATTACGTGGTATAGCCTCTCTTTTATAGAATGGAGGAGATGAGAGAGATTTCAAATAAACAATGTGAGACTAAAAAATAACATGTACAAGCGGTTTCACATAAATACAAGCCGACCAAGCCACGCTGTTTGATGAATGGGCAAACCGTCCAGCAACCACCAGAGGGAGACACCAAGCCGCCACAATAGCTCGCCAGGTAGCCCGGTCTCCAAGTCGCCAGGGACAGATTAACAGACCGCCAAAACACCTACATCAACAGATTGTGACAACCCAAAATTTCACGCACGCAATTTACTTTATTTTTCCCCGATGATGAAAAAGGCAGTATGATATTTTTCTCGAGATTTATCTTTTGCGCATTTTCCATTTCATTTGATTTCATTTGATTTTATTTCTGTTTTATGTGGGCTGGCTGTTTTATTGGCTGGACATGCTTGTTGGCTGATATGTTAGTGGGCTTATATTTAATGGTGGGCTGGCCTTATGCTTATGGGCTAGCTGATTAGTTATGGGCTAACGATTTTCGGCTAGCTGGCTTGGTGTGTTGGCTGTGTTAATGATGTGCTGGCTGTTGCGTTTATGATGGCTGCTTATTTGTTGACTGATGGATATGGATAAGTGCTGGCTGAGATTGTGCTTATGTTAGATGGTGTGTTGACATTTGGGTGTTGAGGTGTGACTCTTGGCTTGTATTTGGACACTTGTCTGTTGAATTAATAGATGTGGTGACACCTATTTGAGTTAGCCACTCCATTTTGTCCTCTTGCTTCCTCTTCACCGCCCATCCACCTTGAAAGTGCAGGTTAGATCTGAAATACTCTAGAGGGGGGTGAATAGAGTATTGTGCTCACTACAATTTTTTTTACAACTTGTGTTGTAAGCCTAGGTGAACAATTCAACAAATAAAATAAATAAACACAGTAACCTAAACAATCACAGAACAACACAACCAAATCACAAAGAAGGGCAACCAGACGACACAAGAATTTTTATAGTGGTTCCCCAACCTGGGTACATCCACTCTTCTACCACCCGGGTAGGAATCCACTCAGGTTTTTGATCAGGTGCCTGACACCAATGAGCTTTTGTTCAGGTGCTCAAAAACTAAAACCTCAAGTCTTTTGGAAGGAGACTTGCAACCAGAATAATTTTGAAGGGAATTAAAACCCTGTACAGGAATTGGAAAGAAGGTGATGGTGTCTTCTCTTTCTCAAAACAGCTGAGAAGACTTGTGGATTGATGGTAGCAGATTTTGCTCCCCCTGAGATCTTGAATTAGTCAGGAATGTTGAAGCACTGCTTCAGGGTGATAGGACTTCAAAGACCTAGAGTGCCTGCACCAGAAATGCTTCAGGAACTCCTTTGACAGATTGACTAATTGTTGTCCTTTGAAGTTGTCATGTAGAGTTGAAGGAAAGAAGAAGACTCTTGATAGAATTTGATTGTTCTTCTTCTCCTTCTTGAAGATGTTCTCTGGTCAGGCTGATTGCAGTAGAACTTTTGATTTCAGAATGATTGTTCTTCTGTGCAATCTGAGAGTGTCTGTCTGATTGTCTGTATTGCTTGCTGTACTGTAAATTCTATTACTCTGTTACTACTTGATCCTTTTCTTTCTCGTGTATCTGTATCTTACTGAGGAACATTCAAAATTTGAATGTCGAGTAGTAATGGCAGTCGGCCTTGGAAGGAAGCGTCAATCAATGATTTCCCTAACTGTCCCATGGAAAAACGGCATGAAATAATCCAAGATTAATTATACGTTCTAACGGTAACATTCCGAGAAAATCTGGCATTAATAACTCCGGATTCATCGCCAAGAAACGGGACGGGAAACTGAAGATGACCTAGTCTGGAATCGTCGAACGGAGAACACAATTCGTCAAGCTGAGTTTGAGTTCGTCGAGCTGAGCTTGAGTTCATCGAGCTGAGCTTGAGAGAGTTCGTCGACCAGACAATCTTCATTCATTGAACAGACAATTATCACTGTCAGACAGTATTCGTCGAGCTAAGATCCAAATTCATCGAGCGAAGAAAGATTGTGGACTTAGCCGAATATTCTGCATCTGCTGATATCCAGTGTCGACATAAGTTGGTGTCGATTGATTGATCTTGGTGTCGACTCAAGTCTTCTGGTGTCGACAGATATCCTGGTGTCGACACAAATCTTCTGGTGTCGACATAAATTGGCTGGTGTCGACACATGCCCTAAGTGTCGACATAAATCGGCTGAGTTCAGAAATCGTCGAGTAGAGTACAGCATTCATCGACCTGAGAAGCTGAGAACTTGAGGTCCAAGTTCGTCGCGCTTAGAATCCAATTCGTCGACCAAAGCTTGAGGCTGGACTTAGAAAAATTCTGAAGTTGTCCTGACTTTAGCTTGATGTAGAAACTGAGTCTTCGTCGAACAGAGAAATAAGATCGTCGAGCTCAGCACTAAGAATTATCTCACGATCGTCGAGCGCAGAACTCCTTTCGTTGAGATGAGTTCGACGAACGTCGAACTCACTTTACTTAGTCTTGAAATCCTCTAAGTCTGAAGTCTCTGATGGTCTTGTTGAAAGCTGGTCCTTCTGAAGTTGAACCTAATGACTTGACCTAGACTCTAGGACACAAAATGACCCTGTCTATACATGATGGGTCACATCCTAAGTCAGTGAACCTAGCCCAAATCAACTAGGAATCCAACAATCTCCCACTATTTGGGTGAGGTCACTAACAAAGACTCAAAACAGAAAAACAAAGCAAGAAAAAAGATATATCTGGCAGAGAATCACCAACACATGCAACATATATATATATATACACAGCTTTGTTTAACAGATAGTACAGTTTGAAAAACAAAAACAGACAGAAAATGAAATAACAAGAAGATTACTTTTTTTGCTTCTTTTGCTTGGATCTGTCTTCAGATGTTTACTCTCCTGGCTTCTTAAAGACGATTTCTCTCTTTGGATCTTGAGCTTGAGCCTTTGTCATAGTCATATCAGCTGCCCCAATAATATTCAATGAAGTAGCTCTGGGGACAACTGCTTCTGCATGAAGTTTCATATAATCATCAACATTAAACAGTTTATTGCCTTTGTCAAACCTTTTCAATTCTTCCTTTCTATACTTTGACATTGTTGTGAATCCTGATGTATCTTTTCCTTCAGCCTTGGCTTTATTTATCAAAGATAGTCCAATTAATTCCTGGTACCTAGCCATTCTTGCAGTATTTGCAGTTTCAGGATCTTCAGAAGGGATTGGAGGAGAGTAGGGTCTATTTGGACTTTCAGCTTTTTGAACTTCAGAAATTTGTTGCTGCTGCTGCTGATGCTGTTGATGCTGACTACCTGAGGATGGTTGCCTCTGCTGGCCACTTCCAGATGATCTCCCTGACTGTCTCTGGTATGTTTGCATTGGGGTAGATCTCTGGGAGCTAGAGCTAGAGGCACCAGCTTCTGGAGGAGGAGGAGGAGGATCCTTCCTGAATCTGTGCACTGGAGGAGGGGAATATCTCCTGCTTCTCTTCCTATCTTTCTGTTGGTTCTTGGATAGCCACATCCATGCAGGCATCCCTTTGTATGGAGTAACATTGTGCATAATATAGTAAGGAGTGTCTGCAGTGGGGTTTGGCTTAGGAGCTGGAGGAGGAGCCTTTCTTTTCTTACATAACATCTTCTTTTTCTTACTGGCAGCATCTTCATTAGAATCATCATCATCATCATCTTTTCACTATCTGAACCCTGAGGGTTATCAGACAAGGCATTCAGAACTTTTAAAGCTTTATCAGAAATAACAGCTTTTTCTGGAGGAGGGGCAGAAGGTTCGGGTGTTGGTGTTGGGTTTCTCTATGAGGATGGCACAACGCTTGTGCACGCAGCGGAAAAATAAACATCAAGAAAAACCCAAAGAGATGTGGATCGGGCTATGAACATTGAATCAAGAAGTTAGCAAAAACTAGGCAAAAATTACCTCAGTGGCGTTGAGTCACAACTCAACGGAGATGCTCCAAATTTCTTCTTCCTGATAGCGGCGAGTTCTACGTGGAATAATGTCCACGTTTCTGCAGAAGTCCACACGAGCGGGAGAACGCCGGTATTTCCGTCACACGGAAGATCGGGATGGAGAAGACCGCACCTTTGCTTTCCCACGGACTGCTAGGTCCGCGCCAGGGATTGCAGCACCAGCGACAGTCGCCGGAGAAGAGGTGGTCGACGGAGCGAACACGGCGGCGGAACTCTTCCGGCGGCGGGAATCGGGATCGGCGGAGCGAACGAGCGGAACTCTTCCGTCGGGTTCGATTCGCTATAGGAGAAAATCGCGAGCTCAAAAGCTTTTTTTTTTCGAGAAACCCTAAGTATCCCTTTTATACCAAAGGCATAAAAGACTTAGAAACTTCGCTATCCGCAGACCACCCGAAATTAGGGTTCAGAATCGGCGAGTATCATTCGGTGAGAATCGGCGACAATCGGCGAGAATCACTGATCAGGTTCGGCGAGAATCAGTCGACGAGTATCACCAACGATCGGAGAGAATCAGAGTACAATACTCGACGATTCTCGTCGATCGTCGAGCATGACTTGATGATATACGACGAACTCGTCGATCGTCGAGCCGCGGTCGACGATACATGTCGAAGTCGTCGATCGTCGAGAATCAACATATTGATTCTCGACGATTCTCGTCGATCGGCGAGAATCAAAGATGATTCTCGCCGATCGGCGGGAATCGGAAGACAACTCTCGACGAATGTCATCGACCCTCGGACGACAATCCCAACCAGCCCTCCAAGGCAACATTTGCCCAACTCGACGATCCTTCAAGGCAACACTTTTCCCATGACCCCATTCAGGTCGGTGATTGGCAACCTTTACCAACACAGTCAATCATCCAACTTCTCCACATCTCTTATGTGCGACCCTGCAGGCTCATATCGCGTTGGCAGTGAGATTACATGTTTGATCACTTCCAGATCATCATGGTGACTCCAACAGACTCCCACTTGATCTCGAAAGTATCAAAGCAAAAACCTCACAAATAATGAGCAGCATCTAGCAATGCATCATTGCTCCCCAAGTAATAAGAGTTTATAACTCATAAGCCTTTATGACCAATGTATCAGCGTTGTCTTTGTCCCTTTGTCCCTTACATCCGGAAAGAACTAGAGGCATGGACCGTGTCACCCTCGTAATAGCTCAATCCAAGTTTCTTGATCCAGGATGGACTTCCAGAGAATGGTGAGTCCAATATCACATATTGACTCAACCAAGTATGGCCATGCATTTCTCAGTCCAGTTCCATCAAGGGGCCCATGGATGCAACTCCTGTCATACAGGAGGACAAATCCCATATCTGCTCACACACAAACACCCAAGTGATTCGTAACATGCCCAACAACCACCCTTATCATCAACCTTTCTCAAGGAAGACTTTAGATGGCATCAAAGCACGCTCTTCCTCACTTGATGAATGCTGTGACTTCAGGTTAAAGGACTACAACACCATTGTTAATTGAGACCTACTCGTGACACGATTGGATGACAATCCACAGAGTAGTCTCAGGTTGGGTCTGTCCAGTACAACTTGTTCACTAACAAGTACCCACGTGATGACTTGATATCACAATATCATGACCTGTGAGAACCAGTCATCAGTCAACTCACGTGCTAGTCTTCATGTACCATCATCACCCTTAGCTTCTATGATGATACTCGACCAGGGACCTTTAAGAATGAAGCTTCAAATAAATTATAGGCTCTCACATTCAAGTCACGTACTTGATGTCCTATGGAAGCGAACATTCTAAGGGTATCTATTATGTTAACATTTAACTATCACATAGAAAAATTCATAATAAAAGAACTTGTCATTAATTGTAAAAGAAAAACTAGGTACAATGTTCATCATATGAACAAATAGCCAACAAAATACAAGATTACATGCAACCCACAAGATTCTCGCTAGAGTTGATCACTTAGGTATCGTATACTCATGGATCTAGTATGACAATCATGCTTTCTCTGCGCGAGAGGCTTTGTCAGTGGATCCGCAATATTCTCCTCAGTCGGCACTCTGCAAATGTTTACATCTGCTCGTTGGACAATCTCACGAATAAGATGAAACCGCCGAAGTATGTGCTTGGAGCGCTGATGGGATCTAGGTTCCTTAGATTGTGCAATTGCACCATTGTTATCA
This sequence comes from Platanthera guangdongensis, assembly GCA_039583875.1. Classification (NCBI taxonomy): domain Eukaryota; kingdom Viridiplantae; phylum Streptophyta; class Magnoliopsida; order Asparagales; family Orchidaceae; genus Platanthera; species Platanthera guangdongensis. The sequence goes on from CM077164.1 coordinate 52,464,512, forward strand.
CAGTAGAGAACTACGGGACCAACAATGCTAGGAACTACATCAAGCTCGCCGATGAATTTCCTAATCCATACAGCCTCCTTCGCTGCATTAGCTGCGGCGATATACTCGGCCTCTGTTGTAGAATCAGCAACTGTCTCTTGCTTGGAACTCTTCCAGCTCACAGCTCCTCCATTCAGGCAAAACACAAAACCTGACTGAGACTTGGAGTCATCTCTATCAGTTTGGAAGCTAGCATCCGTGTAACCACTTACAACGAGCTCTTCCACTCCACCATACACCAAGAACACATCCTTAGTCCTTCTCAAGTACTTCAGGACATTCTTGACTGCAATCCAGTGACACTCACCGGGGTCTGACTGATACATGCTAGTCATGCTCAAAGCAAAGGAGACATCGGGTCGAGTACATAACATCGCGTACATGATTGATCCAATTATCGAGGCATATGGAATCAACTTCATGCGGTCCTTATCTTCACAAGACTTTGGACACTGGTCCTTAGAGAGATTCACACCATGAGACATGTGCAAAAATCCTTTCTTGGACTCAAGCATGTTGAACCGCTTCAACACCTTTTCGATATACGTACTCTGGGTCAAACCCAGCAACCTCTTCGATCTATCTCTATAGATCTTAATACCGAGTATATAAGTCGCTTCACCCAAAGCCTTCATTGAAAAGCAGTTCCCTAGGTTGTTCTCAACAACTTTCAGGGTAGGAATGTCATTCCCAATCAACAGTATGTCATCTACATACAATATCAGGAAGACAACAATGCTCCCACTGATTCGCTTGTAAATACAAGGCTCATCTTCATTTTTGATGAAACCAAACTCTTTGATTTTCTCATCAAAACGAAGATTCCAACTTCGAGAGGCCTGTTTCAGTTCATAAATGGACTTATTCAGCTTGCATATTTTAGTGGCTTCATCTGGGGATACAAAACCCTCGGGTTGTGTCATATACACTTCCTCAAGGAGGTTTCCATTAAGGAAAGCCGTTTTGACATCCATCTGCCAGATCTCGTAGTCATAATACGCAGCAACAGCAAGCAATATCCTTATGGACTTTACCATGGCAACAGGGGAAAAGGTCTCATCATAGTCAATACCATGAATTTGCTTGAAACCCTTAGCCACCAGTCGCCCTTTGAATGTTTGTACATTCCCATCCATGTCGGTCTTCTTCTTGAAGACCCACTTGCACCCTATGGGTCGTACCCCTTCAGGTGGTTCCACCAAGTTCCAAACTTGGTTTGCATACATGGAGTCCATTTCGGATTTCATGGCCTCAAGCCATTTGTCGGAGTCCGGTCCATTCATAGCCTCTTGGTAGGTTGCTGGTTCATCATCATGATCCATAAGCAACACATTACCTATTTGAGACACGAGAAATCCATATCTCTCAGGCTCAAACCTCAGTCTACCAGATCTACGTAGGACTTGTGTTCCCTGAGCAGGTTCTCTAGCTACAACATCTTGTAGTCCTGTCTCAGAATCCAATTCCGGTTCATTCACTACATGTGGTTCTTGAGCTTCTTCAAGCTCTACCTTTTCAGTCTTTCTTGATAAGAACTCTTTCTCCAAGAAGACACCAGTCCTTGCGACAAACACTTTGCCCTCAGACGGTAGGTAAAAGTAATACCCTTTCGTTTCCTTAGGATATCCCACCAGATAACATTTATCCGATTTGGGTTCCAGCTTGTCAGGCATTTTACGTCTCACGTATGCCTCACAACCCCAAATTTTAATGAACGGCATACTAGGACGCTTCCCAGTCCATATCTCATATGGTGTCTTCAGAACCGTTTTAGTTGGAGCGCGATTCAATGTCATTGCAGCAGTCTCTAAAGCAAAACCCCAAAAGGAAACAGGCAATTCTGCATGACTCATCATCGAACGTACCATGTATAACCGAGTACGATTTCTCCTCTCAGACACACCATTATGTTGTGGTGTTCTAGGTGGAGTGAGCTGTGATACAATACCACACTCTTTCAGATGATCACAGAACTCATGACTCAGGTATTCGCCACCTCGATCAGATCGGAGTGCTTTAACCCTTTTACCCAACTGGTTTTCTACTTCATTCTGGAACTCTTTGAACTTTTCAAAGGTCTCGGATTTGCACTTCATAAGATACACATATCCGTATCTACTGAAATCATCAGTAAATGTAACAAAGTAGAAATACCCACCTCTAGCCATGGAACTCATGGGTCCGCATACATCACTATGTACAACACCCAAGAGATCCTCAGCCCTCTCAGTATAACCAGTGAAAGGAGCTTTAGTCATCTTGCCTAACAAACAAGATTCGCATCGCTCAAATGATTCATAATCAAATGAGTCCAAAAGTCCATCTCTATGGAGCTTGGATATGCGCTTCTCGTTGATATGGCCCAAACGACAATGCCAGAGATACGTAGGGTTTGAGTCATTTGTTCTTAGTCTTTTATTATTATCTACATTACAGATCAGATGGTCCAAGTTCAAAACATAAAGACCATTAAACAATTGGGCTACAGCATAACAAACATCATTCTTAAATATAGAACAACAATTGTTCTTAATTATAAAAGAAAATCCAATCATGTCCAAACATGAAATAGATATAATGTTTCTAGTTATGGCCGGAATGAAATAACAATTATCAAGTTCTATTACAAGCCCACTGGGCAAAGAAAGACGATAAACCCCTACGGCTACAGCAGCAACTCTTGCTCCATTGCCGACGCGGAGGTCCACCTCCCCTTTACTCAGCAATCTTCTCCTTCCCAGTTCCTGCACATTTGTATAAATGTGAGAACCACATCCGGTATCCAATACCTAAGATGAAGGAGCAGAAAGGTTTATCTCTATAACGTAAACATTTGAAGCGGAAGTCATACCTCCCCTCAATTTCTGCAGACCCTCAATGTATGAAGGGCAGTTCCTCCTCCAATGACCAGCCTTCCCACAGTGGTGGCATTTCCCTTCCTTCACCGTGCTTTTATTTTTCATCAGTGCTGAATACTTGGGCTCAAGATATGACTTAGGTCCCACCTTCGTCTTCTTGGAACCCTTGGCTTTGCCCTTGCCCTTATGCACCATCAATATGGGGCTGGCGGGCTTGGCCTTCTTCATGTTGATTTCGGCAGTTCTCAACATGCCTAGGAGTTCGGGCAGTGTCTTGTCTATCTCATTCATGTTGTAGTTCAAGACGAACTGCTCATAACTGTTCGGCAACGATTGCAGGATCAGATCCGTGGCCAACTCTTGACCAAGAGGAAAACCCAGCCTTTCAAGGTTCTCGATATACCCAATCATCTTGAGTACGTGAGTCCCTACTGAGTCTCGAACTCTCATCTTGCACAGAAACAACACTTTCGTGATGTCGAACCTCTCTTGACGAGCCTGCCCTTGAAACATTTTCTTGAGATGCTCGTCAATCTCCTTGCACCCCATGTTCTCATGTTGCTTCTGAAGCTCAGAGTTCATGGTGGCAAGCATAAGGCATTCGACATCCAAAGCATCGTCTGTATACTTCTTATAAGTATCTTTCTCAGCACGGGAAGAGTTCCCGGTCGGCACCTCGGGGGCTTCTTCTTCCATGACATAGAGCTTTCGCTCCTGCCTGAGAACAATTCTCAGGTTCCTGTACCAGTCCATGTAATTTGTCCCACTGAGCTTATCCTTCTCAAGGATGGCTCTCAGAGACAACGTGGAGTGTGAAACACTTGCCATGGAATTCTACAAGAATTTATGCAAAATAAAATCAGTACCAAATTTCAAATACAATTTATTTTAATTTGGACTTCAATTAAAATACTCCCACTATTTTATTCGAAATGATAGCCCTCACTAACAATTCGGAGAGTTCATGCGAGCTACTCTCTTAGTGGACAAGATCCGTATTTCACCAACACTATGAGTCCGCTTTGGCGTTCGTCTCATGATGCGGTTATTTAGGTAGGCAACGCTTGCCAATTGCATCCTCATGCAACTCTTGTATGGTTGGTGAATAACTCCTTACTCGCATCCATCATATGGTGCATGCCAACCCTATGCCTCTAGGCACTCAACCTTTGAGGTCACCTAGTTAAGCTGGACCCGATGTCGACAGTGGGATATCACAATTATCCGCTCGCACCCTCACCAAGATAGATTAATGCACCTTGCTTTGCCAAGCCCACACTTCATCGATCGAGGCAGGAAGAGTGTCATCCATCGGAAGGCATCCGAACACTTAATATTTGATGAAGGGATTTCAATTCTAGGTTAAAAATTAACCATGATCAACATTTGATCAATGTGCACATCCAAAGAAAAACAATTCTTCTAAAACCACATGCATCCCTTATGTGCACATCCTGACACCATCAACATTTGATAGAAGGAAGGGCTAAATTTGAACATCCGGAAACTTCCAAATCCTCAGATTTACATGCATTGGACAAAGGCAAAGACAACTCAACTTGAAGCAGTAGACAAGCTCATCTCTCTATGTTGGATTCAAAATCCAAGACATACTCGAGGGATGGTTACTGCTAAGGATACTACAATTTCTAACACTTAGAAATACCCACGCAATTCCAGACGTTCTTGGAGGAGACCAAGACTAAATCTAGACATTTAGAACACTTCCAAATCCCTAGGTTTACACGCACTGGAATAACAAACTTCCAAAACAACGATCATGGCCGCAACCTCCCTCTGATACCACTGTTGGGTTTCTCTATGAGGATGGCACAACGCTTGTGCACGCAGTGGAAAAATAAACATCAAGAAAAACCCAAAGAGATGTGGATCGGGCTATGAACGTTGAATCAAGAAGTTAGCAAAAACTAGGCAAAAATTACCTCAGTGGCGTTGAGTCACAACTCAACGGAGATGCTCCAAATTTCTTCTTCCTGCTAGCGGCGAGTTCTACGTGGAATAATGTCCACGTTTCTGCAGAAGTCCACACGAGCGGGAGAACGCCGGTCTTTCCGTCACACGGAAGATCGGGATGGAGAAGACCGCACCTTTGCTTTCCCACGGACTGCTAGGTCCGCGCCAGGGATTGCAGCACCAGCGACAGTCGCCGGAGAAGAGGTGGTCGACGGAGCGAACACGGCGGCGGAACTCTTCCGGCGGCGGGAATCGGGATCGGCGGAGCGAACGAGCGGAACTCTTCTGTCGGGTTCGATTCGCTACAGGAGAAAATCGCGAGCTCAAAAGCTTTTTTTTTTTCGAGAAACCCTAAGTATCCCTTTTATACCAAAGGCATAAAAGACTTAGAAACTTCGCTATCCGCAGACCACCCGAAATTAGGGTTCAGAATCGGCGAGTATCATTCGGTGAGAATCGGCGACAATCGGCGAGAATCACTGATCAGGTTCGGCGAGAATCAGTCGACGAGTATCACCAACGATCGGCGAGAATCAGAGTACAATACTCGACGATTCTCGCCGATCGTCGAGCATGACTTGATGATACACGACGAACTCGTCGATCGTCGAGCCGCGGTCGACGATACATGTCGAAGTCGTCGATCGTCGAGAATCAACATATTGATTCTCGACGATTCTCGTCGATCGGCGAGAATCAAAGATGATTCTCGCCGATCGGCGGGAATCGGAACACAACTCTCGACGAATGTCATCGACCCTCGGACGACAATCCCAACCAGCCCTCCAAGGCAACATTTGCCCAACTCGACGATCCTTTAAGGCAACACTTTGCCCATGACCCCATTCAGGTCGGTGATTGGCAACCTTTACCAACACAGTCAATCATCCAACTTCTCCACATCTCTTATGTGCGACCCTGCAGGCTCATATCGCGTTGGCAGTTAGATTACATGTTTGATCACTTCCAGATCATCATGGTGACTCCAACAGTTGGGTACATTGGAAAATATGTACCTGATTTGAAGAAGCCTCACCCCACTCAATGATATACATCAAGATGTATTTGATGTATTTTGAGTTACCTTGTGCAGATTAAGTAATTGCAGGGAAAGCTTAAAAGTTTCTAAGTCCATGTGTCGACACCCAGAAGAAAAGTGTCGACACTTAAGAAGACTTGTGTCGACACCCAGAGAAGCAGTGTCGACACTTGGAGTGATTGTGTCGACACCAGGGATGCAGAGTCGACACCAGAAGGAAAGTGTCGACACATACAGGCAGTGTCGACACACAATGAAGAAATGTCTAAAAAATCAGTGTCGACACTTAAGAGCAGTGTCGACACCCAGAGGAACTTTGTCGACATCAGAAAGTGTCGACACTAGGAGGCTGTGTCGACACTCAGCAAAACATCAACAAAGTTCAAGTACAAGTGTCGACACTAGGAGGCTGTGTCGACACTCAGCAAACTTCAACAGAGTTTAAGTACAAGTGTCGACATAATGAAGAATGTGTCGACACACAGCAAAAGTCTCAACACATGAAGAAAGTGTCGACACTAGGAGGCTGTGTCGACACTCAGCAAATTCCAATAAAGTCTAAGTACAAGTGTCGACACAAAGGAGATGTGTCGACACTCAGCAAAAGTATCAACACTGAAGGCATGTGTCGACACCAAGAAGATGTGTCGACACTTAACAAGTTCAACACAAGAAGATGTGTCGACATAAAGGAGTTGTGTCGACACTTAGCAGAATTCAACTAAGTACTGAAGAACAAGGAGTTGTGTTGACACACAATATCAGTGTCGACACATTCTGAAGAAGCAGTGTCGAGAACTAATTTCTACAACACAAGGAGTTGTGTCGACACCATGAAGGCTTGTGTCGACACTTAGTCTACTTGTGTCGACACTTAGTCTATCAGTGTCGACACTTAAAGACTGACTGTCTCGACACTTTCAGACAGTTATAGAAAATTCAAGAAGTGACTGGATGACTTGACAGCTGTTATTCCAGCCGGTCTACTACAACTGTCAGAACTGTCAGAAGTCTGTTAGGAACCGGATCAGCCGGTCACCATGAAGAAAGTCTATATAAAGGCTTATACCTTCAACAGATAAGAAGAGTTGGAAAACAACAAAGTGAAGAACAATACAACTAGAAGAAGATCTTCAAGTGAAGACCTAAGAAGTTGGAGAGAGAGAGCTCCTTCCAAGAAGAACAGCTATTGAACCAGGCTGTGAAGAAAGTTTCAGACTAAGTTCTGATTCTTAATTTAACAGTGATTGAAGATCAGCTGCATAGAGACTCAACCCTATTGTGTTCTAAATTCAAGAAGCTTTGAAGGAAGCCAAGGAAGGTTGATCTCAGCAAAGTTCTTCCAAGAACTCATCAAGAAACCTATCAACTCTTCTCTCTTATTCTGAGTTGCGGGTATATACATTGTAATTTTAATTTTCTGTGGGATCTTTATGGATCTGAGTTGTAAGCCTGAAATTATAAAGGCTGAGTGGTAGGGCCTGTGTTCCTGAGTGTAGTAGATTTATTTCTCTGAGTGTAGGCCTTGTTGAGGGCTGAGCGTAGGCCTTGTTGAAGGCTGAGTGTAGGTCTTGGTGAAGACTAAGTGGTAGGGCTTTGAGCCTAAGTTGTAGAAACCTGGTTGGGGTTCTGAGTGTAAGATCTGAGGATCTGAGGAATAGTGGAGGAGTTGGGCTGAATCTAGTACACTACTAGATAGGCAAAGGGGGAAAGTGGATGTACCCAAACCTTGGGGAACCACTATAAAAACTGTGTGTACTCTGTGTGTGATTGATTCTGTGTTTGCTGTGTAATGTTCTGTGAATTCTGTGATTTATTCTGCCAGTAAATTTTAAAACGATTAAGGTCACCTATTCACCCCCCCCCTCTAGGTGATTAGGTACAATTTATTTCAAGTGGTATCAGAGCGAGGTTACTCAAAAAGGACATAACAGTCTGAGTAAAAGATCATGTAGGCAGACTCAGCATAATCAAGAAAATCAAGAAATGGGTTCAATAGAGAATCACAAAGAACTAGGATCCATGAAGTTTCCAATCTGCAAAAAGGAGATTTTTGGCATCTGGAAAGAAAGGGTTAGACTATTTATGGAAGCCTCCGACCCTAGAATCTATATCACAGTCAAAGAAGGGTCATATGTGCCTATGAAAGTATCAGTTCTGGATGCAAACCAGAGAACTCCAAAAGACTATTCTAAAATGACCAAGGATGAGATTATTCTGGCCACAATGGACAAGAGGGCCCAGAATATAATTGTAAGTGCAATAGATGATGCCACATTCCAGAATTTAATTCACTGTAAAACATCAAAGGAAATGTGGGACACACTGATAGTGTACATGGAGGGCTCTGAAGAAGTTAGATAGGACAGAAAGTCTTTATTAAACCAAGAGTATGAGAGCTTCAGACAAGGAAGGTCTGATAGCATAACTGAGTGCTACAAGAAATTCTATAGGATAGTTAATGAGTTAATGTCCTATGGAAGAGAATTCAACAATTATGAGCTGAATGATAAGTTCTTGAGATCCTTAACTAAAGACTGGGATACTAAGATATGTGCCATAAGGGAAATGGATAAATTAGCAGACATTCCTCCACCAACATTGTTTGGAAAACTGTTATCATATGAGATGCAGTTAATGGTAAGGAAGGAGGAGGAGAAGACTACAAGAATTGAGCATAAAGAAAGAGCTGTGGCTTTCAAGACAGAAGCCACTAGAAAATATAAAAGTAAGTCTCCATCTCCACCTCCAAAAGTTACTGAGACTGAGACAGATGAGTCAGTAAGCAAGAATTCTGAAAGTAGTGAGAGTGATGAGGACTTTGCAGCTTTCACTAGACATTTTCAGAAGTTTCTAAAGAATAAACAGTGGAGGTTTAAGCCATCCACTTCACAGAAGTCATCAAAGAATGACAGGAGAAAGCCCAAGTCAAGTAAAACTACATCTTCAAAGATAGTTTGTTATTGTTGTAACAGACAAGGACATGTTGTTGCTGACTGTCCAGAGAAAAGGAAAGAGTCAACTGATAAGAAGAAGACTCAAATCAAGCGCAAAAAGGAAAGGTCCTTTGTTGCTAAGAAGGACAAAAGTCTGTCTGATATGTCATCTTCAGAAACTGATTCAGAAGCTGAAGCTTATATTGGACTGTTTGCTGAAGAAGATGAAGAGGAGTTCATCCAGTTAATGAACTCTATATATGAGCATGAGGACAATCAGTGTCAGGGACTGATGGCCTTATCAGAAGGAGACAAATCCAGGATCAGCCTGGACTAAGTCAGGTACAAAATTATTCTTCAAGTTCAATTTCTAGTGCTGGATCAAAATCAGATTCATCAACATCAAGTGATGAGAGTGGATCTGAATCTTTAGAAGACATTCATCAATTAATTGATGAATATAGAGTAGTGTTGCAAGCTTTGAAGAAAAGCAAATCCTTGGCCAAGAGTCAGGCTAAGGAGATTGCTAATCTCAAAGTGGCTGCAACAGATTTTGATAAGTTACTTGATCAGAAACTAAATGAAATAGCCAGGCTGAAGAACTTTACTGTTATTCAGATGGGGACTATTACATTCAAGAATGATCAAATCAGAAATCTGGAGATTAGTCTTCAGAAAGAGAGAGAGTTAGTAGCAAGGTTTTCTAAACCAAAGTCTGTTCTACCTTTGATAGATGAATTCATTTCTCAAAAAGGTAAAACTGGATTGGGGTTTACTAAACCTGCCAGGACTGTTCAGTCCAAGTCTAAGGGCAAAGCCCCAGTACTCAACAAGAAACCTGATGTAGACAAAACAGCCAGGGTTGTACCTAAACAAAGGTACAACAGATTTGAGTGCTGGTGTTATGGCAAGATAGGTCACTTTGCCATACACTGTTGGCACAATTCAAGTGCCAAAGTGAGTAGCAATCTGCCTGCTAGAAAAGCTACAGGTAGTTTTGTTAAGAGGCAAACTAACCAGCACCAAGGACCCAAGAATTATTTGGGTTCTAAGGTTAACTAATCTATTTTGCAGGTGAGTCCAAGTGACCATGCCCCAATATGGTACTTGGACAGTGGATGTTCCAGGCACATGACTGGAACTAGGGGATTGCTGAAGTACTGTACACCAATCAAGGATGGTCTTAAAGTCACCTTTGGTGGTTCTGAAAAAGGAATCATCAAAGGCTTTGGTAACATTTCTAGCAACCTTATTACAATTACTCAAGTGACTTATGTTAAAGGTTTGAAACACAACCTCATTAGTATAAGTCAGCTGAGTGATTTAGGATATGACATCTCATTTGTCAAAGATGGTTGTCATATCAGGAGGTCAAATGATCAAAAGATCATTCTGACAGGTTATAGGAAGAGAAATGTCTATTGTCTAGACATTATGTGTGAGAACAATGTTTCTCCTGTGTGTCTTGTAGCTGATGAGAAAGTCTCTCATTGTGTCAAATGACACAAGAGGCTAGCCCATCTTAACTACAAGATAATTGGTCAACTCTATAGTAAAGAGTTAGTGAGGAATGGTCCTCAGGTTAAGTGTATTAAGGATGGGATATGTTCAGCTTGTCAAAAGGGCAAGCAGAACGAATCCACCTTTAATAGCATTGAGAACAAAGATGATGTGAGGTGTTTATACCTCTTGCATATGGATCTCTTTGGTCCTATGCCAGTTCACAGCCTAGGTAGGAAGGTCTATACATTTGTGGTAGTTGATGACTACTCAAGGTATTCCTGGGTATTCTTCCTAAGGCAAAAGTCTGAAACACCTAATATCTTCTATAGTTTTGTCAAACAAATTCAGAATGAGTTAGACAGTACAGTGGTCAAAATAAGAAGTGACCATGGTACTGAATTCCAGTCTGATAGAATGACAAAGCTATATGAAGAGTTTGAGATATTTCAGGAATTTTCCTCACCAAGAACACCTTAGCAAAATGGTATTGCTGAAAGGAAAAATAGGACCTTGATAGAGGCTGGTAGAACCCTATTAAGTGACACATCTCTCCCTGAATATTTCTGGGCTGAGGCAGTTAATACTGCATGTCATGTGATTAATAGGGCTACTATCAGCAAGAGCCACAATAAGACCCCCTATGAGATTGTGAAAGACAGAAAACCAAATCTATCCTATTTCAGTATCTTTGGTTGTAAATGATATACACTTAACAATGGTAAGTCTTACTTAACCAAGTTTGCTGCCAAATCCTAAGAGAGGATCTTTGTTGGGTACAACAACAACAGTAAGGCTTATAGGGTCTACAACTTGACTACTCAAGTTGTAGAAGAGTCAGTACATGTAGTATTTGATGAAGCTAGACTTATTAACAATGAATTGTATAGAAGTTTTTGCAGCTCCACAGGTGTGACTGAGAAGATGGACAAGCTCACTATAGAAGAAGGTTCTACTGCAAGTCAGCAAGTGGATGACAGTGGCTGTTGTCCGGGGGGAGTACTAAATGCACCTGATGTAGAAGAAGACCAAGGAGTGCAGCAAGTTGAAGAAGCTGAAGGAATACAACCTGAAGACAGGCTACCTGCAGCAAATAGACATCTAAAAGATCATCCAGCCAATCAAATTATTGGTGATCTCAGACAACGAGTACAAACAAGGAGCAGAAATCTAAGTTCAGTACTCTACTCCAGTTTTCTATCACAGGTAGAGCCAAAGAAGTTTGAAGAAGCCATCCTAGACCCTCATTGGATTGAGGCAATGCAAGAGGAGCTGAACCAGTTCAAGAGATGCAATGTCTGGGAGCTTGTTCCTAAACCAAAAGACCACAACATAATTGGAACCAAGTGGATCTTTAGGAACAAGTTGGATGAACATGGAGTGATTATAAAGAACAAAGCAACACTGGTTGCAAAGTAATATAGGCAGGAAGAAGGTATTGACTTTGATCAAACCTTTGCTCCAGTAGCAAGACTGGAAGCTATAAGAATGTTCCTGGCCTATGCAACCTATCAAGGGTTTAAAGTATACCAAATGGATGTTAAGTCAGTCTTTCTGAATGGAAATCTGAAAGAAGAAGTCTATGTGGAACAACCATCAGGTTTTGTTGATTCTATCAAACCTAATTATGTCTATAGACTTAGGAAGGCTTTGTATGGGTTAAAACAAGCCCCTATGGCTTGGTATGAAACCCTGTCTAGTTTCCTCATTGAGAATAAATTCACAAGGGGGAAAATAGACAAGACTCTATTCCTTAGGGAATCCAGAGGCAAGATCATTCTAGTCCAAATATATGTAGATGACATTATATTTGGGTCTACTGAAAGTGGTCTTTGTAGAAAGTTTGCAAAACTTATGCAAGGACAATTTGAAATGAGCAGTATGGGAGAACTTAAGTTCTTCTTGGGTCTCCAAGTTAGACAGACTGAGGATGGTTTATCCATATGCCAGTCTAAGTTCACCCTAGAATTGATAAGGAAGTATGGTATGGAATCATCCAGTACCATGAAAACTCCTATGGGGTCAACAATGTCTCTAAGCAAAGATGATGCAGGGAAACCTGTAGATGAGACTTTGCATAGAGGGATAGTTGGCTCCCTATTGTATTTGACTGCAAGTAGACCATATATCATGTATGCTACATGTGTCTGTGCTAGGTACCAAGCTTGCCCTAAAGAATCTCATTTGACAGCAGTCAAAAGAATTCTAAGATATCTTTAGGGCACTCCTTATCTAGGTCTTTGGTACCCTAGGAATGGAGACTTTGAACTGACAGGTTATTCAGATGCAGATTTTGCAGGCTGCAAGGAAGATAGGAAAAGTACTACTGGAACCTGTCAATTCCTAGGTGGAAGACTAATATCATGGAGTAACAAGAAACAAACAAGTGTGGCTATCTCCACAGCAGAATCAGAGTATGTGGTTGCATGAAGTTGCTGTGCTCAACTTCTATGGATTCAACATCAGCTAGAAGACTATGGTATTCAAGTAAGTAGAACACCTCTATTTTGTGATTCTACTAGTGCTATTTCTATTGCAAACAATCCTGTCTCCCATAGTAGGACTAAGCACATAGAAATAAAATACCATTTTCTAAGAGAACATGTGGAAAAAGGAGATATTTCACTAGAGTATATTAATACAGATAATCAACTAGCTGACATGTATACTAAGCCCTTAGATGAAACCAAATTCAATAAATTTAAAATTGAATTAGGGATGATAAACTTAGAATAAGTTTTCAAAATTGGCTAAGTAAAAAGATGTTGACAAACAGAGTTGTCCGTGTCGACACAGAAAAGTGGTGTCGACATTTCAGAGAAAAGGTGTCGACACATCTAGGAAATAAGTGTCGACACTTCAGAGAATTAGTGTCGACACATGCAGAGTAGGTGTCGACACATCCAAGGTGGTGTCGACACTTAAGCTTTACTTAGAATTAGTCTAGTAAAGTCTCGACTAAGTGTCGAGCAAAGCGGTGTCGACACATAAACAAGTGTCGACACATATATTCTGCCGACTATACTTGTGTCGACACATAGTTGTCGAGACATTACAAGTAAGTGTCGACACTTTTCAACAGTGTCGACACAATTTAAGTATTTTGACGCGCCCTTTCATCTTCGATTCTAGAAAGGTATAAATAGGTTTTCGCCATTGTCTGTCGACACGCTCACCAAAGTTTCGAGACCAAACTTGTGTGTTGACATCTCTCTTCTCTAATTCAAATTTCTTCAAACCCTAATGGCGCCCAAGCTAGAAGAGAATGTGAATGAAGGATATGAACTCGTGCGCCATGCATTTCATGACGCGGAACCCGATATCAAAGGCGTGATAACCCTAATAGCTGAGATTGGGTTAGAATTTCTTATTTCAGAACCGATCAAGATCTGGAAGAAGGAAGTCCTTGAGTTTCTGAATGCAACACAACTAGATGAATCAGGACTCAACATTAAGTCAAGAGTTCATGGAGAAAAGATAAAGGTCTCTCCTAAGAGTCTGAGAAAGGTACTACAACTACCAAGGACTAAGGAAGAAGAAGATGTTTCTGCTTCTAAGACTAGAGAAGCCTTAACATGGTGTGGACTGGACTCCAAAATGAAAATTGGATCTATTTTCAACAGAAAGAGAATGAATATGCAAGGCAAGTTTCTATCTGAGATTGTGGGCAAGGTTATCCTAAGCAAACCTGGAGGCCATGACAGAATCTCAGCTCACATGTTTAGTCTCATGACAAGGATAATATTCAAACTAGATACAGACTGGTCTACAGTTGTGTTTGATAAAATTAAAGAAAGTATGAAGAAGCCCAATTTGGGTAGAATACTAAGTCTTTACCTAGCTGGTAGTATACCAGAAGTGATGAACCAAGCAGCTGGAACTAAGATTAACCACATGAGGAAGATGGATATGAGAATCTTCTCTAGGTGGGACAGAGTATTGACCAAAGAGATGCCAACTCCTGAGAAGGACACACCCCTGAAGAAGAAGAAGAAGACAGCCCATGTGGCTCAGGAATCCTCAAGCAGTTCTGAAGAGCAAGTAGTGTTCACTCCTGATGAAGAAGAAACTGGAAATGCTGGACAATCTCCAGCAAGACAAAAAGAAGTACAGAGGCAGGGGGAGCTACCCTCAGCAAGCCCTATTCACCTGGATCCACTCCAGGGGGAGCCTCTACTGGTGGATGAGCCAACACCCTTAGAAAGTGAAAGGGCTACCTACACAATACTTGAGGTAATAACTGAAATTAATAAATTAGATTTCCCTATTAAGGATGATGTTTTGTCTGATTCATTACCTAATGTTAATCAGCAAACACAGACACATAGCCAACCTCAGGATGTTGTCATGGAGGACACATCTGTTGCTGATCAAGTTGTTGATGATATAAGAGATTCTCCACCTCATCCTCAACAGGAATTTACTTTAGAAGAACTGTTCCCTGACCTTCTTCAAACTGACATTGAAGTGGAGAAAGCTGCTGTTGAGGGGGAGAAAGTAATTATTGAGGGGGAGCATGTGGAGATTGAAGAAGAAACTGCAGGCACAGAAACTTAGAAGCCAAAGGATGCTGAGCAACCACCAAGGACTGAAAAGGATTCACATCCTAGCCCAAAGGAAAGAGTTGATATAGCTAGCACATCTGCTTCAGAAGATGAAGAGGCTGCAAGAGCCAAGAAGAGGAAAATTCAAGTCTTCAAGAGGAGGAGCCAGACATACAAAAAGGCTTTGCAAACCATTGCACCACAGCCTGCCCCATCTACTGACTATAGTTCTCTGATGGTAGCATTGCAGATAAAGATGGATGAGCAAAGACAGGCTTTGCAATCTTATATGGATGAAGGGCATAAGTCACTGCAGTTTGATATGGCCCAAGACATTAAGTCAATCAGATTTGAAATGAATCTGAATAAGAAAGAAATGACTGACTGCTTCCATAAGGGAGGAAATGCAGTAGTCTATCTGGCCACACATCAAGAGAAACTGAAGACAAAACTTGAAGAGCTTGAAGTGAAGCAAGGCTATATCCTAGAGAATCAGCTGAGAATGAATGATAATTTAACAGCTTCTCATAATGCAATAGTAACAGAAATGAAGAATATAGCTACTGGTCAGACTGCAGCTCTGACTACAACTAAGGCAGAATTTGACAAAGCATTGCAAGAGAGCCTAACTGCTGTTACTTCTGCACTTCAGGATTCCCAGAAGCTAATAACTGAAAAGCTCCAAAGGTTGAAACCTTTCTACAAAGATGGAGTAAATTATCTGAATGTACAGATAAGATTCCAGAAAGATAATCTTAGGGATCACATTGAAAGAGAAGTCATAAAGGGGGAGAGGGTGTTAGTCAAAGCCATCTCTGATCATGCAAAGTGTATTTCAAATTCCATCAGAGCCAACCTTGGATATCCTCCATTGTATGATGATGACAATGTAGCAGAGTCTGGAATCAATCCTGCATATCTTGGAGGGGAGCAAGCTGAAGTGGCTCAAGTAATATACCCTCCACCAGACTTTGACATGATACATCAAGAAATCCAGACTATGTACAGTCCTCCTGAGGGAAATTAGAATGTCATCATAGAGAAAGTAGTTCAGCCAGTGCCAGAGGCAATACTGAAAGAACAAGAGGCTTTGCTGAAGGAACAAGAGACTGCATTGTCTAAGAAAAGGTTCAAAGAGCAAGCTGAACTTAGGCCTGATTTTGAACAATGGAGCCCCACTTTCAGGAATATCATCTTGACTGCATAGAAGGCTACCAAGGACAATATCCAGGATAGAAACAAGTGGTATTCTGAACTGGAGTGGAGGAAGCATGAGAATAGGCAAGAGGCTATTGTTCAATATAGAAGAAAGGCTAAGATGGGAAAGCTACCTCCTACTGCACAGGAGTCTAGCAAGTACTTTTCAAAGCCTTATCATTACTTTGAAAGGCAAAATATCAAGGCTGAAGAGCAGAAAAAGAAAGATCTTAAAGGAAAGAAGGCTGCTGCTGCTGAAGATGCTGAAGCTCCAGTCCAAGCAAAGATACAATCAGGAAAGGGCATTGTGATCAAGGAGCCTGAGAAGCAATGGGATAGAATTTTTCTTTAGTTTACAAATTATAATCACTTGTATTAAAATTTCTGTAAACTTTTGAATATTGAAAATGTTGAAGTTCTTAGAACAATGTGATATGTGTTAACTCTATTACATTACTGTTCTGTGATATTTATATATACATGTTTTGTTCATGCATGTTTAAGTATTTTCCCTGTTATATAATCCTGTTTTACATCATACTGTGAATTTGTTATGTATGGTGTATATCATTGACTAAGGGTTATGACTTCTCCAAATAGGGGGAGATTGTTAGGTACATTGGAAAATATGTACCTGATTTGAAGAAGCCTCACCCCACTCAATGATATACATCAAGATGTATTTGATGTATTTTGAGTTACCTTGTGCAGGTTAAGTAATTGCAGGGAAAGCTTAAAAGTTTCTAAGTCCATGTGTCGACACCCAGAAGAAAAGTGTCGACTCTTAAGAAGACTTGTGTCGACACCCAGAGAATCAGTGTCGACACTTGGAGTAATTGTGTCGACACCAGGGATGCAGAGTCGACACCAGAAAGAAAGTGTCGACACATACAGGCAGTGTCGACACACAATGAAGAAATGTCTAAAGAATCAGTGTCGACACTTAAGAGCAGTGTCGACACCCAGAGGAACTTTATCGACATCAGAAAGTGTCGACACTAGGAGGCTGTGTCGACACTCAGCAAAACATCAACAAAGTTCAAGTACAAGTGTCGACACTAGGAGGTTGTGTCGACACTCAGCAAACTTCAACAGAGTTTTAGTACAAGTGTCGACATAATAAAGAATGTGTCGACACACAGCAAAAGTCTCAACACATGAAGAAAGTGTCGACACTAGGAGGCTGTGTCGACACTCAGCAAATTCCAATAAAGTCTAAGTACAAGTGTCGACACAAAGGAGATGTGTCGACACTCAGCAAAAGTATCAACACTGAAGGCATGTGTCGGCACCAAGAAGATGTGTCGACACTTAACAAGTTCAACACAAGAAGATGTGTCGACACAAAAGAGTTGTGTCGACACTTAGCAGAATTCAACTAAGTACTGAAGAACAAGGAGTTGTGTCGACACACAATATCAGTGTCGACACATTCTGAAGAAGCAGTGTCGAGAAGTAATTTCTACAACACAAGGAGTTGTGTCGACACAATGAAGGCTAGTGTCGACACTTAGTCTACTTGTGTTGAAACTTAGTCTATCAGTGTCGACACTTAAAGAATGACTGTCTCGACACTTTCAGACAGTTATAGAAAATTCAAGAAGTGACTGGATGACTTGACAGCTGCCATTCCAGCCGGTCTACTACAACTGTCAGAACTGTCAGAAGTCTGTTAGCAACCGGATCAGCCGGTCACTATGAAGAAAGTCTATATAAAGGCTTATACTTTCAACAGATAAGAAGAGTTGGAAAACAACAAAGTGAAGAACAATACAACTAGAAGAAGATCTTCAAGTGAAGATCTAAGAAGTTGGAGAGAGAGCTCCTTCCAAGAAGAACAGCTATTGAACCAGTCTGTGAAGAAAGTTTCAGACTGAGTTCTGATTCTTAAGTTAGCAGTGATTGAAGATCAGCTGCATAGAGACTCAACCCTATTGTGTTCTAAATTCAAGAAGCTTTGAAGGAAGCCAAGGAAGGTTGATCTCAGCAAAGTTCTTCCAAGAACTCATCAAGAAACCTGTCAACTCTTCTCTCTTATTCTGAGTTGCGGGTATATACATTGTAATTTTAATTTTCTGTAGGATCCTTAGGGATCTGAGTTGTAAGCCTGAAATTATAAAGGCTGAGTGGTAGGGTCTGTGTGCCTGAGTGTAGGAGATTCATTTCTCTGAGTGTAGGCCTTGTTGAGGGCTGAGTGTAGGCCTTGTTGAAGGCTGAGTGTAGGTCTTGGTGAAGACTGAGTGGTAGGGCTTTGAGCCTGAGTTGTAGGAACCCGGTTGGGGTTCTGAGTGTAAGATTTGAGGATCTGAGGAATAGTGGAGGAGTTGGGCCGAATCTATTACACTACTAGATAGGCGAAGGGGGAAAGTGGATGTACCCAGACCTTGGGGAACCACTATAAAAACTGTGTGTACTCTGTGTGTGACTAATTCTGTGTTTGCTGTGTAATGTTCTATGAATTCTGTGATTTATTCTGCCAGTAAATTTTAAAAAGATTAAGGTCACCTATTCACCCCCCCCCCCCCCTCTAGGTGATTAGGTACAATTTCTTTCATCAGGAGCTGAGGTTTCAGCAACAGGAGAGGAGGGAGCTGCACAGGAAACAGAAACAGTAGGGACAGAGCTTTCAGCTGCTGCCTTATTTTCTTCTTCAATGTCAGCTAGAATAAGCTCATCCAAATCTGGTAGGGGAGAGTCATCCATAATAAAAGTTAGGGCTGGAATTACTTCTGGAATGACCTTTGGGCTTGCTGTAGAGATGGAGGCTGAAGCAGAGAGAGCAAAATTGTCACAGAGTTGCTTAGCAACTGCTGGACTAGCTGGAGAGGTGTAGGGTACAATAGCCAAATGCGGCTTAGTGAAATCTGCTGGAAAGAATTGCATATGTATAATATCAAAAATTTCCAGTAATTCTGGTAGATTAACTGTGGGATTCAGAGTGAAATCACCAACAGTTTTTATTTGGTCAACTAACTCATCCAAATCAATGTCAGTGTCCATAAATTGAATTAATTCAATCATCTCAGAATCAAAATCTGTCAAAATTTCTATATCCTCATCTGAATCTGCATCTACTAGAGAGGGAACTGCTGCTGTGACTGCTGCTGCTGCAACTTTATCACTGAGCATCTCCCCCTTCCTGGGTTCAGGAATACCTAGAGCCAGGCCCCTGAATGAAGAGGGGGCAGTAGAGAAAAGAGAAACTTGGGCAGATAAAGAATTAATGGAGGTCACAAGAGGTGTAATGGCCTCTTGGATGAGAGATTTGATGAGGGGAGTGAGCAAGGAGATGATGGTAGATGGATCAAACGGGGAAGGGGAACAAGAGGGAATGGAGGGTGGAATAACAGATGGAATGGGGGCATCTGACATGATAGTGTCTGTGGGTATGTTGTAGGATGGAATGGAGGATAAGTGAGGGGGAAGAGGAGACTGAGGAGGTGAAGGAATGTGTGTCTCATGAGGTGAAGCAGGAGGTGTAGGAATGTTGGTAATGTCAAGAGGTGGTGAGGAAGGAGGAGTATGCACATGAGTATGTGGTGGAGATGTAGGTGTGGTAGAAGGAATGGAAGAGGAGGAGAGTTGTTTGGATGGAAGTGCAGGAAGAGATGATGGAGATGGAATGACCTCTTATGCAGGGAGGGGAGTGGCCTTTAAATCCCTGGTGCTCTCAGAAGTTTGGATGTAAGAGGAAGACGCCTTTGAGGGCTTGGAGATAGTCCTCTCCCATTGGCCAAACAGAGCGCATGTGAGGCACTTACTGGCATTTATGAAGATGGTCGGGGAGACCATGCATTCAGCAGCCTTCTCCTGGAGAAGTATTCCCAAAATTCTGCCGAAGTAGACTTCCTTCTTGCTATTCTTTTTCTTTATCAATTCAAAGAAAATTGTGCCCCAGTTGACACGTCTCTTGTTCACCACTGCGCACATAACCAGGAATTGATGCCGGGTTATGTAGTCATGCGCTGAGTGTTTTCCCATCAGCACTTTCCCTACAATGTCCGCCAAAAACTGGTAGGCGGCGGACAGTTGTTTCTTCAACATCTTATTAGGGTTACTTCCTGAAAAGCCCATTAACTTCAGCATGTCACCAAACTCTTCAGAATCCATTTCCATGTTGTCTTCTCCATTTACTAAGCCAAAGATCTCAGAAAGAATTGCGGGAGATAACGGAACAGCTTGACTCCCGATATTGCCGGTCAAAACATCATCCTCAGAAACAGTAGATGTATATACTCATTCTTTAATCTCAGTTCCGTGCAACTTAATTCTTCGGGTCATGAAGTCCTTTAGATTAAGTTCTTCGAGCAATTCCAAGATACACAGAAAGATGGGGTCAGAATGCTGGAAGGAATCGAAATCTATATCGAAACCAGTATCAAACTTCATCACTGCTAACATGCTTGCTGGAACCGCCATTGATGACCTGCAGGAAAGACACAGAGAAAAACAGAGATCAAGAGCAAAAGAACTGAAAGCGCGGGACGGAGGTCGAACAAAACCTAGATATAAGTTTTCCAGAATATGAATCGACAATCTCCGTTCCACGAAAAAGAAAAATTCTTCGAACTGAGCTCGACGAAATAAATTATAGACAGATAATTCGTCGATCTCATCCAGAAGAATCGAAAACAGTTCGTCGAACTCCGTTCGACGAAATGTATTCTGAAGCAAAGTTAGTCGATCTCCGGTCGACGAAAATTATTTCCATATAGAGAATTCGTCGATCTCCGTTCGACGAGAATCTCTCAAACTTTCCTTAATTCGGCGAACTCCGTTCGACGAACCCTGGAAAATTCGTCGAATGCAGACAGAAACTAGGTTAACTCTTCTCCATTAATCATTCCCAGTTGATTTATAAATAACAGATGAGTTTTCTCATCCAAGGGCTTGGTGAAAATATCTGCTCTCTGTAGATCAGTAGGAATATGGATTAAGTTAATTTTCTTTTTGTCTACATTATCTCTAATGAAATGATGTCTTATTTCAATATGCTTAGTCCTAGAATGGTGAACTGGATTTTGTGCTATAGCAATAGCACTAGTATTATTACAAAACAATGTTGAATTATTTAAGTTGACACCATAGTCTAAGAGTTGATTTTGTATCCATAACATCTGTGAACAGCAGCTGCCAGCAGCCATGTATTCTGCTTCTGCAGTTGATGTAGACACAGATGTCTGCTTTTTACAAAACCAGGAGACAAGTCTCATACCAAGGAACTGACAAGTTCTAGAGGTACTTTTCCTGTCCACTCTACATCCAGCATAGTCAGCATCTGAGTATCCAGTTAACTCAAACTCTGACTCTGCAGGATACTAGAGTCTTAGATCTGGGCAACTCTTTATATATCTCAAAATTCTTTTTAGGAAAATAAGGTGAGATTCTTTACGGTTCACTTGGAACCTAGCACAAAGGCATGTGAAAAACATTATGTCAGGTCTGCTAGCTATTAGGTATAATAGGGATCCAACAATTGCCCTATAATTTTTCTGATCTACAGGTTTCCCTGCTGCATCAGAATCCACAACAGCATTTGTAGCCATAGGGGTTTTCACTCCTGAAGCATCACTCATCCCAAACTTTTTGATAAGCTCTTTAGCATACTTAGCTTGGGAGAGAAAGATACCATCAGGGAGCTGCTTCACTTGGAGAGTAAGGAAGTAGGAAAGCTCACCCATGCTACTCATCTCAAATTTAGAATGCATGAGGTCAACAAACCTATTGCACAATTTGGGATCAGTAGACCCAAAAATAATGTCATCCACATATATTTGTACTAATAAAATTTGGTCCTTATGATGTCTAGTGAAAAGTGTTTTATCTATGGTTCCTCTTGTAAATTTATGCTCTAAAAGAAAGCTTGCTAGGGTCTCATACCAAGCTCTTGGAGCTTGCTTTAAACCATAGAGAGCTTTATGCAATTTAAAAATAAAAGAGGGATAAGTTGGAGAGATAAAACCAGGAGGTTGTTTTACATAAACCTCTTCTTGAAGCACTGCATTCAAGAATGCACTCTTGACAGCCATTTGGTAGACCTTGAATCTCTTGTGAGCTGTATAGGCAAGTGAAAGTCCACCTAGTGTCAACTATGTGCACCTATGGGGGGGGAATAGGTGACGTGTGGTTCTTTTGCGGAATTTACGGATGTACCTGCACAATAAAAACAACAAGCATAGCACACAGAATACACAGCAAATTTATAGTGGTTCCCCGACTTGGGTACATCCACTTTCCCCCTTCGACCTATCTCCCCAAACAAGGGACGACTCGGTCACTTCTCCAACGGGATTGAAATTCAATCCCCGCACTAACGGAAGGAGCCCTTCCACATGTGAGAGTCAATACTCCCACAAAACGGGTTGCACCCAACCCTTACAACACGGAACAAAAGTTCCTTTACAACGAAAATAAATGTAGAGAGTACACGTGATACAAACTTCTTTTGGATACTACGGTGTTCCTCTTTATCCGACGACGTGTTCTTGAAGTCGATTAAGAGTCTACAACTTTGGTCTCTCTTGGAGAGGATCTTCCGGAACCGGCGGCGGCAATCCGAGCGGCGGCTTGGTTCGGAGTCGGCGGCAACGAAGGTGCGCTGCTGCAGTGCTTTGAGATCCAAACTTCTTTGCGAAGCAAACTAGGTCTACCAACGGTCACTCTAGGATCGGTCGTCTCGATCGATTAGGACGGGGGAGGTTTTCCCGGTCAACAAATCGAGAGACAAGAGATCTCTGGATAGACACGTGAGACACAAGCTTTGTTAAGCTTCTGTCGCCGGAGATCGGGAAGATGAACGATCAGCGGCGGCGACGTACTTGCCCGAGCGCGACGGCGGCGGAGGAGAGAAATCGCGATATTAGGGTTTCCGCTTGCTCGGCTTCTTTCTGTGTCCGTCTTCCGTTCAAAATACCCGAGTATAAATACTGTAGCTACCCCCAATAAGACCGTTTGTGGGACCCACAAAAGGAATCCCCAAACCCGGTCCAGATATTTAACAGCGGCAGAATCCGGTTCAGGAATTTCCAGAAAAACGCCAAGTCAAAATCGGTGAGAATCGAAAGTGATTCTCGCCGAGTCGCCGAGAATCAAAGGTGATTCTCGACGATTCGGCGAGAATCAAAGATGATTCTCGTCGAATTTGCCTTGGTTGCACGCACTGCTTTAAGCCAGGTCGAGACGGCGAGAATCAACCAGTGATTCTCGTCGATTCGACGAGAATCACTAGTGATTCTCGCCGAATCGGCGAGAATCACTAAGTGATTCTCGTCGATTCTTACTTAGACTCAGAGGTGCTTGCTTAGAAGTTGCTGGAACGTGTTCGGCGAGAATCAACCGCTGATTCTCGACGAATCGGCGAGAATCCCAAGTGATTCTCGCCGAATCGGCGAGAATCACTGGGTGATTCTCGTCGATTCTAACTTAGACGAATTTTCGTCTTTCCACCTATGAGATGCTCCTTGACCCATCCTTGCTCCTTGTCTGCTCCTGCATATTTACAGCCCTGTGCTTGAAAATAAGTGCACTCCAATAGAGAGAGTACACGTAGGCCAACACACTGATCTGCTCAACGAGGGATTACGTCGTGCAGACCCGTGTATATTGACCTACTGCACCCTGACATTGGTGTGCACTTAGCGTGGAAAAACTGCAAGCACAACTAGAAGGATTTTATCAAATACATAGTCTATTGACCTTAGCTTGTCCAGGGGCTTCTTCAAATCAGGTGCATTGTGGATACAGTACCCAACAATCTCCCCCTATTTGAAGAAGCCTAAACCCTACAAGCTAAGGTGAATAGAGCAGATGAGAATGAAAACCATAAACTAAAAAGAGAGTTGAGTGAGTTATCCATTACCAATATCAATTTCTTGGGAGCGAGCGTGGAGCCACCTTAGCCTTAGCCGAGAGGGTAATCTCCCCCTTTTCGGCTTCTACAAATCAGGGTTTGTAGCGTTTGACCCTTTGCTCCCCCTCAGTTCTTGCACGGGCCTGGAGCCTCTGTAGTCTTCATTCGTCATAATTGAGCATCCCCAATTCAGTCTTGAAAATATTGAACTTGGCCTCGTCTAGGGGCTTTGTGAATATATCAGCAATCTGCTTGTCCATGGGGACATAACAGAGAGAGATATCCTTGTTCTCCACGTGCTCCCGAATGAAGTGGTAGCGTACTTCAATATGCTTCGTTCTGCTGTGCGACACCGGATTGTTGGCAATGGCAATTGCACTGGAGGAGTCGCAGTACATGGGTACTTTCTTGAACTGAAGGTCGTAGTCGGCTAACTGGTTTCTGATTCATAGAAGTTGTGCGCAACAGCTTCCGGCAGAGATATACTCTGACTCTGCTGTGGAGGTTGCAACACAATTTTGTTTCTTGCTGTTCCATGAGATAAGCCTCCTGCCGAGGAATTGACACGTCCCGGAGGTGCTTTTCCTGTCATCCCTGCTCCCTGGGGGTTGAGCGACGTATACTTCCTCCTTCAGGTCTCCGTTCAGAAATGCCGATTTCACATCCATTTGATAGACTGTGAATCCTTTGTGTGAAGCATACGCCAGGAACAACCTGATTGCCTCGAGTCTTGCTACTGGTGCGAAGGTCTGGTCGAAGTCAATCCCTTCCTCCTGTCTGTAACCTTGAGCCACCAGCCTGGCCTTGTTCTTTACGATGACACCATGTTCATCCAGCTTGTTTCGGAAGATCCACTTTGTGCCAATCACATTCTGCTTGTATGGTCTGGGAACCAGAGTCCAAACCTTGCACCGCTCGAATTGATGTAGTTCCTCTTGCATGGCCAGAATCCATGCCGCATCCTTGTTCGCCTCGTCGAACTTCTTTGGCTCAACCTGTGACAGGAAGCTAAGATGCAATACCTTGTTAATTGTACCTCTTCGAGTTCTGACCCCGACACGAGGATCCCCGATGATCTGATCTCTAGGATGATCCCTCACGTGCCGGAGCCTAGTAGTCGGGCGTCAGGAGCTTCAACTACTTCTTGGGCTTCTCTTTCCTCTAAGAGATTTGTTCTATCTTGATCTTCAACACTTTCAGATGACGTGGAGGTGGAGACTTTGACGTACTTAGGAGCGTCAACTTTAGCGGTCTCATCCAGACTCAGCTGTTCCAGTCGTGCACCTGCATCTTCAAGAATACTACTAGAAGAGTTGCTGTTAAGCAAACTTCCTTCATCAAATACAACATTTATTGATTCTTCTACCACTAGGGTTTTCTTATTGAAGACCCTATATGCCCGACTGTGGGCACTATAGCCCATGAATATGCCTTCGAAGCATTTTTCACCGAACTTAGTACGCGGGTACTTCCCATTATTCAGTACATAGCATCGGCAACCAAAAATCCTTAAGTAGGACATGGTTGGTTTCCTGACTTTCAGTAGCTCGTAGGGCGTCTTACGATGATGCTTGTTGATCAATGCTCGGTTTTGTACATGACATGTCGTATTGACACCCTCTGCCCAGAAGTATTCCGGGAGAGAAGCATCTTTCAACATTGTCGTGCAGGCTTCAATGAGAGTTCTATTTCTTCTCTCCGCAACTCTATTTTGCTGAGGAGTGCGCGGGGAGGAAAACTCATGAAAGATACCTTGTTCTTCACAAAATTCTGTCATTGCACCAGATTCGAATTCTGTTCCATGGTCACTTCTGATTTTGACCACGGAGCAGTTAAATTCGTTCTGAACCTGCTTGACAAAATTAGTGAAGATGTCAAATGTATCTGACTTTCGTTTCAAAAAGAACACCCATGTAAACCGAGAATGATCATCAACTATCACTAGCGTATACGACTTGCCTCCCAAGCTATGAACTTGCATTGGACCAAACAAGTCCATATGCAAAAGGTAAAGACATCGGGAAGAGTCTTTGTCAGCGATGCTCTTAAAGGTAGCCCGAGTCTGTTTGCCCATCTGGCATGCAGGACATGGGCTATCTTTGATGCACTTGATACTGGGAGCATCCCTTACCAAGTCCTTGGAAAATAGCATACTAATTGTCTTGAAATTAATATGTGCCAATCTCTTGTGCCATTGTTCACAAAGAGATGCACTGTCTGTTGCCACAAGGCATACGGGGGTAGATGAATCTAAACTGAGAAAATCTAAACAAAAGATATTTCTGCTCCTAATGCCTGATAATACCGTTTCAGAAGAGGTATGTGAAATTATCAGACATTTATCCTTGCAGAACTTAACGTCATAACCTTTATCACATAACTGACTTACACTGATCAGGTTATGGTTTAACCCTTCAACATAAGCCACGTCGGTGATAGAGATTATACCGTTGGAAATCATACCATAACCTCTGGTGACTCCTCGATCTGACCCTCCAAAGATGACGTTGGGTCCATTCTTGACTGGAGTGTAATCACGCAGCAGGCTTCTTGTCCCGGTCATATGCCGGGAGCATCCACTGTCCAAATACCAGATCGGCGTTTTGGTGGCCTTTGGACATTCCTGCAAAACAAAATTAATTTGCCTTTGGAACCCAATCGAACTTGGGTCCTAGATTCCTGGTTAGCACACTCCCCCTCGGTTGGTTAACCCTACGAGTGGTCGGTCTCGCATTGCTAACACGGGGAGTCTCGTAGTTCCTTGGATTAAACCAACAATCCACGGCAAAGTGACCGACTTTGCCACAGCACCAACAGTCAAATCTGTTGTACCTCTTCCTAGGCTCCTGCCTTACCCTGGGAACGGTGGGTACTGCTGGAGCCTTGGATCTGGAGGTGGAGGCCTCATGGTGACAACAGTCGCATGACTTTGTCACCTTCTGTATAACAGGCTTGGCTTTTGGTGCCTGCTTTCCATTATGGCCGCAAGAGAACGGACCATAATTTCCTATGTGGATTTCCTCATAAGGTGCCTTGAAGGCACTCTCACCGAAGTTCCGGGGAAAGTTCCAATCGTCATACCGGCTCTTTGGTTTTGCAACCGAGGGCCGGAAATGATGCCCAAAAGTTGACTCAAAGTCGTGTTGGTTGCAAGGAAAGCCAGGCTTTCTGAACGCAACAGGACTAAGAGGAGCCTTACCCTTTTCATCAGCAGAGGCCTTCTTGGCGGCCTTATTTTTCCTCTGGTTCTTGTTTCTCCTAGATGAAGAACCAGGTACCCCTATATGCCCCAAGCCAGCTCCTTTGGCCTGAGCAGAGAAGGTATCAACGACTGGAAGAACTGTTTTTGGCATGGAGAAGCTCTTGACGATCTTCCTTTCTGCCGCAAGTAGTTCTTCCAACTTGTCGACTTCCTCCTGCTTTAGATCAAGGAGCTTCAAAGACTCTGAATGCTTGGAAGTCAGGTCAAGGTGTTCCTGTCGGAGAGAAATCAAGCTAGTGACCTCTTCCCTTAGGGATACACATTCACCCTTAAGGAATTTTACTTCCTTCTTCTCAGCCTTCAGTCTCTTTCGGCACTCATCGAAAGTGTTGAGCAGAAGCTCATACTTCTCGAGGAGTTCAGCTTCACGGGCTGAAGGGCCATCCTCAGGTTCATCATCCTGAGACTCAGGATCAGAGTCGGAGTCGGAGAGAGGGGTGTGAGCTTTTACCTTCCCAGTAAATGGGGGGCATTCTCCTTCTGAGTCCGAGCGACCCACCAGCCCGAAGTAGGCTTCCTCATCATCACTGGAGTCTGAGGAATCAGACTCACTTAGTGTCTTTGGTCTTCTTGCGATGTAGCTCCGCTCCTTCTTCTTATCTCTAGAGGATTTGAGCTCCTCTCCTTTCCCTTTTTCTCTTTTGCTTTGATGGCAGTCGGCCACGACGTGACCTGGCTTATTGCAACCAAAGCAAATAATATCAGAAGAACGATGTTTGTTAGGTTTAGATGCATACCTGTCAGAAGAATAATTTTTCTTCTGATGCCTGGAGGAGGAGCTGTCTTTCTTTCTTTGATTCCTCATCTTGAGGAACTTCTTGAACTCTCGGGTGATGAGGGAGAAATCCTCCTCCGACAGTTCTGAGCCGGAGGAGCATGGTTCAGAGTCCTCCTCCTCTTCCTTACTCCTCGCACGGTATGACATCGCACCCTTGCCCTTTCTGGAGTAACTGGCTTTTAGGGCCACAGTCTTTTCTTTTGCAGCAGCCTTCTCTGCTTCTTCCTCTGCCTTCCTGGTGTTCAGCTGAAGTTCATAGGACATCAGCTTCCCAAATAGGATTTGTGGATCAGTTTCTGCTAGTCTGCCAAATTCTCTGATGGCGCAGATCTTTGTGTCTCATTCCTTAGTAAGGGACCTAAGGAATTTGTCATTGAGTTCACCATTGGTGAACACTCTTCCGTAGCCCTTGAGGGCGTTGACAATCTTCAGGAAGTTCTCGTATGTGACTCCGATCTCTTCCTTAGGCCCTTGCCTGAAGGCCTCATATTTTTGGTTCAGGAGGGATCTCCGATCATCCCTCACTTCATCTGTGCCCTCCATTAGGATGATCAGGCACTGCCAGATCTCCTGAGCTGTCCTGCAGTTGCTGAAGTTTTGCATCATAGAATCATCAACTGCGCTCACCAGAATGTTTCGTGCCTTCTTGTCTAGTCCCACCAACACCATCTCGTCTTTGTCCATTTCAGAAAGTGTCTTTGGCACCTTCTTGGTGGGATCGATGGTGGAGGCCTTAGTGGGGATATAAGGTCCCTCCTCCACAATCATGAAGAGTCGAGGATCGACTGCTTCCATGTAAAACCTGATTCTTTCCTTCCAGATCGGAAAGTTGAGTCTGTTGCACACTGGGATCTTGCCGGAGTACTTGAGCCCGTCCATAGTAGATATCTGTCTTCTTCTTTTGACACTAGGGGCAGGATTCAACTCAAGGTGTTAACCTTATTGATGAGTAACCTCGCTTTGATACCACTTGAAAGTCCACCTAGTGTCAACTATGTGCACCTATGGGGGGGGGGGAATAGGTGACGTGTGGTTCTTTTGCGGAATTTACGGATGTACCTGCACAATAAAAACAACAAGCACAGCACACAGAATACACAGCAAATTTATAGTGGTTCCCCGACTTGGGTACATCCACTTTCCCCCTTCGACCTATCTCCCCAAACAAGGGACGACTCGGTCACTTCTCCAACGGGATTGAAATCCAATCCCCGCACTAACGGAAGGAGCCCTTCCACATGTGAGAGTCAATACTCCCACAAAACGGGTTGCACCCAACCCTTACAACACGGAACAAAAGTTCCTTTACAACGAAAATAAATGTAGAGAGTACACGTGATACAAACTTCTTTTGGAGACTACGGTGTTCCTCTTTATCCGACGACGTGTTCTTGAAGTCGATTAAGAGTCTACAACTTTGGTCTCTCTTGGAGAGGATCTTCCGGAACCGGCGGCGGCAATCCGAGCGGCGGCTTGGTTCGGAGTCGGCGGCAACAAAGGTGCGCTGCTGCAGTGCTTTGAGATCCAAACTTCTTTGCGAAGCAAACTAGATCTACCAACGGTCACTCTAGGATCGGTCGTCTCGATCGATTCGGACGGGGGAGGTTTTCCCGGTCAACAAATCGAGAGACAAGAGATCTCTGGATAGACACGTGAGACGCAAGCTTTGCTAAGCTTCTGTCGCCGGAGATCGGGAAGATGAACGATCAGCGGCGGCGACGTACTTGCCCGAGCGCGACGGCGGCGGAGGAGAGAAATCGCGATATTAGGGTTTCCGCTTGCTCGGCTTCTTTCTGTGTCCGTCTTCCATTCAAAATACCCGAGTATAAATACTGTAGCTACCCCCAATAAGACCGTTTGTGGGACCCACAAAAGGAATCCCCAAATCCCGGTCCAGATATTTAACAGCGGCAGAATCCGGTTCAGGAATTTCCAGAAAAACGCCAAGTCAAAATCGGTGAGAATCGAAAGTGATTCTCGCCGAGTCGCCGAGAATCAAAGGTGATTCTCGACGATTCGGCGAGAATCAAAGATGATTCTCGTCGAATTTGCCTTGGTTGCACGCACTGCTTTAAGCTAGGTCGAGACGGCGAGAATTAACCAGTGATTCTCGTCGATTCGACGAGAATCACTAGTGATTCGGCGAGAATCACTAAGTGATTCTCGTCGATTCTTACTTAGACTCAGAGGTGCTTGCTTAGAAGTTGCTGGAACGTGTTCGGCGAGAATCAACCGCTGATTCTCGACGAATCGGCGAGAATCCCAAGTGATTCTCGCCGAAACGGCGAGAATCACTGGGTGATTCTCGTCGATTCTAACTTAGACGAATTTTCGTCTTTCCACCTATGAGATGCTCCTTGACCCATCCTTGCTCCTTGTCTGCTCCTGCATATTTACAGCCCTGTGCTTGAAAATAAGTGCACTCCAATAGAGAGAGTACACGTAGGCCAACACACTGATCTGCTCAACGAGGGATTACGTCGTGCAGACCCGTGTATATTGACCTACTGTACCCTGACATTGGTGTGCACTTAGCGTGGAAAAACTGCAAGCACAACTAGAAGGATTTTATCAAATACATAGTCTATTGACCTTAGCTTGTCCAGGGGCTTCTTCAAATCAGGTGCATTGTGGATACAATACCCAACAATCTCCCCCTATTTGAAGAAGCCTAAACCCTACAAGCTAAGGTGAATAGAGCAGATGAGAATGAAAACCATAAACTAAAAAGAGAGTTGAGTGAGTTATCCATTACCAATATCAATTTCTTGGGAGCGAGCGTGGAGCCACCTTAGCCTTAGCCGAGAGGGTAATCTCCCCCTTTTCGGCTTCTACAAATCGGGGTTTGTAGCGTTTGACCCTTTGCTCCCCCTCAGTTCTTGCACGGGCCTGGAGCCTCTGTAGTCTTCATTCGTCATAATTGAGCATCCCCAATTCAGTCTTGAAAATATTGAACTTGGCCTCGTCTAGGGGCTTTGTGAATATATCAGCAATCTGCTTGTCCGTGGGGACATAACAGAGAGAGATATCCTTGTTCTCCACGTGCTCCCGAATGAAGTGGTAGCGTACTTCAATATGCTTCGTTCTGCTGTGCGACACCGGATTGTTGGCAATGGCAATTGCACTGGAGGAGTCGCAGTACATGGGTACTTCCTTGAACTGAAGGTCGTAGTCGGCTAACTGGTTTCTGATCCATAGAAGTTGTGCGCAACAGCTTCCGGCAGAGATATACTCTGACTCTGCTGTGGAGGTTGCAACACAATTTTGTTTCTTGCTGTTCCATGAGATAAGCCTCCTGCCGAGGAATTGACACGTCCCGGAGGTGCTTTTCCTGTCATCCCTGCTCCCTGGGGGTTGAGCGACGTATACTTCCTCCTTCAGGTCTCCGTTCAGAAATGCCGATTTCACATCCATTTGATAGACTGTGAATCCTTTGTGTGAAGCATACGCCAGGAACAACCTGATTGCCTCGAGTCTTGCTACTGGTGCGAAGGTCTGGTCGAAGTCAATCCCTTCCTCCTGTCTGTAACCTTGAGCCACCAGCCTGGCCTTGTTCTTTACGATGACACCATGTTCATCCAGCTTGTTTCGGAAGATCCACTTTGTGCCAATCACATTCTGCTTGTATGGTCTGGGAACCAGAGTCCAAACCTTGCACCGCTCGAATTGATGTAGTTCCTCTTGCATGGCCAGAATCCATGCCGCATCCTTGTTCGCCTCGTCGAACTTCTTTGGCTCAACCTGTGACAGGAAGCTAAGATGCAATACCTCGTTAATTGTACCTCTTCGAGTTCTGACCCCGACACGAGGATCCCCGATGATCTGATCTCTAGGATGATCCCTCACGTGCCGGAGCTCTAGTAGTCGGGCGTCAGGAGCTTCAACTACTTCTTGGGCTTCTCTTTCCTCTAAGAGATTTGTTCTATCTTGATCTTCAACACTTTCAGATGACGTGGAGGTGGAGACTTTGACGTACTTAGGAGCGTCAACTTTAGCGGTCTCATCCAGACTCAGCTGTTCCAGTCGTGCACCTGCATCTTCAAGAATACTACTAGAAGAGTTGCTGTTAAGCAAACTTCCTTCATCAAATACAACATTTATTGATTCTTCTACCACTAGGGTTTTCTTATTGAAGACCCTATATGCCCGACTGTGGGCACTATAGCCCATGAATATGCCTTCGAAGCATTTTTCACCGAACTTAGTACGCGGGTACTTCCCATTATTCAGTACATAGCATCGGTAACCAAAAATCCTTAAGTAGGACATGGTTGGTTTCCTGACTTTCAGTAGCTCGTAGGGCGTCTTACGATGATGCTTGTTGATCAATGATCGGTTTTGTACATGACATGCCGTATTGACACCCTCTGCCCAGAAGTATTCCGGGAGAGAAGCATCTTTCAACATTGTCGTGCAGGCTTCAATGAGAGTTCTATTTCTTCTCTCCGCAACTCCATTTTGCTGATGAGTGCGCGGGGAGGAAAACTCATGAAAGATACCTTGTTCTTCACAAAATTCTGTCATTGCACCAGATTCGAATTCTGTTCCATGGTCACTTCTGATTTTGACCACGGAGCAGTTAAATTCGTTCTGAACCTGCTTGACAAAATTAGTGAAGATGTCAAACGTATCTGACTTTCGTTTCAAAAAGAACACCCATGTAAACCGAGAATGATCATCAACTATCACTAGCGTATACGACTTGCCTCCCAAGCTATGAACTTGCATTGGACCAAACAAGTCCATATGCAAAAGGTAAAGACATCGGGAAGAGTCTTTGTCAGCGATGCTCTTAAAGGTAGCCCGAGTCTGTTTGCCCATCTGGCATGCAGGACATGGGCTATCTTTGATGCACTTGATACTGGGAGCATCCCTTACCAAGTCCTTGGAAAATAGCATACTAATTGTCTTGAAATTAATATGTGCCAATCTCTTGTGTCATTGTTCACAAAGAGATGCACTGCCTGTTGCCACAAGACATACGGGGGTAGATGAATCTAAACTGAGAAAATCTAAACAAAAGATATTTCTGCTCCTAATGCCTGATAATACCGTTTCAGAAGAGGTACGTGAAATTATCAGACATTTATCCTTGCAGAACTTAACGTCATAACCTTTATCACATAACTGACTTACACTGATCAGGTTATGGTTTAACCCTTCAACATAAGCCACGTCGGTGATAGAGATTATACCGTTGGAAATCATACCATAACCTCTGGTGACTCCTCGATCTGACCCTCCAAAGATGACGTTGGGTCCATTCTTGACTGGAGTGTAATCACGCAGCAGGCTTCTTGTCCCGGTCATATGCCGTGAGCATCCACTGTCCAAATACCAGATCGGCGTTTTGGTGGCCTTTGGACATTCCTGCAAAACAAAATTAATTTGCCTTAGGAACCCAATCGAACTTGGGTCCTAGATTCCTGGTTAGCACACTCCCCCTCGGTTGGTTAACCCTACGAGTGGTCGGTCTCGCATTGCTAACACGGGGAGTCTCGTAGTTCCTTGGATTAAACCAACAATCCACGGCAAAGTGACCGACTTTGCCACAGCACCAACAGTCAAATCTGTTGTACCTCTTCCTAGGCTCCTGCCTTACCCTGGGAACGGTGGGTACTGCTGGAGCCTTGGATCTGGAGGTGGAGGCCTCATGGTGACAACAGTCGCATGACTTTGTCACCTTCTGTATAACAGGCTTGGCTTTTGGTGCCTGCTTTCCATTATGGCCGCAAGAGAACGGACCATAATTTCCTATGTGGATTTCCTCATAAGGTGCCTTGAAGGCACTCTCACCGAAGTTCCGGGGAAAGTTCCAATCGTCATACCGGCTCTTTGGCTTTGCAACCGAGGGCCGGAAATGATGCCCAAAAGTTGACTCAAAGTCGTGTTGGTTGCAAGGAAAGTCAGGCTTTCTGAACGCAACAGGACTAAGAGGAGCCTTACCCTTTTCATCAGCAGAGGCCTTCTTGGCGGCCTTATTTTTCCTCTGGTTCTTGTTTCTCCTAGATGAAGAACCAGGTACCCCTATATGCCCCAAGCCAGCTCCTTTGGCCTGAGCAGAGAAGGTATCAACGACTGGAAGAACTATTTTTGGCATGGAGAAGCTCTTGACGATCTTCCTTTCTGCCGCAAGTAGTTCTTCCAACTTGTCGACTTCCTCCTGCTTTAGATCAAGGAGCTTCAAAGACTCTGAATGCTTGGAAGTCAGGTCAAGGTGTTCCTGTCGGAGAGAAATCAAGCTAGTGACCTCTTCCCTTAGGGATACACATTCACCCTTAAGGAATTTTACTTCCTTCTTCTCAGCCTTCAGTCTCTTTCGGCACTCATCGAAAGTGTTGAGCAGAAGCTCATACTTCTCGAGGAGTTCAGCTTCACGGGCTGAAGGGACATCCTCAGGTTCATCATCCTGAGACTCAGGATCAGAGTCGGAGTCGGAGAGAGGGGTGTGAGCTTTTACCTTCCCAGTAAATGGGGGGCATTCTCCTTCTGAGTCCGAGCGACCCACCAGCCCGAAGTAGGCTTCCTTATCATCACTGGAGTCTGAGGAATCAGACTCACTTAGTGTCTTTGGTCTTCTTGCGATGTAGCTCCGCTCCTTCTTCTTATCTCTAGAGGATTTGAGCTCCTCTCCTTTCCCTTTTTCTCTTTTGCTTTGATGGCAGTCGGCCACGACGTGACCTGGCTTATTGCAACCAAAGCAAATAATATCAGAAGAACGATGTTTGTTAGGTTTAGATGCATACCTGTCAGAAGAATAATTTTTCTTCTGATGCCTGGAGGAGGAGCTGTCTTTCTTTCTTTGATTCCTCATCTTGAGGAACTTCTTGAACTCTCGGGTGATGAGGGAGAAATCCTCCTCCGACAGTTCTGAGCCGGAGGAGCATGGTTCAGAGTCCTCCTCCTCTTCCTTACTCCTCGCACGGTATGACATCGCACCCTTGCCCTTTCTGGAGTAACTGGCTTTTAGGGCCACAGTCTTTTCTTTTGCAGCAGCCTTCTCTGCTTCTTCCTCTGCCTTCCTGGTGTTCAGCTGAAGTTCATAGGACATCAGCTTCCCAAATAGGATTTGTGGATCAGTTTCTGCTAGTCTGCCAAATTCTCTGATGGCGCAGATCTTTGTGTCCCATTCCTTAGTAAGGGACCTAAGGAATTTGTCATTGAGTTCACCATTGGTGAACACTCTTCCGTAGCCCTTGAGGGCATTGACAATCTTCAGGAAGTTCTCGTATGTGACTCCGATCTCTTCCTTAGGCCCTTGCCTGAAGGCCTCATATTTTTGGTTCAGGAGGGATCTCCGATCATCCCTCACTTCATCTGTGCCCTCCATTAGGATGATCAGGCACTGCCAGATCTCCTGAGCTGTCCTGCAGTTGCTGAAGTTTTGCATCATAGAATAATCAACTGCGCTCACCAGAATGTTTCGTGCCTTCTTGTCTAGTCCCACCAACACCATCTCGTCTTTGTCCATTTCAGAAAGTGTCTTTGGCACCTTCTTGGTGGGATCGATGGTGGAGGCCTTAGTGGGGATATAAGGTCCCTCCTCCACAATCATGAAGAGTCGAGGATCGACTGCTTCCATGTAAAACCTGATTCTTTCCTTCCAGATCGGAAAGTTGAGTCTGTTGCACACTGGGATCTTGCCGGAGTACTTGAGCCCGTCCATAGTAGATATCTGTCTTCTTCTTTTGACACTAGGGGCAGGATTCAACTCAAGGTGTTAACCTTATTGATGAGTAACCTCGCTTTGATACCACTTGAAAGTCCACCTAGTGTCAACTATGTGCACCTATGGGGGGGGAATAGGTGACGTGTGGTTCTTTTGCGGAATTTACGGATGTACCTGCACAATAAAAACAACAAGCACAGCACACAGAATACACAGCAAATTTATAGTGGTTCCCCGACTTGGGTACATCCACTTTCCCCCTTCGACCTATCTCCTCAAACAAGGGACGACTCGGTCACTTCTCCAACGGGATTGAAATCCAATCCCCGCACTAACGGAAGGAGCCCTTCCACATGTGAGAGTCAATACTCCCACAAAACGGGTTGCACCCAACCCTTACAACACGGAACAAAAGTTCCTTTACAACGAAAATAAATGTAGAGAGTACACGTGATACAAACTTCTTTTGGAGACTACGGTGTTCCTCTTTATCCGACGACGTGTTCTTGAAGTCGATTAAGAGTCTACAACTTTGGTCTCTCTTGGAGAGGATCTTCCGGAACCGGCGGCGGCAATCCGAGCGGCGGCTTGGTTCGGAGTCGGCGGCAACGAAGGTGCGCTGCTGCAGTGCTTTGAGATCGAAACTTCTTTGCGAAGCAAACTAGATCTACCAACGGTCACTCTAGGATCGGTCGTCTCGATCGATTCGGACGGGGGAGGTTTTCCCGGTCAACAAATCGAGAGACAAGAGATCTCTGGATAGATACGTGAGACGCAAGCTTTGCTGAGCTTCTGTCGCCGGAGATCGGGAAGATGAACGATCAGCGGCGGCGACGTACTTGCCCGAGCGCGACGGCGGCGGAGGAGAGAAATCATGATATTAGGGTTTCCGCTTGCTCGGCTTCTTTCTGTGTCCGTCTTCCGTTCAAAATACCCGAGTATAAATACTGTAGCTACCCCCAATAAGACCGTTTGTGGGACCCACAAAAGGAATCCCCAAATCCCGGTCCAGATATTTAACAGCGGCAGAATCCGGTTCAGGAATTTCCAGAAAAACGCCAAGTCAAAATCGGTGAGAATCGAAAGTGATTCTCGCCGAGTCGCCGAGAATCAAAGGTGATTCTCGACGATTCGGCGAGAATCAAAGATGATTCTCGTCGAATTTGCCTTGGTTGCACGCACTGCTTTAAGCTAGGTCGAGACGGCGAGAATCAACCAGTGATTCTCGTCGATTCGACGAGAATCACTAGTGATTCGGCGAGAATCACTAAGTGATTCTCGTCGATTCTTACTTAGACTCAGAGGTGCTTGCTTAGAAGTTGCTGGAACGTGTTCGGCGAGAATCAACCGCTGATTCTCGACGAATCGGCGAGAATCCCAAGTGATTCTCGTCGATTCTAACTTAGACGAATTTTCGTCTTTCCACCTATGAGATGCTCCTTGACCCATCCTTGCTCCTTGTCTGCTCCTGCATATTTACAGCCCTGTGCTTGAAAATAAGTGCACTCCAATAGAGAGAGTACACGTAGGCCAACACACTGATCTGCTCAACGAGGGATTATGTCGTGCAGACCCGTGTATATTGACCTACTGCACCCTGACATTGGTGTGCACTTAGCGTGGAAAAACTGCAAGCACAACTAGAAGGATTTTATCAAATACATAGTCTATTGACCTTAGCTTTTCCAGGGGCTTCTTCAAATCAGGTGCATTGTGGATACAATACCCAACAGCAAGGAATATTCTTATGGCATCTAACCTTGCAACAGGGGCAAAGATTTGGTCATAGTCAATTCCTTCCTCTCGCCTGTAGCCTTGAGCAACAAGCCTAGTCTTGTTCCTCACTATGTTGCCTTGAGCATCCAACTTATTCCTGTAGACCCATTTGGTTCCAATAACTGGGTAGTTATGGGGTCTTGGAACCAAATCTCAAACTCTATATCTCTCAAACTGATTTATTTCCTCTTGCATTGCAATGATCCAATGGGGATCTTGCTCTGCCTCATGAATGGTGAGAGGTTCAATTTGAGAGAGAAAACAGGCATGCATCAAGTCTTGGTTGAGTTGATGTCTTGTCTGTACACCTGCTGAAATGTCCCCAATCACTTGAGATCTGGGGTGATCTCTAAGTGTGATAAGATCAGTTGGTGGAGTTGGTTGAGCAATAGCTTCTGTATTTAATTCCTCTTGGGGAATGGTACTAGCTGTTGAGGGAATTTCAGCCACTTCCTCTTGGACAGGGGCTTCTTCAAATCAGGTGCATTGTGGATACAATACCCAACAGCAAGGAATATTCTTATGGCATCTAACCTTGCAACAGGGGCAAAGATTTGGTCATAGTCAATTCCTTCCTCTCGCCTGTAGCCTTGAGCAACAAGCCTAGTCTTGTTCCTCACTATGTTGCCTTGAGCATCCAACTTATTCCTGTAGACCCATTTGGTTCCAATAACTGGGTAGTTATGGGGTCTTGGAACCAAATCTCAAACTCTATATCTCTCAAACTGATTTATTTCCTCTTGCATTGCAATGATCCAATGGGGATCTTGCTCTGCCTCATGAATGGTGAGAGGTTCAATTTGAGAGAGAAAACAGGCATGCATCAAGTCTTGGTTGAGTTGATGTCTTGTCTGTACACCTGCTGAAATGTCCCCAATCACTTGAGATCTGGGGTGATCTCTAAGTGTGATAAGATCAGTTGGTGGAGTTGGTTGAGCAATAGCTTCTGTATTTAATTCCTCTTGGGGAATGGTACTAGCTGTTGAGGGAATTTCAGCCACTTCCTCTTGGACTTCTTCTTCACTATCTTTAGCAACCTGTGGAGTGGGATGAGTTGGTACCTCTTGGGTAAGGTTTAGTCCATCCATAGACTCACACAGTTGTGGAACCTGCAAGAAGCTATTGGTAGAAATCTCTTTCTCCTTGTATGACATGTTAGCTTCATCAAAAGACACATGAATAGATTCTTCAATTTTAAGGGTTGATTTATTGAAACCCCTATAGGCCTTGCTTACTTGGGAGTATCCTAGAAAAATCCCTTCTTCAGCCTTGGCCTCAAACTTTCTAATGTATCTCTTGTTATTTGTGTGAATGTAACAAATACAACTAAAAACTTTAAAGTATGTGATTTTAGGTTTCTTCCCTTTAAGTAATTCATATGTGGTCTTATTTTTAGCTTATGTATAAGACTTCTATTCAGGACATAGTTAGCAGTGTTTACAGCTTCAGCCCAAAAGGATAGAGGAATGTAAGCATCTGCCAATAATATGCCTACAGATTCAATGAGTGTCCTATTTTTCCTTTCAGCAATCTCATTTTGTTGGGGAGTTCTAGGAGCTGAGAAGCACTGCCTGATACCTTCCTTCTCACAGAACTCATGCATAAGAAGAGACTCAAACTCTGTGTCATGATCACTTCTGATCAATGCAACATGAGTAGAGAACTCAATCTGTATGGTCCTGAGAAAATCTGTAAGAACCTTGAATGTATCTGACTTAGCTCTCAGAAAGGCTACCCAACTGAATCTAGAGAAGTCATCAACAATCACTAAAGTATAAGACTTCCCTCCTAGGCTTTGTACTGCAATGGGTCCAAATAGATCCACATGAAGCAAATACAATATCCTAGGTGAATCACTTTTATTAATGGATTTAAAGCTAATTTTGGTTTGCTTGCCTAATTGACAATCCCTGCATAGACTTTCCTTCTTGTGGGGGCCAGAAGGTAAGCCTCTAACAAGATTATCTTTAGATAACCTAGATATATTCTTAAGGTTTACATGTTCTAATATTTTACGTTATAACACATTTTGATTACTAGTAACATTCAGTAAGCAGATATCAGTTGTGGCAGATATAAAATCTACTAAATATATGTTACCTTGTATAAGTCCAATTAAAACAGTTTTGTTATTATTATCAATAATATAACAGGAAGTAGAGTTAAAATGTACCTGATAACCTTCATCACATAATTGACTTATGGATACA
This sequence comes from Platanthera guangdongensis, assembly GCA_039583875.1. Classification (NCBI taxonomy): domain Eukaryota; kingdom Viridiplantae; phylum Streptophyta; class Magnoliopsida; order Asparagales; family Orchidaceae; genus Platanthera; species Platanthera guangdongensis. The sequence goes on from CM077164.1 coordinate 52,504,143, forward strand.
AGGTTATGTTTAAGTCCTCTTACATAAGTTACTTTCTTGAAAGTTACTGATCCAATCTTCACTGTCTCATATCCTTCTGATTGACCACTGTTTGAATATCCAAAAATCACTTTTGGTCCTAGCTTGGGCTTGTAATTGGATAGATTGCCCTTGCTACCTGTCATGTGTTTGGAGCAACCACTGTGCAAGTACCATGTCTGACTTACCCTTGGACAGCTCTTCACCTGTACCTGCAAAGAAAAACAAAATTCAATTGTTCTTGACCCAGGTTACCTTGGGTCCTTTATTTTGTTAAAATGCAAAGCTGGAAATGACTGATAATGCAGGTTGAGATTTATCCCCTAAGGGGTGGTATCTCCTAGGTGGAATAATCCAATCATCTAGTGGATTAAATGTCTTATTAGCTGGTTTAAAGTTTCTGTAAGAGAAATGATTTAGGTTTGGTCTTTCTGGGTTCGACGAATTGTTGTAAGTTCGTCGACCAGAGTTCGATGAATAGGGCCGAGATCGTTGATCTCTGCTCAGAGAATGACAGTAGTCATTTTTTGTGCCCCAAGTTCGTCGACCTCTACTCGACGAACCATACACAGTTCGTCGATCGCAGTTAGATGAATTGTTATATCTGAAGCTTGCGTTCAGCGTTCGTCGATCTGGGTTCGACAAACTAGCCACATTTCGTCGATCTGAGTTCGACGAATACTGCTGAACTTTGTTTTTATTTGCTGTTTTCAGATTTTTGTTTCTCTTGTCTATGGGTTTTGGATTGCTTTCTGACATTGGTTTGTCTATTAATGTTTCTTTTCCCTTTGCAGAAATAAACTTGATGGGGGTAGAAAAAATATTTTTCTTAATTATGAGGGGTAAACTTGATGAAGCACCCAAGCCCAACTTGTCATTTAGTCTGGCATTCACTGTGCTTGTAATGTCCATCAGCTTGAGACTTCTCCCATTGAGAGATTGCTCAAGTTGTTTGGCCTCACATAATTCAGATTTCAGCTTAATTATTTGTTCATTTGCTAGAGTTAATTGATCTATTAGCTTAATGTTTTTTGAATTAACTGATTCAAGATTTCCTAGTCTTTCTCTAAGAGTTTTTATTTCTTTTTCTGAATTGATTAAGTCTAAACACATAGATTTGAATTCAGTTTTAAATAAATCAGAACTAAAGTCAAAGCTAGAGATAACCTTATCTGCCTCTGAGTCTGAGACAGCTTCATCTTCAGATTTTTCTTCTGATCCAGAATTTTTCCTGGAGGCATCAATTGCCATAAGGCACACCTCCTTGGATCTTGCTTCTTCCTCTTCTTCACTTGAACTGGAAGAGGATGTTTCTACTTCAGTGTCACTCCAAGTCTCAGCAACAAATCCCTTGTCTTTCTTTTTATATTTGCTGGAAGAGGGTCTGTTGTTGTGCTTTCTTCTGGAGTCTCTTTCTTTGTTTTTTCTCCTTCTTCTAATTTTCTGGACATTCTGAAAGGTAGTGTCCAGGCTTTCTGCACCCAAAGCACACAACCTCCTTGGTTGGTGTCTTGTCATACTTTGGCTTATTATCTTGTCTGGATGATTTCCTTCTGAAATCCTTACTTGCCATCTTGTAGAACCTTTTGGCAAAGAGGCTCATGAGTTCTTCATTTGAGGTTGATGTCTCACTTTCTTCAGATGCTTTGAAGGCTATGCTGTGCTCCTTTCTAACTGGAGTTGTTTCCTTCTGTTCTGCTGCTTCTCTTGATTTGATCAGCTGCTCATAGGATTTCAATTTGCCTAGTAGAGATTCAGTGGATATCTCATTGAGGCTTCTAGCTTCTTTGATAGGCCGGATTCTAGAATCCCAAGAGCTAGGGAAACACATCAGAATCTTATCATTCACCTCTGTCAAGGTGATGTCCTTATCCAGGGTTTTGAGCTCATTGATGATTGTGCTCAACCTGTTGTACATTTCTGCCACTAATTCAGTATCATCCTTTTTAAAGTTCTCATACAGGGATATGATATTGGATCTTCTGTCCTTTCTTTCATCTATAGAGCCAGATAACATTTGGTTGAGGGAATCCCAAATGGCTTTGGCTGAGGTACACTCAGCCACCTTCTGGAATATGTCATCTAACATAGTCTGGGCTAAGATATTCATTGCCTTAGCATATGCCATCTTGGCTTTCTTGTAGGCATCATTATTTTCTGGAGGAGGCACTGCAGTCATGTTGGTAGAAGTGCTGGTAGAAGCTGCAGGTGCTGGAGGTACACCTGTCAAGATAACAAAAAAATATCTTCATCAATAGAGTTCATGTATAACCTAATTCTTGCCTTCCAGATGGCAAACTTGTTAAGGTTGCACACTGGAGGTCTGATGCTTGCATAGTCTTTGTTTTGGGCCATGTCTGTGAAGAGATAAATCTAAAAATAAAATAAGAACAAACAGATCTAACTAGAGGGATCTTTTTGGTTCAGGTGTTAGCCTGTGCAACCACTATGGTGTGATATTTTAACCAACCTCGCTCTGATACCAATTAAAAGTGCAGGTTATATCTGAAATACTCTAGAGGGGGGTGAATAGAGTATTATTGTGCTCACTATAAATGTTTTTACAACTTGTGTTGTAAGCCTAGGTGAACAATTCAACAAATAAAATAAATAAACACAGCAACCTAAACAATCACAGAACAACACAGCCAAATAACAAAGAAGGGCAACCAGACGACACAAGAATTTTTATAGTGGTTCCCCAACCTGGGTACATCCACTCTTCTACCACCCTGGTAGGAATCCACTCAGGTTTTTGATCAGGTGCCTGACACTAATGAGCTTTTGTTCAGGTGCTCAAAAACCAAAACCTCAAGTCTTTTGGAAGGAGACTTGCAACCAGAATAATTTTGAAGGGAATTAAAACCCTGTACAGGAATTGGAAAGAAGGTGATGGTGTCTTCTCTTTCTCAAAATAGCTGAGAAGACTTGTGGATTGATGGTAGCAGATCTTGCTCCCCCTGAGATCTTGAATTAGTCAGGAATGCTGGAGCACTGCTTCAGGGTGATAGGTCTTCAAAGACCTAGAGTGCCTGGACCAGAAATGCTTCAGGAACTCCTTTGACAGATTGACTAATTGTTGTCCTTTGAAGTTGTCCTGTAGAGTTGAAGGAAAGAAGAAGACTCTTAATAGAATTTGATTGTTCTTCTTCTCCTTCTTGAAGATATTCTCTGGTCAGGCTGTTTGCAGTAGAACTTTTGATTTCAGAATGATTGTTCTTTTGTGCAATCTGAGAGTGTTTGTTTGATTGTTTGTATTGCTTGCTGTACTGTAAATTCTGTTACTCTGTTACTACTTGATCATTTTCTTTCTCGTGTATCTGTATCTGACTGAGGAACATTCAAAATTTGAATGTCGAGCAGTAATGACAGTCGGCCTTGGAAGAAAGCGACAATCAATGATTTCCCCAACTGTGCCATGGAAAACGGCATGAAATAATCCAAGATTAATTGCACGTTCTAACGGTAACATTCCGAGAAGATCTGCATTAATAACTCCGGATTCATCGCCAAGAAACGGGATGGGAAACTGAAGATGACCTATGTAACGCCCCGGATTGTTTTTTTTCGTTGAGTGATTGCAAACGCTTGATGGGCGTTGCGTTGGCTCTGACCGTTGTTTGGGCATGGTTTTCACGCGGACTTTCGAGTGACTGTTTTTGTAGCCTAGTTGCACGGTTCCCCAGCAAGCCGGAGTCTAGTTTTGGGGACTCGGTGAGGCCTCTTAGGGAATGCATGCACTTTCTCGAGCCTGAGTCATGTTGCTCAAAACGGTTTGATTTTGTATGGAAGATGTGGAGTTCGTAGATGAAAGCATGTTTCCTGGTTTTGACAACAAAAAAGGGTAAAAAGTCCTGAAGGAAGAAATGGTCTAGGATGGGAAAGGAACACTTTTCAAAATAGTGAAAAATGGTCAAAGTTTTGAGTGACACGGCCTGTGACACGGGCGTGTCCCAGGGCGTGTCCAGCTTGTGATGTGTTTTGGCTTTGTGGTCGTCGAACTTCGTTCGACGAAGTTTCGGGAGGAACACGCACCCCGACACGGGCGTGTCCCAGGGTGTGTCGTGACTGGGTTGTGTCGAGTCGTGCGGTCGATGAATTTTGTTCGACGATCGTCGAGTATCGAGTGTCGAGTGAGGACACGGCCTCTAACACGGGCGTGTCACAGGGCGTGTCAGTGGTCCGCAAACTCAGCTCGACGTTTTGAGCTAGGGCGTGTTTGCGGGACACGGGTGTGTCCAAGTGCACACGTCCGGGAACATGGGTGTGTGCCAGGGCCGTGTGAGTCTTGGGTACTTTTGCGGGTGTGCAGCCTGATGCACACGGCATCAGACACGGGCGTGTTTGAGGGCGTGTTAGTGGACACGGCCGTGACACGGGCGTGTCACACGGCCGTGTTTTGGCTGGACTGAGTCGGTTGACTGCCGCTTAAGGGGGCACGGCCTGTGACACAGGCGTGTCACAGGGCGTGTCAGGTCCAAAAATCAACTTTTTCGGCTTTTTTGTGCCGTTCGTTTCTCTAATTCTGGATCAAACGGCCTATCTCTGTCCTTGAAGATATAAGGTCGAGAAAGAAATTCTTCCTCCTCACTTATCCCTTTCTTCAGCTTCTTCTTCATTCTCAAAGAGAAAGCAAGGGAGAAAAGCTAAGGCAAGGGAAGGAAAGAGAGGAGCAGCCGTCGCGGTGTCGTCTCGGTTCAGGCAAGCGGTGTTCTTCATCATGCATACATGTCTTGGTAAACTAAGATGTATTTCCAAACCACGTAAAAAAACAGACGATTTCCTATGGTATAATAAATCTAGAGTGCATATAGGACAAATCACAACTAACGTAAACTATTTTCCGTCGCGTACAACCACATGTTGCTTTACTAGGCCGAGGGATACGGCCATCAAACTCAATGGTTTTCTTGCATATAACTGATGATTTTAATCTAGTCTAGTAAGTGTAAAGGTTTGCCTGAGCGTGTGCAGTTATCCCCTGCACGACGTGGCGTCATAACTCGTTTTTCCTCTTGCTCTGATACGACGTGCTCGTTGAGGAAATGCAGGTTGTGACAACCTAGTCTGGAATCGTCGAACGGAGAACACAATTTGTCGAGCTGAGTTTGAGTTCGTCAAGCTGAGCTTGAGTTTGTCGAGCTGAGCTTGAGAGAGTTCGTCGACCAGACAATCTTCATTCGTTGAACATACAATTATCACTGTCAGACAGTATTCGTCGAGCTAAGATCCAAATTCATCGAGCGAAGAAAGATTGTGGACTTAGCCAAATATTCTGCATCTGCTGATATCCAGTGTCGACATAAGTTGGTGTCGACTGATTGATCTTGGTGTCGACTTAAGTCTTCTGGTGTCGACAGATCTCCTAGTGTCGACACAAATCCTCTAGTGTCGACACATGCCCTAAGTGTCGACATAAATCGGCTGAGTTCAGAAATCGTCGAGTAGAGTATAACATTCGTCGACCTGAGAAGCTGAGAACTTGAGGTCCAAGTTCGTCGAGCTTAGAATCCAATTCGTCGACCAAAGCTTGAGGCTGGACTTAGAAAAATTCTGAAGTTGTCCTGACTTTAGCTTGATGTAGAAACTGAGTCTTCGTCGAACAGAGAAATAAGATCGTCGAGCTCAGCACTAAGAATTGTCTCACGATCGTCGAGTGCAGAACTCCTTTCGTCGAGCTGAATTCGACGAACGTCGAACTCAATTTACTTAGTCTTGAAATCCTCTAAGTCTGAAGTCTCGGATGGTCTTGTTGAAAGCTGGTCCTTCTGAAGTTGAACCTAATGACTTGACTTATACTCAAGGACACAAAATGACCCTAGCTATACATGATGGGTTATATCCTAAGTCAGTGAACCTAGCCCAAATCAACTAGTTATCCAACACACCTATATAAATATGGATGGATTCTCCTCTCTTCTCGCATTTCTGGTTGTTCTCTCTCCCTTCCCTGCTGCTTATACCATTGTTCCCTGATAACGTGCTGATGTCTGACTGCTTCTTGCTATTGTCCTGAGCGGCTACTCCCTGCTTGCCCCTCTTCTCTGCTGCTCCTTGCTGCCCCGAGCTGCTGTTCTCCGCTGTCTTGCTGCAGCGCCGCCCCCTAGCTGTTGTCTCTTCTGCCGCTTTGCTGATCTGTGCTGGAAGCTTGCTGCTGCCCTCTCTCCTCCTTTCTCTTTCTCCTTTTTTTGCTGGTTAGGTTATTACCTTTATGATTATTTTGAAACTATGTTTCGTGCTATTACCAAACATTCGAGCTATTACCTGATAGTATGCCCCTCTTAATCTGGGATGGAAAACCACTAATCCAAACATTCGAGCTATTACCTGATAGTATGCCCCTCTTAATCTGGGATGGAAAACCACTAATCCAAACATTCGAGCTATTAGCATTCTAATTGGAAATCCACCGTCACAAATTTAGGAACTTGAAAAAAACAGTGAAGATCTCAGTGATGATATCCTAGGAGATATCATCCTGAAGGCTATAAGAGTCAACCAGAGATGTCTTTTATTTGTGAATTCAAAGGTTATCAACCTAGGCCCAAGGTAAACTGAGTTAGAAACAAGTAAATTATTTTATGTGCAGGTGAATACCTATCCAATATCAAACCAACAATGGTATCTGGATAGTGGGTGCTCAAAGCTTGCTGCTGCCCTCTCTCCTCCTTTCTCTTTCTTGAATTAGTTATTCACTTACTTTCCTATTCTGTTGCATTTTATGAAATACACAAGTGCCTGTGCATATGAGTTTAACTCATTAAGATATCGCTGTGAGATAAAATGTGGGCAGGGGAAAAACATGAAAGCGATATATTTATTTCTGAGGGGATCATTTTATTATAAACTCTTATTCACGATAAGATAAAATTCATTTAAAACTCTGCAAGAGGAAATGTGATGGTTTCGAATCCGATGATGTGGGAGGCATCCACTGATGGATTCACCAGTAGGGGTGATCCTACAATTACGTACTTCGGGGGCGTGTCCCAATTCAAGTTTGCATCAACAGAGCATTTCCTAGTTTATGTAACTCAAATTAAGGGGAAAATTAAGAGTTCCGCTTTGAGAACGAAATTATTAATTATTGTACTGTATGCATATTGATAGTATTCTCATTGTTTGCATGTACAACATTTCACGAAATCTTTATCTCACATATTCATAATTTTTATGACTAACCTAGAGTCGACATATTTTTTAGACAGCAGGACCAACTCCAAGCAGAACATGCAGGATCTTGGCAGCTGGACTGGTAAAAGCAATACTTGAAGCCCGTGATTGGCATAGAGCTCGTTGTACTGGACTTTCGTGTATCTATTGTAACAAGCATATCTAGTATATGTGTAAATGATCGTATAATAAATGCAGAAATGGAATAAAAAGCTTGGTGTATGTTCTTTGTACTTTGCATTGTGATATTCTGTGACACTTTTATTCAAAACTGTTGTCCGATCCTTGATTCAGTTGAAGAGCCCAGGATTTGGGTCTCTACACAGATCTGCAACCAAACCGCTGTAGAGAAACCGACAGACCGCCCAGACTACAATCCGCCAGAGTCAGACCGCCAGACCGTCTGGTCTCTATTCTACAATAGGGTCGAGTACGCGTGAGCCTAACCGAACCGATTAGACGCATCGAAGCCACAAGCCCCAGAAACCCATAAGGAGAAATCCGAACCCGCAAGCGAACGACAGGGTCGGACATATGCGTCAGGCTTCTGGGCAGGCGCGCGGCTAGCGCACGTGCGGTACACGTGGAGAGCGCACGCGCGCCCAGACCCTGTGCGACCTCGCGCGAACAGCCTGCGCGGTCACAGGCCCCCCACCCCGCGGACGTAGCCCTGCACCCCAAAGCGGCCAACCTGTGCGGTTGCACCCCGCGCGACCAAACTTGGCCAGCCCGCGGGGCCGCGCGACCGAACGCGACCAGCCTGCGGGGCCGCACCCCCGCGCTGCATGGCTGCACCCACACGTGCGCTCTGCGTGCCCTGCCCCCGCGCATCGGCGGCAGACGCTGCCGCCGTCAGCGATCCTGCCGTATCCGGCCACCTCTGCCGCCTCCTTCGGGCATCTTGCACGAGCCGCTCGAACCACATGGGGGGCACTTCCGTCATTTTGCTAAAATTGGTGATCAAAGTGATAGAAATGGAGGGACGTCATTTGTCAACACAAATTATTCCCCAGCACAATTACCACAATGACCCTCCAAAAAATTATGAATAAGTCATAAGACTTTCATTTGAATACAAACAACTCTAGAGGCAAGCAAGAGCAATGGGGTTTTCTGGCGAGATCGTGGATTTAAGCCGATTCTCCTCCTAGGAATTTGCTCCGCTTCTATTCTTGCGCTGAGGTTTCAGCAAGCCCCAAGTCACGTCAACCGTCACCGCGAGAGCGCTCCCGTCAAGGTTCCGCTTCAGCGAGAGCGCTCCCTTCAAAAGTTTCGTGGACTTTGAGAATTTTCCAGTCGGAACGCTCCCACCGAGGTTCCATGAGTTCAACAACATTCCAAGTCCGGAGGGCTTCCATCGAGGCTCCGAGAACTTAGCCGCTTTTTTTTCTCATTTCTTGTACTCTGTACTTATAACGGAGTAGCGGTTTGTCGTCCTTCGAGATCAAGCATCCATTTCTGTAATCTCCAAGGATTAGTGGATTTTTGTTCGGCACAGATCCAAGCACGTGATTTTTCATCCTTTTCGGATTTTTCACGTCAAAAAAATCTCATGTCATTTGCTTCGTTTTAGACTGTTTGCACGCCCGATCTGATTCGAAGTTAAGATGGTCCAATTTCTCCGGCATGAGGAAAGACCCGACGACCAGCAACAGTAACCAACTTCCTTAACTTCCTTTGTTGTTCTTGCGAATGCGGTCATCACTGACGAAAATTTTTACATGCACGCGGGTATGTGGAGAATGGTGCCCGCGATGCATTGCGAGCCGTCCGATCAACAAAAACTTCTAATTATTTTTAAATGTTTTTTTCTCTCTTTAATGCCGGCGGTCGGATCTCAAATCCGATGCTTAAAAATGCATTGCACCTATCTCTACGTACCCACGTGTACCTAAAAATTGCTCCATCACTGATACATATAAAAGAACACGGCATTTGACTGTTACATCTTATTTGACCGCTACAGCTATTAAATATTTACACTATTAAAAGTATATTTATTAAAATGTTTCTAGAAAGGCGTCTTGCTTCAAAAGTTGGGAATAATCGTAGCTCTTGATCTTGATCTAAAGGTTTCTGTCGTCGGATGAGCTGACGGCTCGCAAAATCTTCCCCCTTTACTAAAAGCCAATGATGATCCCGTGTGCTGGAAAGAGAACAAGTGGCAGCATCGTAGCGTGGACTTCGAAAATCAAGGGAATTTGAGGCGTTCCTAAAAAGACCATCGTTATGCAATGACATTACTCCTAATCATCATTTAATTGTCACCCAAGCATACATTTTCTCCTAAAATTTAAGGGCGTTTATATTGGCAGCCCACATATCGATATTGGCAGCCCAGAAAATAAGGAAAAACATACATAATATGACCGCTAATAGCAGCCCAAAATGCGGAACACGCGTCTTTTAAAAATAGGTCTACTATATGACATTTTTAGAAAAAGTGTTCAACATGAAAGTTGTAGATCTCGTCGAGATCTACAACTTTTATGTTGAACACTTTTTCTAAAAATGTCATATAGTCGTCCTATTTTCAAAAGGCGCGGAACCCGGGCAGAACTATGCGAGTTTCGCCCGGGTTCCGCGTCTTTTGAAAATTCGCCGACTATATGACATTTTTAGAAAAAGTGTTCAACATAAAAGTTTTAGATCTCGACGAGATCTACAACTTTCATGTTGAACACGTTTTCTAAAAATGTCTATTTAACAATTTATTGTTTGGGCTGCTAGTATCCATCGGGCTGCCAATAGTCATATTTTAGGCTGCCATTATAATTGGGCTGTCAATATCAATATGCGGGCTGCCAATATAAACGCCCAAATTTAAAGCTTTGGTATTGATTTTTAAAGCTCTCGAACCATATGGACCGCGTTCATAATATAGCCAAAATGTATATTATTAATTTATTATTATTATTATTTTAAATAAATGCTAAAAAAACTAAAATATTATAAGCAGAACAGCTGTATTTCTAACTTGCGCTGCAATTAAGAATATAAACTATTTAAAGGGGGGTAAAGGAAGATGAATTGGCACAGAAATCGTCATTGGAGTTTGAAAGCATGAGGAGAGAGGGGCGCCAGCATGGAATGGTCCGGGCCTTCTACATTTCTATTGATGTGAGCAAACCCGCCGTATCCAAGTTTCCAGCTCAGATTGATGGGCCGTTCATGGGCGCTTTTACAAAGGCTCAAGCCGACAAATAGTTCCAAGTACACCAGTCGCTGCCGGAAGCCCAGATGCCGCAACTGTCACGATCATCCCGTGACCAAAGCTACAGCCAAGGTCAAAGGAAGTCGGAAGCACAATGCTTATGAGGTTCCTGACTTCTTTTTGAAAAGTGATTGCGGTCCCTATGACGAGGCGTACGCCTCAGATGATGGCAATGAAGACGATGCAGGCGTGAGGGTGGCGACCGAGGCTGCCGTTGGCAACAATATATTTTGTTTGGGTGGGAGTGGCGGCGGCGACGGGGAGGGTGAAGATGGAAGATGGAAGATGGGTGTGGGTTGAAGGAGTTCTTTGATACTTTGGCCGAATGAAAGCCGTCTCTCAAATTATATATCTTTCACAATTATTAAAGAAAAATTTGACTTCGATGCAACATTCAAAATTGTCACATATATCTTTTGCTGTTCATTCGATTTTTTTCCTGGTTCGCAAAATCGGACCGCCTTAGTTTGAAGTTAGATCTGGCACGCAAACAGATAATGAAAATCCAGCAAAAATGACATGAGGTTTTTTTTATTGTGAAAAATCCGAAAATAGTGAAAATCACGTGATCGGTTCTATGTCTAGCAAAAATCCACTATTTCGCTTTGAGTACATGTTTCGGGAGTTTTCTCGGAGGGTGACAGATCACCTCTCCGTTACAAGATTTGAATATAAAAGCAGCAGAAAATAAATTAAGTTCTAGGAGCCTCGATGAGAGCGATTCGATGGAAAATATGTTAAAGGATCAGAGCCTTGACGAAAGCGCTCCCGCAAAGTCGGAGTCTTAATAAAAGCACTCCCGTTGAGAAGAATAACAAGCCCCGGAAGCCTTGTGATGTATTCACGCTAGCATCCGTGGAAACGAATCCCATTGTCTTCTCCCGGGCTCACAAAAGCGTCCCAATGGACGTCGAGCATTTTGCATGTTAGAGATGGTGCAAAGAGAATTTCAAGCGAAGAAACGATCTAAGTCTCACGTTCTCGCCGGAAAATCTCGGAGCTCTCTCTAGTATCTGAAGTTACTTGTCATCAAATGAGCGCCATATGACTCTTTTTTAACTTTCTAGAGGGACATTCTGGTTATTACTCATGTTGAATTTTTTGAAGTGAAAGTGGCGGCCTCGACAAACTGTCTGCGCGGGCTGTGCCGACATGGGTGGTGGCTCGCCAGGCCGGCTAGTGTTCTGCAGACAGCTTGTTCCCAGGAGGTAACCAAGCGGATAGGGTAGTTATTCGCGGAGTTCGCTGAATCCGGCATGTTGCAGACTCGTCTAGAGTTCGCTGAGTCCGAGTTGCGGACTGGATTGGAGTTCAGGAGATCGGCTGGGCTTGTGCCTTGGTCTTGCTCTGATAGTGTGGTTTGGTGGAAACCGTGGAGTTCGCCGGTTAGTGCGGACTTGTGTTTTAGTCCGCCGATTTGTGCGGATAGTCATCTGTATCCGCTAGTGTTGTGTATACACTAGGGTTGGCTGGAGGTGTGAACTTGATCTGGATCTGTACTAAGTCCAAGTTTGCTCAGTCCGGGAGATCATGCGATTAGCACAGGCTGTTTCTTTGTCCACCTAGTTCGGCAACTGTCAGCCTAGTGCTTTAGTTGCGAGCTCGGGATATGCGGACTGGAGCTGTGCCCACAAGGTGTGACAGACTGATGGTGGTAACCGCAGTGTCCTCAAGTGTGGCGGACAAGTCTTGGCCTGGCTTTGTGGCGATAAGGAGGATAGGTTTCTTTCCGGTCTTGGTGGTGCAATCTTGACGGGCTGGTTGTCCGGCCTAGTCGCATCGATAAAGATGAACTGTTTTCGTGTTCCTATAGGCTAGGGCGGTGACCATACTCCTCTCTATGCCTATAAATAGGACATCCTGTCACATCAATAGAACAACCGAATGAACAATAAGTGAGCTCGGGCGATTGTTGCGAACAAGTTTTTTGTATCCGCTCAGTTTGAGAAGTTTGACCGGTTTTTGCTGTGCAGATTGTGTAGACAGCGCTGAGAAGCCAGAGACTTGTTTCTGACTTCGGTCAGGGATCAATGTGGACTCTGCGGTTACAATCGGCGGTTAGCATCAGGTCACGGCTTGCAACCAACCGATCTTCTCTTTGACAATCTTCCCCTGGTTCAATAAGTTTCCGCTTTTGGGGGTCAGTTCAGTTCAGCAACAATTGTTCGCGATAATCTGACGGCTAGGCAACCCTGCGGTTATGCAGCTAGCAGATTGCAGACAGAGTTCAACATTGAAATAACGGGGTGTCTGCACGGCTAGGTTACGGTCTGACGACTTAGCGGTTACAGCGGACTCCGTAGTGCAGCTCGGTAGAGCCGGCGGTTACTCCTTAAGTCAGCACTGCTAGTTTTTGCTTTCTTGTTTTGCTTTCATCGGTTACATTGACAAATCTTGTCTCGTCATGTATGTCTCGCACTATAAAAATTTTTGATAGTACACGATTTGCTTGCTCTTCTGATTGCTTCTGGTTTACTTTGCTTGATTTGGTTGAGTGTTCCTGTGATCCGGTTTCCCGTTTTCCGCATCTCAAAAAATTTCACAACCCCAGTGTGAATTTTGAGGTAACGAATGACGTCGATCTGTTTTGGTAACCTACATCACAAATTTTTGTGAAATGATGGAAGTATCCCTCGGGCGGTCCAGGTAGGCAGTCCTGCGGAGGCAGGTAGTCCCGCGGGGGCCACTGCCGCCGACGCCGGAGGCGCCGACAACCGCCACCGAGCCCACACAGGAGCGTGGGAGATCATGCGTGCTACCTTACACGCTGGCAACCAACGAGCACGAGTTGGACGCTTACATGCAGGCGGGCTACCCGCGCGTGCGCACCATTTGCGTGGACGCGAGCTTAGCTTTGCCCTTCTTCCAAGTTGCTTCTGGGCGAGCGGGGCTTCGCGCGCGCTCATTTAGTCTAGTAGGTTTGCATTTGTGTCCTTGGTTCGGGAAATCTCAGAGGGAACATCATCAAATGACCCAAAATTTCCATGAATCATAACGTGCAAAGCGATAAGCGTGAAAAGTTTATTGGCACTTGCAATGACTTGGAGCCAAATGTTCATCAGCGCTGGTTGTGAATAATCGTTTGCGGAATATTCAGAGTCCAGAGAATAATGGATGTTTAAACCAAAGATTTTTTGTCATAGCACGGAAAATATTTTTTGCCACAGATATTTGATAAGGATATGATTTACTCCGCTGCCCAATTTGACACATGAGAATTTGATAGGAGATATTCTGACACTAACAGGGTCGTCTACTATACGCCCTCTTATAAGGTTTATAAATTGGAGATGATTTTTGCTTTCTTTTTTACGTTGTTACAAAGTTCTTGGAGTCTTCGCTTAGAGTTCACGTGGTTGTGTCGTGTCGTGTCTCCCTCTAAGACATGTAGTATTTTTTCCTTATATTATTTTATGTCCCGATAAGGGGATTAAGCGGATGGAATGTGTGTGCACGATGGAGGGCGCAAGTGGTGGCTTTGGCATAAGCTCGCGCGTGGGGGCTCCAGTGCCGGCGCGTGCGGAGGCCCGCGGCGGGCGTGAACGGGGACGCCGTGGCGGGCGCGTCGGGGCAGGCGCGCGGGCCGGGGCGGGTGCGCGCGGTTGCATTAGGCGCGCAGGGGCGCGAGGGCGTGGGCTGGGCGAGCGGGGGCGCGACAGCGGCGGCAGGCGCGCGCGCGGGCGCAGAATAATGTGCGCGCTGGGGGGGGGGTGCGCTGGGGAGCGGGAGCGGCCACACGTGTGGGTGCGGGCGCGTGTGTGCGAGAGCAGGGGCTTGAGCAGCGGCGTGAGCGCGAGCACACCAATGGTAGAGGGTGCGTGCATGGGCACACACGCTTGCAAGCGGGGGCGCACGCGCATGCAAGCGGGAGCGCGCGTGCGGGCGCACGTGGGGGCATGCGTGTAGGACCCCCCATCTCAACCTTTGCCCGAGTCGGGCCGGAGGGGATCTTACTTGCCCAAGACGTCAATCCAGTGCTCCTTAAGGGATAACACCCCACACTACTGAGCACTAGTTGGCCACTTTGTTCGACTTGAATCACAACATTCACATCATATCACAGAGTATTGCGGAAGAATTAATAAGGAACACAAAAATATATATAACAATATATATTGAAACAGAAAACACAAAAGTCCGTAGTCACGCTTGTACAAAGAGCCCTTAGGCTATAATAGTAATATAACCAGCAAATCCTCTCTCTCAACTCTACTCGCTAGTACTCACGTCTCGAAACTCGGGAGACCATGAGGGTAATCTGCTCGGGTAGTCCTAACAGCTGGAGTGTCGTCTTACAGTGACTAATCCCTATGATGCTCTATCTCTTGTGAATGGTTATTAAGATAACCGTTAGTCACAGAGTTAAGTGAAATCAAATCTCTTCCACTGATCCATATCCTGTGGACGAGCGCACACACCCAACAAAATATGATAGCCAAAGCAAGAGATAGTTAACACAATATTTCATGAATAAGCTATGAGCAACCAAAAAGTATAACATGATATAACTAGACTAGCATCAGTAATATATATCAGTTATATTATAGGCTCTACTAGCACATCAGTGGAGTAGGTATTCAAACCTGAACGAACTTCATAGGCCTTCAAGCCGTGCACACATCGCAGGCATTCTCAGCCGCGCACACATCACATGCATTCGTAGCCGCACACACATCGCAGGCATTCACAGCCGCATACAATACCATATGTCGACATAGTATGGGCCGCTTCTCTTCAAGCAAGGTAGCGAGCCCCGCGGGCCTCACCGATGTGGCCGTCGGTGACAGTGACCAGTCATGCCACTTCTTGGGTGGTCATACCGCATAGCCCAGGCCCTAACGTACATTCCCGTGTACTCTTGGATGTGAGCGGCATCCGACGATTCAATATTACGGACATGTAAGGAGATTACAAGTTGTTTCCAAATCCAAGTTCAGATATGAATGCGCCCTAACTCAGAGCATTCTAGCGGAAACATTTTAGTTTATGAACCATAATAAAAGGAATGTCCACTACACAACAGAAATGATATATATAGAGACATATAACACATGCTTCGGCCGTAGCTTTCATACAACTGTTTCAATTAACAAAAAGTGGTTTCATACTTCGGCATGCAGGCCAGCCACACATGAAAACAGTAAATGTTTGTTTTTGGGCTTTCAAGGGCCAGCCAATTGTAGCACATGAGCCTTAACCCGCTACTTTCCACTTGGCTCTCCAGCACCTGCACAAAGAGCCCACCAAAACGTGACAAACAAAGCAACGATCATCATTTTTCTGACTCGTTTATGATGATCCCACCCCTTACTCGGGGCTGCATTTCTCCATCCCTGCAAACATGGCATATTATATATATATATATGTATATATATAGTGCATTTAAGCAACATTCACCACAGACGTTGACCCAACGACCACACGCCCCGTGCACTCCGGGCACATTTTCGGTGTACCGGACTCCCCCGTGTAACACCACCGTTCAGAGGTATTTAAACTTGACGGTAACTTTGTCGTTCAGAGGTACTTAACTTGACGACTACGTTATTTAGAGGTACTTAACTTGACGATTGGCTACCCATTCAGAGGTACTTAACTTGACAAACTTGTCGTTCAAAGGTACTTAACTTGATGGCACAATAATTGACCTCCATGGCACAACTCATTCTTTACCATTTCAGGCTGGTACCCACCATTGCTGGGCAATTTAAGCTCACAGCTTCACATACAGTGACCCCTAGGTCTCTTAAAGATAGGTCACACAAAATTGTAGCTCCCTTGGAGCTATCGCCTGGCGATACTCACTGTCGCCCGACGATATCAATAGTTCTCTTGTCTGTGATCTTTTCTTGGTCTTTTCCTGAAAATGCTTCCAGTACTTTGATGCAGCATCTTGCACACCCCTGGACCCCGAATTTCACGCGTACATCACATGCATATCCATAGTCTTCTCCAACACGTAAAATAAACATCACCAATCTAGACCAACCCGTCCGGATGGGCTTCACACAACATGCTTATTATGTACTCCATATTTTCGGACCTATATGCAGGAATATATGGGAAGCAAACCGATCTACTCATTGGAATCCACCCTTTTTCACCTTTTGGCGAGGGATCCATGCAAGTGCGCATATTCAGGACTTAACTTGTTCGGAGAAAATTGTTACCCTTGTAGTTCGCTTCGGAGCCATGGCGAAGCTTTTCGACGCGGATGTAAAGGAGCATGTCGCTCTCATCTTCGCAGATCTATCCTTGGATCTGGCCTCCGGCCACAAGATCTCCTTCAACGAGCTCACA
The DNA here is from genome assembly GCA_039583875.1 of Platanthera guangdongensis. Lineage (NCBI taxonomy): Eukaryota > Viridiplantae > Streptophyta > Magnoliopsida > Asparagales > Orchidaceae > Platanthera > Platanthera guangdongensis. The sequence goes on from CM077164.1 coordinate 52,520,848, forward strand.
AAGCCCAGCCCAGCACTACCTTAGCTTCTTCTTCCTCTTTACTCAAGAAAAATCAAGAGATGAAGAGAGAGAGAGAAAGAGAGAGAGAGAGAGAGAGAGAGAGAAAGAGAATGAAACCTCCTTCCTATTCTTCTCTGGTTAAGTGGATTCGGGATTAATCCCAGCAACATGATCTCTCAGTCGAAATAAAGCAAAGGCCAGAATTTGAGTTGACTGGTCAACTTTTGCGCTATCGTATGGCGATATCGACTCTCGCCACTCGGCGATATCAATTTCACCGCTTTGACCCAGATCAACTGCCGCTTATTGGCTGCTTAATAGCCAATCCGACACGTATCCCACGCCACATGACACTATCTCCCGGCGATATCCACTGTCACCCGCGATATCAAGCCACTCAATGCTTTCAGGCGTTGAGTGCGTCGAGTGCCGACTCAACGCTTACAACTATCACCATCTGGGGTTACCCACTGTCGCCACTCGATGATATCATTTCGATGATTCGTCGAATACGTTGAGTGCATCGAGTGCAGCTAAATGAACTCTGCATCGCTATCGCCATCAGGCGATACCCAGTATCGCCCAACAATAGTGACATACTTTTTGCTGTCCAATTTGGGGTGTTACAATTTTGGCCGACCAGCGGAGGAAACCCAACGGGGAAAAATATAACAACCGATCTCCAGTGGTACTCATCTCCCTATCGCTTTGAGTCGTCAAACTTCCTGCATCGGTACGATCAGTCTGCAAAAGTGACTGACCCGTCACAATTCACCACAATTTACAAGCAATCTGTACGAATAGACAAGAATAAACCGGAAAATGGAATAATAGAAATCTTTATTATCCAAAAAAGGTGTGTATTATAAGGTATATCCTCCCTTTTATAGAATGGAAGAGATGAGAGAGATTACAATTTAATAATGTAGGACTAAATAATTACAGGTATAGGCGTTTAACATAAATACAAGCCGACCAAGCCGCGCGGTTTGATGAATAGGCTAACCGCCCGACAACCACCAAAAGGAGAGAGTAAGCCATCAAAGGAGACCGCCTGATTGCCCGGTCTCCAAGTCGCCTGAGGCAAACAGGCAGACCACCAGGACACCAACAACAACAGTCCGATAACTAAACCTCTGGAGAGAAACCGACATACCGCACAGTCTGTAATCCGCCAGAGTCAGACCGCCTGGTCCCTATTCTGCAACACTCCCCCTCAAGCTGGAGCATATATATCGATCATGCCCAACTTGTCGCAAATGTCATGAATGGAGGCGGATACCGGCTTGGTGAAAATATCAGCCAACTCTTTATCGGAGGTGACGAACGAAGAACAAATTTGTTCCTTCAGTATTTCATCCTGAATAAAGTGGCAGTCGACTTCAATGTGCTTTGTTCTCTCATGGAAGACCGAATTTTTGGAGATATATATATATATATATATATATATATATATATATATATATATATATATATATATATATATATATATATAGCAGCCTTGTTATCACAAAATATGGGTAGATGATAGTTATATACCTCTCCTAAGTCAAGCATGAGAGACCGTAACCACTTCAACTCACACGTGGTCGACGCCATACTTCGATATTCTGCTTCTGCACTGTACCTGGAGATGACAGATTATTTCTTGCTCTTACAGCTCACAAGGTTTCCCCCTATGAAGGTGCAAAAACCCGATGTTGACTTCGGGTCTCCTTTGTCATCAGCATAGCTCGAATCGGAGTACGCTTCAACCCGTAAGTGACCATTCTTCTGAAAGAGTAGTCCTTTCCCAAGCGCTGATTTAATATACTCCAGTATCCTCAAGGCAGACTGTAGATGACACTCCCTATGAGCTTGCATGAATTGGCTAACCTTGCCTATAACATAGGCAATATCGGGTCTGGTCACCGTGAGATATATAAGTTTACCAACCAGACGTTTGTACCTCGTAACATCTGAAAGAAGAGGAGAGTCATCAGTCCAGGTTTTATCTTCTCCAGTCGTCATGGGGCATCGGGAAGGTTTAGCCCCAGTCAGCCCTGCCTCTTTTAGCAAATCAAGAGCATACTTGCATTGAGAAAGGACAAGGGAATTGGGCTTCCGAGAGATTTCTATCCCCAGAAAATATTTTGGAGATCCCATATCTTTTGTTGTCAGGTGTTGATGAAAATGCTTCTTTGTCAAGGTTATCCCAGCTTGGTCATCTCTAGTGAGAAGAATATCATCTATATATACCGCAAGCACCACTAGACCCAGGGAGATTTTGCAAATAAATAAGGAGTGATCGACAGAACTTCTCGTAAAACCCACGACCGCCAAAATCCAGCTAAACTTGTCAAACCAAGCCCAAGGGATCTGCTTTAGGCCATAGATAGCGAGCCGACATACCTGTATCTCCTCCTGAGCAACATGCCCTGGAGGTTTCTCCATGTAGACATCCTCTTGAACATCCCCATACAGAAAGGCATTCTTGACATCCAACTGTGAAATGGGCCAATCCCTGTTGACAGCCACAGAGAGGAGGACCCTGATAGTGCTGAGACGAGCAACTGGAGAGAAGGTGTCAAAATAGTCAACCCCATAAGTCTGCGTAAAGCCTTTGGCCACAAGCTGGGCTTTGTAACGATCCATACTGTCATCCGATCAGAACTTTACCATAAATACCCAGTGACAACCAACAACATCTGTGCCAAAGGGAGGAAGAACCAGGGTCCACGTACCCTGTTCAGTGAGAGTAGCAATCTCCTCATCCATGACAGCCTTCCAATGTGGAACAGTAAGGGCCTCCTGATAGGAATGGGGAGTGGCAGTGACAGAGATAGCCAGTGCAAAAGCTTTGTGAGAAGGGGTAAGACGATCATAATAAACAACAATAACAAGTGTGTGCTTGGTACATGCCCGAACCCCTTTACGAAGAGCGATGGGAAGATCCAGGACATCAGGTTTCTCAGCATCAGTAGCATCCGTGGTGGAGAGAGCTGGCCCGGGAGTAGAAAGAGACGGTGGCGGAGAGGAGGGAGATGGTGGAGGTGGAGAGAGAGGAGAAGACGATGGAGATGGTGGAGGAGGAGATACCTCGGTAGGTGTCGATGGGCTGGAGAGAACAAGAGGAGAATCGAAAACCGCAGGAAGAGGAGAGGAGTCGTAAGAGAAATAGGGAGCATTCTCGAAGAAGGTAACATCCACGGAGATGAACTGCTTGCGAAGAATGGAGTCAAAAAACATTAGCCTTTCTGAGTGGTAGAGTATCCCAAAAAGACACATTTGGTGGAGCAAGGGGATAATTAATCATGAGTGGCGGAGGGAGCATGCACAAAGGCTGTGCACCCAAAGATGCGTAGAGGGAGAGGAAAGGGATCCTTGCCCGGATAGAGAATGGAGAATGACGTTTGACTTTGGAGAACCGTGGATGGAATGCGATTGATGACAAAGCAAGAAATGAGAATCGTGAATCCCTAGTAGGAGCGAGGGACATCATTTGCGTTAGTAGAGTGCAAGCGACATCAAGGAGGTGATGGTTTTTGCGTTCTGGCACTCCATTTTATTGCGAGGAATAGACACAACTTATTTGATGAACAATCACTTGTTGCATACAGAAAGATGAAAAAGCATGACTAATATACTTCTTAACATTATCAGAATGTAAGATTTTAATTGAAACACCAAACTGATTTTTAATTAAATGATAAAAAGATGTCCATACATCGAATAATTCAGAGCATTCTCATAAGAGATACACCCAAGTACATCGAGAGAAGTCATCTATGAAAGTAACAAAATAAGAACTACCCCGACCAACGGTGAGGGTAAGAGCAGGACCCTAGATGTCGGAGTGAATGAGATCAAACGGACGGGTAGAGCCACGACCTTGCTTCGGTGGGAAGGTGGAATGGTGATGCTTGCCAAGCTGACAGGCATCACAGTTGAGAGAAGAACTGTTTGGAGGGAGGTGGGGCAGAAGCTGACGAATAAGTCATGGAGGAGGATGACCAAGGAGGAGATGCCACTGTAGAAGATCTGTAGAGGAGGAGGATAAGGCAGACAAAGCGGAAACATTATCGAGGAAGTAGAGGCCATCGCTCTCAGTCCCAGTAGCAATCGTCCGTTAGGATCCCGGATCCTGAAAAGAACAAGAAGTTGGAGTGAATGTGACGGAGAACTGAAGTTGCTTGCACAAAGAGGTAACCAACAATAAATTGCATGGAAAATTGAGCACATAGAGAGTGTCGGCCAGGCAAAGAGACGGAGTGACATGAACCACTCCTGTCCCATGAACATGGGAGGGAGAGCCGTCTGCAACAAGGATGGGGGCAACCAATCATGTGCTTTGAGTAGAGAAAAGCACTGAAGATTGCCCGTCATATGATTAGTCGCACTAGAGTAGATAAGCCATTTACCTTGAGTAACCACGTGAGCACTACCTGTTGACGTGACCACCGAGGCGGACAACTTTGAATAGGAGGTGGAAGAGTCATCATAAGGGCGAAGATGTGGATGTTTCATCCAACAGAGATCCACAAGATGCCCAGTGCGGCCACAGTAGGAGTAGAGGAAGAGCGAAGAGCCACACCCACCGGAATGGTGGTTGCGACTACCAGAGCCACTTCATTGAGTCTGGTGAGCATAGTTGTCTGGAGGAGGAGAAGACAGAAGCGGACGCTGAAGTAGAGAGGTAACTGCGGCAATGCGTGCATTAGTTGTATCCAAGGCGGGAGAGTCCGCTTCTGTTGGATCCCTAGTTTGGATTTGGGCTAGGTTCACTGAGTTAGGATATCTTTGACCCACCTTGTATAGTCAGGGTCATTGGTTGTATCCTAGAGTCTAGGGTTTGTCCTTAGAACATCATCATGTGGACCAGCCATCCTCCAGACTGCCAGAGAAACTCAAGACTTAGAGATATCTTCAGCTCAAGGAAATGTGTTCGACGTTCGTCGATCTCAACTCAACGAACCATATTCCTTGGTCGACGATTTCTGGTCTACTATTTGAACTCTTCTTAGCCAGAGACTTATCAGATTCTGTCTAAGTCCACAATCATTCTTTGGTAGACGAATTTGGATCTCTGTTCGACGAATGATGATTGTCAGTTCGACGAAGATTGTAGCAGAATTGACAAGTGTCCCTTGAAGACAAATTGCTATTGTCTGGTCGACGAACTCATCAGCTCAGCTCGACGAACTGTGAACTCAGCTCGACGATTTCTGTTCTTCGTTCAACGATTCCAGACTTGGTCTTCTCCAGTTTTCCGTCCCTTTTCTTGGCGATGATTCCTGAGTAATTAATGCTCAATCTTCTCGGAATGTTACCGCTAGAACGAGCATTGATCATGGATTATTACATACCATTTTTCCACGGGACAGTTGGGGAATTCATTCATTGTCGCTTCCTTCCCTGGCCGACTGCATTTACTGCTCAAGGATTCTAATTTTGAATGTGTTCTTCAGTCAGTTTCAAAGAAGAAAAGATTAAGCAGTCCTGCTGACACACATTACATTCAAGAAGCTTACGATATACAAAAAGGAAGATTGCAGGCAGACTCAAAAAAAAGAAGTCTTACAGAAATAAAAAGTTTCACACAATGCAATCCGCCTAGGCCAGAGAACATCATCAAGAAGAAGAAGAACATACAATCTCTATTAAGAGTCTTCTTCTTTCAACCATACAGGACAACTTCAGAAGGACAACAATAACTCTATTTGTCGAAGCAGTTCCTGAAGCAATCTCTAGTCAAGGCAATCAAGTTTTTGAAGACCTGTCATCCTGAAGCAGAGCTCCAGATTTCCGAATTCATTCAAGATCTCAGGGGGATCAATCTGCTGAAATCAATCCACTAGTCTTCTCAATTGTTATTGAGAAAGAGAAAACACCATCACCTTTTTCATCCTCTGTACAGGGTTTTAAGTCCCTTCAAAATTTTTCCTGGTTGCAAGTCTCCAACCAAAAGACTTGAGGTTTTGATTTTTGAGCACCTGAACAAAAGCTCATTGGTGTCAGGCACCTGATCAAAAATCTGAGTGGATTCCTACCAGGGTGGTAGAAGAGTGGATGTACCCAGGTTGGGGAACCACTATAATTTCTTGTGTTGTCTGGTTGCCCTTTTTCTTTTGTTTTTGGCTATGTTCTGTGATTTGTTAGGTTGTTGAGCTTATTACTTTGTTTGCTAACCTGTTCACCTAGGATTACAACAAAAGTTATAAAGATTTTGTAGAGACCACAATACTCTATTCAACCCTCCCTCTAGAGTATTTCAGATCTAACCTTCACTTTCAATTGGTATCAAAGGGAGGTTGGTTATTGTTGGTTGCACAAGCTAACACCTGAACCATAAAGATCCCTCTTGTTAGATCTGATTGTTTTGTTTCCGTTATTAGATTTATTTATTCACAGAATGGTTCAAAACAAAGATTATGCAAGCATCAGACCTCCAGTATGCAATCTTAACAGATTTACCATCTGGGAGGCAAGAATCAAATTGTATATGAACTCTATTTATGAAGATATCTACAATTCTATTTTAACAGGTCCCCCCAACTCTTCACATTTTCTGCAACATCTTCAAGCACAACAGCAGTGCCACCACCTGAGTGGACTGAAGCCCAGAGGAAAGCCAAAATTACAGATGCAAAAGCAATGAACATCTTGGCTCAGACTATGTCAGATGATATATTTCAGAAGGTGGCTGAGTGCACCTCAGCCAAGGCCATTTGAGACTCCCTCAACCAAATGGTAGCTGGTTCAGCTGATGAAAGGAAAGACAGGAGATCAAATCTCATATCCCTGTATGAGAATTTTAAGAAGGATGAGGCTGAATCAGTTGCTGAAATGTACAATAGGTTGAGCTCAATCATCAATGAGCTTAAAACCTTGGATAAAGATATCACACTTATAGAGGTGAATGACACAATCTTGATATGCTTCCCTAGCTCTTGGGACTCAATAATCTGGCCTATCAAAGAAGCCAGAAGCCTAAATGAGATATCAACTGAATCTTTGCTAGGCAAACTAAAATCTTATGAGCAGTTGATTAAATTAAGAGAAGCAGCCGAACAGAAATCAACAACTCCAGTGAGAAAAGATCACAGTATAGCTTTCAAGGAATCAGAGGAAAGTGAAACCTCGACATCCAATGAAGAACTAATGAGCCTCTTTACAATAAGATTCTATAAGATGGCTAGAAAGGACTTCAGAAGAAAATCATCCAGGCAGGATGATAAACCCAAATATGACAAGACACCAACCAAGGAGGTTGTGTGCTTTGGATGTAGAAATCCTGGACATTACATCTCTGAATGTCCAAAAAGCCAGAAGAAGGAGAAAAGCAGAGAAAAAGACTCCAGGAGAAAACATAGCAGCAGACCCTCCTCCAGCAAGTACAAAAAGAGAGACAAAGGCTTTGTTGCTGAAACATGGAGTGATACTGAAGAAGAATCATCCTCCTCCAGCTCAAGTGAAGAAGAGGAAGAAGCAAGAAACAAGGAGGTTTGCTTTATGACAATTGATGCCTCTAGGAGCAGTTCAGGATCAGAAAGTGAATTTGAAGATGAGGTAGCCTCAGAGTCAGAGGCAGATCAGGTTCTTTCAAGTTTTGATTATAATTCTGATTCATTTAAAATTGAATTCAAGACTATGTGTTTAGATTTAATTAGTTCAGAGAAAGAAATAAAAACCCTTAGAGAAAAACTAGGAAACCTTGAATCTGTTAACTCAGAAAATCTTAAACTAAAAGATCAACTAACTTCAGCAAATGAACAGATAATTAAATTAAAATCTGATTTATGTGAGGCTAAACAACTTGAGCAATCTCTCAATGGAAAATTTTCAAGCTGATGGACATAACAAGCACAGTAAATGCCAGATTAAATGGCAGGGTGGGCTTGGGTGCATCATCAAGTTTGCCCCCCATAATTAAGAAAAATATCCTTGCGACACCCATTAAATTTATTTTTGCCAAGGGAAAAGAGAAGATAATAAACAAACCAATGTCTGAAAACAATCCAAAATCCATAGACAAGAGCAATAAAAATCAGAAAACAGCTAATAAAAATAAGATTCAGCAGCATTCGTCGAACTCAGATCGACGAAATGTGGCTTGTTCGTCGAACCTAGATCGACGAACGCTGAACACAAACTTCAGTAATAACAATTCATCTAACTGCGATCGACGAACTTTGAATAGTTCGTCGAGAAGAGGTCGACGAATATGGGGCGCAGAAAATGACTATTGTCATTCTCTGAGTAGAGATCGACGATCTCAGCCTTATTCGTCGAACTCTGGTCGACAAACTTACAGAAACTCGTCGAACCCAGAAGGACCAAACATAAATCATTTATCTTACAGAAATTCTAAGCCAGCTAATAAACCATTTACTCCAATAGCTGATTGGGTTATTCCACCAAGGAGATATCACCACTTAGGTTATAAATCTCAACCTACTTTGTCAGTTATATCCAGCTTTTCATTTCAACAAAATAAAGGACACAAGGTAACCTTGGTCAAGAATAATTAATTTTTGTTTTTCATTACAGGTGAAGAGCTGTCCAAGGGTGAGTCAGACCTGGTACTTGGACAGTGGTTGTTCCAAGCATATGACAGACAACAAGGACAATCTATCTAATTACAAGTCCAAGCTAGGACCAAAGGTGATCTTTGGTGATTCAAATAGTGGCCAGTCTGAAGGATATGGAGCAGTAAAGATTGAAACAATTACTTTCAAGAGAGTAACATATGTAAGAGGACTCAAACATAACCTAATATCCATAAGCCAATTATGTGATGAAGGTTATCAGGTACACTTTAACTCTACCTCATGTTCTATTATTAATAATGAAAACAAAACTGTTTTAATTGGAAATAGACAAGGTAACATATATCTAGTAGATTTTATTTCTGCCAAAACTGATGTTTATTTACTCAATATCACTAGTAACCAAAATGAGTTGTGGCATAAAAGATTAGGTCATGTAAACCTTTAAAATATAGCTAGGTTATCTAAAGATAACCTTGTTAGAGGCTTACCTTCTGGTCCCTACAAGAAGGAAAACCTTTGCAGGACTTGTCAATTAGGCAAGCAAACTAAAAATAGTTTCAACTCTATTAATAAGAGTAATTCAACTAAGATTTTGTATTTGCTTCATGTGGACCTATTTGGACCCATTGCAGTATAAAACCTAGGAGGGAAGTCTTACACTTTAGTAATTATTGATGGCTTCTCCAGATTCAGTTGGGTGGCCTTTCTGAGAACTAAGTCAGATACATTCAAGGTTCTTACAAATTTTCTCAGGACTATACAGATTGAGTTCTCTACTCATGTTGCATTGATCAGAAGTGATCATGGCACAGAGTTTGAGTCTCTTCTTATGCATGAGTTCTATGAGAAGGAAGGTATCAGGCAGTGCTTCTCAGCCCCTAGAACTCCCTAATAAAATGGGGTAGCTGAAAGGAAAAATAGGACACTCATTGAAGCTGCAGGTACATTATTGGCAGATGCTTACATGCCTTTATCCTTTTGAGCAGAAGTTGTAAACACTACTAACTATGTCCTGAATAGAAGCCTCATACATAAGCTGAAAAATAAGACCCCCTATGAATTGCTTAAAGGAAAGAAACCTAAAATCACATATTTTAAAGTTTTTTGGTTGTATATGTTATATTCACATAAACAACAAAAGATACATTAGAAAGTTTGAGGCTAAGACTGAAGAAGGGATTTTTCTAGGATACTCCCAAGTAAGCAAGGCCTACAGGGTTTTTATTCAATCCTCTCCTAAAATTGAAGAGTCAGTCCATGTATCTTTTGATTAAGCTAACATGTCTTATAAGAAGAAAGAGATTTCTACCAAAAGCTCTTTGCAGGTTCCACAATTGTGTGAGTCTATGGATGGACTAAACCTTACCCAAGAGGTGTCAACCCATCCTTCTCCACAGGTTGCTGAAGACAGTGAAGAAGAAAATCAAGTGGAAGTGGCCGAACTTCCCTCAATAGCTAATAACATTCCTCAAGAGGAATTAATTATAAAAGCTATTGCTGAACAAACTCCACCCACTGATCTTATCACACTTAGAGATCACCCCAGATCTCAAGTGATTGGAGACATTTCAGTAGGTGTACAGACAAGGGATCAACTCAACCAAGAATTGATGCATGCCTGTTTTCTTTCTCAGATTGAACCTCTCTCCATTCATAAAGCTGAGCAAGATCCCCACTGGATCATTGCAATGCAAGAGGAACTAAATCAATTTGAGAGATGTAGAGTTTGGGATTTGGTTCCAAGACCTCATAACTACCCAGTTATTGGAACCAAATCGGTCTACAGAAATAAGCTGGATGCTCAAGGAAACATTGTGAGAAACAAGGCTAGGCTTGTTGCTCAGGGCTACAGGCAAGAGGAAGGAATTGACTATGACCAAACCTTTGCCCCTGTTATAAGGTTAGAGGCCATAAGAATATTCCTTGCCTATGCAGCTCACAGGAGATTCAAAGTTTTCCAAATGGATGTCAAGAGTGCATTTTTGAATGGAGTGCTTCAAGAAGACGTTTATGTGAAACAACCTCCAGGATTTATCTCTCTAACTCAACCCTCTTTTGTGTTTAAATTGCATAAAGCTCTCTATGGTTTAAAGCAAGCTCCAAGAGCTTGGTATGAGACCTTAGCAAGCTTTCTTTTAGAGCATAAATTTACAAGAGGAACCATAGATAAAACACTTTTCACTAGACGTCATAAGGACCAAATATTATTAGTATAAATTTATGTGGACGACATCATCTTTGGGTCTACTGATCCCAAATTATGCAAGAGGTTTGCTGACCTCATGCATTCCAAATTTGAGATGAGTAGCATGGGTGAGCTTTCCTGCTTCCTTGGTATCCAAGTGAAGCAGCTCTCTGATGGTATCTTCCTCTCCCAAGCTAAGTATGCTAAAGAGCTTATTAAGAAGTTTGGGATGGGTGATGCTTCAGGAATGAAAACACCTATGGCTACCAATGCTGTTGTGGATTTTGATGTAGCAGGGAAACCTGTAGATCAGAAGCTTTATAGGGAAATTGTTGGATCCCTATTATACCTAACAGCTAGCAAGCCTGATATCATGTTTGTCACATGCCTTTGTGCTAGGTTCCAAGTGAACCCCAAAGAATCTCACTTTATTTTCTTAAAAAGAATTTTGAGATATATAAAAAGTTGTCCTAATCTAGGACTCTGGTATCCTGTAGAGTCAGAGTTTGAGTAAACTGGATACTCAGATGATGACTATGCTGGATGTAGAGTGGACAGGAAAAGTACCTCTAGAACTTGCCAGTTCCTGGGTATGAGACTTGTCTCTTGGTTTTGTAAAAAGCAAACATCTGTGTCTACATCAACTGCAGAAGCAGAATATATGGCTGCTGGCAGCTGCTGTTCACAAATGTTATGGATACAAAACCAACTCCTAGACTATGATGTCAACTTAAATAATTCAACATTATTTTGTGATAACACTAGTGCTATTGCTATAGCACAGAATCCAGTTCATCATAGTAGGACTAAACATATTGATATAAGACATCATTTCATTAGAGATAGTGTAGACAAAAAGAAAATTAATCTAATCCATATTCCTACTGATTTACAGAGAGCAGACATTTTTACCAAACCCTTGGATGAGAAAAATCATCTGTTCTTTATAAATCAACTGGGAATGATCAATGGAGAAGAGTTAAATTAGTTTCTGTTTGCATTCGACGAATTCTCCAGAGTTCCTCGAACGGAGTTCGACGAATTAGGGAAAGTTTGAGAGATGCTCGTCGAACGGAGATCGATGAATTCTCTGTGTGGAAACAATTTTCGTCGACCTGAGATCAACGAACCTTACTTCAGAATATATTTCGTCAAACGGAGTTCGATGAACTATTTTCGTTTCTTTTGGATGAGATCGACGAATTATTTATCTATAATTTATTTCGTCGACCTCAGTTCAGAGAACTGTTTTCATTTTCATGGAATGGAGTTTGTCGATTCATATTCAGGAAAACCCTATATCTAGGTTTTCTTCGACCTCCATCCCGCGCTTTCAGTTCCTGTTGCACTTGATTGCTGTTTGTCTCTCTTGCAGGTAATCAATGGCGGTTCCAGCGAGCACCCTGACTGCAATGAAATTCGATACATGCTTTGATATGGACTTTGATTCATTTCAGCATTCTGATCCTATACTTCAAGGATTTTATGACCAGGAGAATCAAACTACATGCAACGGAGATTAAAGAATGGGTGTATACTTCTTCTGCTTCTGAGGACAACACCTTGACCGGGAATATCGGGGGTAATGTTGTTTCTTTATCCCCCGCCGTTATTTCTGAGATTTTTGAGTTGGTCAATGGAGAAGAAGATTTGGATATAGATTCTGATGAGTATAGTTCGATGCTGAATCTGATGGTGTTTACTGGGAGTAATCCTAACAAGCTGTTAAAGAAACAACTTTCTGCCGCCTACCAGTTTTTGGCGGATGTTGTGGGAAAAGTATTGATGGGCAAGCACACTGCGCACGATTGCATAACAAGATACCAATTTCTTGTCATGTGCGCGGTGGTCAACAAGAGCCACGTTGATTGGGGCAAGATCTTCTTTGGTTTGATAAAGAAGAAAAACAATAAGAAAGAGTTATGCTTTGGAAGGATCCTGAGGATTTTACTTCAAGCAAAAGCTGGTGAATTCATGGTCTCCCCGACCATATTCATTAATGCCAACAAGCGCCTCACATGCGCTTTATTTGGCAGATGGGAGAGGATGATCTCTAAGCCATCCAAGGCTTCCTCCTCTTCCATCCCGGCTTCTGAGAGCACAAGGGCCGTGTAGGCCACTCACCACCCTACAGAAGAGGTAATCCCATCTCCACAACCTCTTCCAGCAACCCATCTTCCATCTTCAACCAGTCTTCAAATTCCTTCAGCTTCCCCCATTCATGTTTCTCCATCAACTCATGCATCCCCTGCTATGTCTCCTCCAGCATCACCTCCTCCACCTCATCTATCTAACATTCCACATTTTGATATACCATCCCATTCTTCACCTCCACCAGACACCACCATGACAGATGTTATTCCACCTGTATCTCCTCCATCTGTTCCCCTCACTTCATCTACTTTTCTACCATCACCAACTACTTCTCCATCTTTGGACCCCCCACTGTATCTACCATCATAACCATGCTCACTCCACTCCTCAAATCCCTAATCACAGAGGCCATTGCACCTCTTGTAAATTCTATCAATTCTTTATCTGCCCAAGTATCTCTTCTTTCAGCTGCCCCCTCTTCATTCAGGGGCCTGGATCCAGGTTCTCCTGAAACCAGGCAGGGGGAGATGCTCTGTGATGAAGCAGCAGCATATATAACAATAGTTTCAGATGCAACAGCAGTTCCTTCTACAGCAATTTCAGATGTAGAAGCAACAATTTTGACAGAATTTGATTCGGATTTGATTGACTTGATTCATTTCATGGATACTGACATTGAATTAGATGAGTCAGTTCTATAGCAGATAAAAACTGTCGGTGATTTCCATTTAAATCCCACAGTTGATTTGGCTATTTTGTTGAGATCTTTTGATACAATTTATGTACAGTTCCCTTCTACTAAGCCATCCTTGGCCATTATTCCTGTCACCTCTCCAATAAGTCCTACAGTTGCTAAGCAATTAGTGACAGTTTTGCTGTTCCAGAGCAAGCCATCTATTCCCCCTAAAAGAGATTTCTGCCCCTATTTTTGTTATGGATGATTCCCCAATGCCTGACCTGGATGCATTGATTCTAGCAGACATTGAGGAAGAGAATAAAGCTCTAGAAGAGAGCTCAGTCTTAATCAGTTCTCCAGTTCTAGTTTAACTTGCCAAGCCCCAGATCTCTGCAGTTACCCTAAGAGCAATTGATTCTCTGTATGCCAATCCTCAAGGGTCTAGCTCAGATGAGGAAGAGGAAGATGAAGATTCAGATGAAGAAGCCCAGAAGAGAGTCAGGTCAAAGAAGAGAAAGGCTCCTCCTCCTCCTGCTCCTAAGCCCAATCCAACAGCTGACACTCCCTACTACATCTTGCATAACATCACTCCCTATGAGGGAATGCCTGCTTGGATGTGGTTGTCAAAGAATCAACAAAAGGAAAGAAAAAAAAGCAGGAGATACTCTCCTTCACCAGTTTATAGATACAGAAAAGATCCTCCTCCTCCTCCTCCAGCTGCTGCTACTTCTAGTTCCTCAATTTCAAAGCCTGCTCCTGTACAAACCTACCAAAGGCATCAGAGTAAGTCTTCAGGAGGTTACCAGCAGAGGCAACAATCTTCAGGAAAACAACAACATCAACAACAACAACAACTCAGCAGCAACAACAAAATGTATCTGTAGAACAGAAGACAAACAGTCCTGAAAGGCCATGTTCACCTCCTGCTCCTTTTGAGGATCTTAAAACAGCTAATACTACTAGAATGGCCAGATTCCAGGAACTGATTGGCCTCTCATTGATTAATAAAGCAAAAGCTGAAGCAAAGGACATTTCAAGATACTCAACTATGTCAAAATATAGAAAAGAAAAACTTAAAAGGTTTGACAAAGCAAACAAACTTTTCAATGTTGATGACTATATGAAGCTCCATCCAGAGGCTGTTGTTCCCAGAGCCTCTACTCAGAATATGCTTGGTATAGCTGATATGACAATGACTATAGCTCAGCCAGCTAATCCAAACAGAGAGATCAAATTCTCAAAGCCTGGAGCTAGCAGCATCAGCAAAGAGAAAGACAAAGACCAATTCAAGAATAGCAAGATATGATCTAAGTTTTTATTTTTTTTCTTATTTTTTGCTTTTATAACTCTCTGCTTATGTTTCTGAACAAAGCTTTTATATATCTGCTACATGTGTTATAAATTCTTTGTCAGATATATGCTTTTACTGCTTTGTTTCATTTCAGTCTGTGTTTTCACTTAGTGACCTCACCTAAATAGGGGGAGATTGTTGGATCTCTAGTTTGGATTTGGGCTAGGTTCACTGAGTTAGGATGTCTTTGACCTACCTTGTATAGTCAGGGTCATTGGTTGTGTCCTAGAGTCTAGGGTTTGTCCTTAGAACATCATCCTGTGGACCAGCCATCCTCTAGACTGCCAGAGAAACTCAAGACTTAGAGATAACTGTCACAACCCGCATTTTTCTCATTAATAAATAAATCAGAGCACGAGATAACTACGAGCTGTGATGCCACGTCAAGCAGGGGATAACTGCTGACGCTCAGGCAATACTCTAATCCTTCAAATCATAAGTTAAAATGAATAGAAAACTGATTTTTTTTAATTAATTGGCCGTATCCCTCGGCTCAGTGGATCAGATAGTCCACGGTTTGAAAACTATTTTTATACGTAGCGGAAAAATACTTCATTTATGTTTAACATCCTAAAAGAGCGCATAAGTGTCCTAAGAGGACAACTTACACTATGTAAGACCATATATTTCAATTTATAATATTTATAAAGAAAACAATCTTTTTACGCATTTGGAAAATAATGATTGAGCTTTTATAAAACATGCTGATCATGCAATACATATAGTAGTTTTTTTATAGGTTTTAAAGTAACTAGACACCTAGCATAAAACATTCCCAGAGAGCAAGTGAAACTACCACAAAATAAGTAAACTAGCAGCTAAGCAAAGACTTAGTATCACCAAGGAAAATCACCAACGAGCGTCAACAACCTGACACGAACTCGCTGGCGAGCATGCATGTCTGTACTACTACAAAGCTAAAGAACTACCTCAACAGGTGAGGAAAACACTGCCACAATGCAGTCCACAAGGGAACTCCTGAAATTAGCCGTTCAGCCGGCTACAGACCTGAACCTGAGGCATTCAAAAGAAGAACACCTCAGCAAGAAATAATAAAACAAGAGGCAAAGAAACATCAGATAATAATCGAATGAAAAGAGCAGAAAGAAAAAGGGTTACCAACCCTGCAAGAGAAATGCTGAAAATCTCAGCTAAAGAATCAAAAAAGGGACAAAATGTAAGTATAACAATCAGTAAAGTGAGAGAAATGCATCAAGTACTAAAACGTACCAAACTCCGCTCAAGCCTGTAGAGACAAAAAGGAAACCAATATGCATCAAATGAACAATATGAAAGGAACTAACAGTCCTAAACTTGTAAATCGTTAGCACTGGCACAAATACCAAACTTGTGTCGGAGACTAAGAACAGTCACAACCGAACAACCAGGTCCAGTGACGGAGCCGACCCTCTCCAACCCGCGGCCGTTGATGTTGAAGCGCTTACGGATGACACGCCGCCATTACAAAGCAAAGATCTGCGGCGAAATAAAGGCGTGGGAGCGCGGCGCCGCACCCCTTCCCGCTACCATCTTCGCTCGCGAGATATCATCATTAAATGACGTTGTTGTCATTAAAACTGCCGGGCTGCGGATAACAAGTTTATGCTATGTTTTTGTTATTTGGTGGCCTGCATTTAGCCTCCAAAATGCTTTTAATTTCTGCATTATTTTTATGTAAACTTTTATTTAGAGTGGGCCATATATATAAGGCATCCACTCCCTTGTTTTGGCATGATGATTATAACCTAAAAAAAGATTTCAGCCTTGAGAGCTCCCCCCTCATTTCCGCCGCCCCCCTTTGCCCGCCCCCTTGAGGGTTTCGGTCAAGTGCAGGCCGCCTCTCCCTCTTCCGGCGTGGGAGCTTCGCGGTGTGACTCCGTTGAAGGTGGACGTGCAAGCTCCATCCGGTGTGACTCCGGCGGATCCGTGGTTGAGCGATTCTCCACGTGCAACTATCTACGAGTTGGGGTAACGATTCCTCTTCTCTATCTTGTGTGCTTCTTCTACATCCTCCGCATATTTCTTGTGAGAAAGTATTGGTGTGAGATCTGAAATTTTATTCATCGAAGTACTTCCACTTGATTTTCGCATTCGATTTTCCGAGTTTCTCGCAACCGAAGAAGGGTGGTGACCTTTGGTTTTCTTTAGTCGGGGGAGATCAACCACTTTCCGAATCATTTTCTTTGGTGGATCTCCTTGGTGCGACTTCACTCGACCGAGCCGTGTGGGTTCATTTCGCCGGAAAGGATAGTGGCCTCTAGTCACTATTTGATCCTAAGAGGGTTCGCGATCCTCACGTCGTTGTGTGACGATAAACGTTAAATTAAACTGTGGCTGCGCTCGCGTGTGGTGTTTCCAAATTAGATCGTGTGGGGGTAGATTTAGTCGCTAGAAAGTGCCGGATACTGCGCCCCGCTAGCCTACATCAATTTGGTATCAGAGCCAGGTTCGTGCCGGTTCCTAAATCGGCACAATCCTTCTCTGTTTGGTAGGCTTAGTTCTCATTTCAGCAAAGTCTCTATTTGTGGTGTGCCAACAGCGGGTTAAAATCAGAATTTTTCTTCAAAATCCAAAAAAAATTTTTTTGGTAGTCTCTCTTCACCTTAGGTAGAAATAAATTTACAAAAAAGTTTCAGTTTCGTCCATCGGTTAGGCGGTAAGAAATTATTTCACATAAAATTGTACGGTGTTTAGGACAATTTAGAGTTAACAAAAAAAAGAGACAAAAAAAAATCTGCATGCGCACAAGGCACGGCACCGAGTACGCTCCCTCTTCTTCCAGTATGGCGGACGAGCGGCATGGGGGTCAAGATCCGACTCCCGTCGAGGCTCTTCGACAAGAGTTTAATGCGCATATCGTGAATCAAGAGCGTCGCATGGATGAGTTAAGGGACATGATCGCTCAACTTACGACTGCTAGAGCGACTCCACCCGCCCCTCCTAACCCTCTACCAATTAACCCTCACCCCCCGCACCACCAACAGCCCCGTTATCCTCCTCGATTTGACGAGGACTACGATGACCTTGCACCACGTGGTCCCCCCTATTATAATCGAGCTCCACAAGAGTTCAATATCACGCAAGCCATCCGTATAGAAGCCCCTACTTACGACGGCATGGGGCAGCCCCAAATCTTTCTGAATTGGCTAATGGATATCGAGTGCTACTTCGAGTGGCATCACTTAACCGATAGGCAAAAGGTCCAAGTCGCTAGGCTGAAACTTCTAGACCGGGCCAAGGTATATTGGCTCAACGAGGAGAGACGCATGGGAGCACTAGATGGTATGCCGCCAATTGGTTGGCAGGTTATGAAAGCTATGTTGTCGGATCAATACGTCCCCACGTATTACCGCACACAACTGTTTGACGACTTAGCCTCTCTTAAGCAAGGGAACCAGTCGGTGTCTGATTACATGGGTACGCTTAAGGATCTGTTAGTACGTTGCGATGTTAAGGAGATGCCCGAAGTGACTCTCTCGAGATTTCGGAAGGGGCTGGATCCGGATATTCAGCGCAAGCTCTTGCGATATGGGCATACGGATATAAACACCACGTACAACGCGGCCTTGGACATTGAGAAAAATATAACTCTCAAGTCTAAAGCAAAGTATTTCCAAAAAGGGAAGTTCACGTATAAAGACAAAGGCAAGTTTAAGGCTACCGACACAAGTTCGATAGTCATCACCGCTAGGAATTCTAAGAACCCAACCGGGGAGCGAGTGCCAATTGGGAGAGTTAATAAAACAAATGCCACTTGCTACGCTTGTGGAGTACAAGGGCATTATGCGAGCGAATGCCCCACCAAGCCTAAGGCCTTAGCTTTATTGGAGGCTCCTAACGACCCGGCCGAAATAATTTATGAAGCTGACGAGGGGTCCGATGTTGAGGGAGTCCCGAGTGATTTGGAGGATGAACATACCCTCTTGGTTATGCGTTGTATCCTGACGGTTCCCCGGACGCCAAACGATTGGAATAGGACGACCCTCTTTTCGATGATATTTAAGAGCGGAGAGAAGTTGTGTAAGCTTATCATCGATAGTGGGAGTTGTATGAACGTCGTTTCGGAGAGCGCGGTTGCTAGGATGTCTTTAGTTGCCGAACCCCACCCCCAACCTTATCATGTAGCTTGGGTAAATAAGACCTCTCTTCCTGTCACGAAGCGTTGTCTAGTTCCCCTTAACGTCAAATCTTATTCCGAGCAAGTGTGGTGTGATGTCATCCCCATGGATGCATGTCACGTCCTTCTTGGCCGGCCTTGGCTATATGATCACGACGTGACTCACTTCGGTAGGGCTAATACTTATGAGTTTAAGTTTAAGGGGAAAATTATTACCTTAAAACCAACGCCACCGAAGGACCCGACTATTCCGTCCAAGGATACCCTCGTACCCGTGGAGAAGAAAGCCTTGCACTTAATAGGACGAAAGGAGTTCACCCGCGTCCCATTTCTAGATGGCGTGATCTATGCGCTTGTGCTCTTGAGTAGTAAGGAGGATGGTGATAAATTAGATGAGCTTCCGGAAGATTTAAAACACTTGTTGGAGGAATATAAAGATGTGTATCCGGCCGAGTTACCCCCCATCTTGCCGCCTCTACGCGACATCCAACACGCCATAGATCTCGTCCCAGGTTCCTCACTCCCGAATCAACCCATTATAGGCTCCACCCGGCAGCGCATCAGGAGCTTCAAACTCAAATATCGGAACTCTTAACTAAAGGGTTCATCCGCCATAGCCTGAGCCCATGTGCCGTGCCGGCCCTGTTAGCCCCCAAAAAGGACGGTACTTGGAGGATGTGTGTCGATAGTAGGGCAATTAATAAGATCACTATTAAATATAGGTTCCCTATTCCCCGATTGGATGATCTCTTGGATATGCTTGCCGGAGCCACGATCTTTTCCAAGCTGGATCTCAAAAGTGGCTACCATCAAATTAGAATTCGAGAGGGGGATGAATGGAAAACGGCATTCAAGACTAAGGATGGTTTATATGAGTGGCTTGTCATGCCCTTCGGACTTTCTAATGCCCCAAGCACATTTTCTCGGATGATGACTCAAATATTCCAACCCCTCATGGGAAAATTCGTCGTAGTGTATTTTGACGACATCTTGGTGTTTAGCTTAACGCCCACTGAACATACCAATCACTTGAGGGCAGTCTTAACTACTTTGAGGAAGGAGAAACTATTCTTAAATCTAAAGAAATGCACCTTCCTTGTCCGTGAGGTTGAGTTCTTAGGATATCTTGTGGGAGCGGACGGCATTAGAGTAGACCCAAAAAAGGTGCAAGTTATTAACGAGTGGCCGGAGCCCAAGTCCATCCGTGACGTTAGAAGTTTCCATGGACTCGCTACTTTTTATCGGCGTTTTATTAAAAATTTTAGTAGCATCATGGCTCCTTTGACGGAGTGCATGAAGAAGGGGGATTTCCAATGGACTAAGTCCGCCACTCATGCCTTCCAAACGATCAAAACTCTCATGACGGAAGCGCCCCTCCTACGCTTACCGGATTTCTCTAAGGTGTTTGAATTAGCATGCGATGCGTCCGGGGTTGGGATTGGAGGAGTATTAAGCCAAGAGGGTCACCCCATTTGCTATTTTAGTGAGAAGTTGTCCGGGGCTAAATTAAACTACTCCAATTACGATCGGGAATTTTATGCGGTGGTCCGAAGTTTACACTATTGGAGGCACTATCTCCTTTCCAAGGAATTCGTGCTACTTTCGGATCATGAAGCTTTGCGTTTTATTAACTCCCAACATAAAATCAGCCCCCGACATGCTAAATGGGTGTCGTTCCTCCAAGAGTACACGTTCACTCTTAAGCATCTTAAGGGGTCCAACAACCGTGTGGCCGACGCCCTTAGCCGACTCTCGTTACTATTGTCCACCATGCACGTTAAGGTGATTGGTTTTGAACGCATTAAGGACGAGTACGCGACATGTCCGGACTTTAAGGACATCTATTTTGCCACCCAAGAGGAGTCCCCCTCCACTATTTCGGCATTCTACATCCGGGATGGTTACTTATTTAAGCACACGAAGTTGTGCATCCCGCAAACTTCCCTCCGCCATCATATCATTTGGGAACTTCATGGTGGGGGCCTTGGTGGCCATTTTGGCCGGGATAAGACGCTAGCTTTGGTGGAGGAAAAATTTTATTGGCCGGGTTTGAAGTCTCTCGTTGGTAAAATCGTTAGTAGTTGTCGTACTTGTCAACTAGCTAAGGGTAGTAAAACAAACGCCGGTCTCTACACCCCTCTACCCATCCCTTCTATCCCTTGGGAGGATGTGAGTATGGACTTCATCTTAGGCCTCCCGCCCACCTTCCGCCGACATGACTCTATTTTGGTAGTTGTAGACCGATTTTCAAAGATGACGTACTTTATTCCGTGTAGCAAAACTAGTGACGCCTCGCACATGGCTAAAATTTATTTTAAGGAAGTTGTCGGGCACCGCGGCGTTCCGAAAACTATCGTTAGTGACCGGGGCGTCAAATTTACTAGTTACTTTTGGAAGACGCTTTGGAAACTTATGGGAACCAAACTGTTGTTTTCGTCCGCCTACCATCCGCAATCGGATGGCCAGACGGAAGTCGTAAATCGAAGCGTGGGCAATCTTTTACGTTGTCTTGTTGGGGAGCACAAAGGCACTTGGGATCTCATTCTCCCGCACGCACAACTCGCTTACAACAATTCTAAGAATAGGTCTACCGGGTTGTCGCCAAATGAGATTGTGCACGGTTATAAGGCGCCCGTGCCACTTGACTTGATTCCCCTCCCGCCCACTTATAAATCAAGTCACTTCGCACAGGAATTTGCCCAACACCTTCAAAATTTGCATAAACACATACAAGAAGTGTTAGCCACGCAATATACGTCCGATCAGTTACACGCGAATTTGCACCGCCGAGCCGTCCATTTTAATGTTGATGATTTGGTTTTGGTTCGTCTCATTCCCGAGCGGATGCCTTCGGGTACCGTCAAAAAGTTGGCCAATCGGCGAGCCGGCCCCTTTCGAGTTGCGAAGAAATTAGGCGACAATGCGTATCTTTTGGATTTACCATCTGATTGGGGTATATCCCCTATTTTTAATGTTTCCGATTTAACACCTTATACTTCTCCGCCACTTGAAATATGCAACTCCCCTTTCTCTTCTTCCTCTCGCTCTTCTCTTGGGTTTGGGGGGGAAAGGTCTCATGAATCGCCTCTTCCTTCGGATTCCGTTGGAGGTACGTTGGTGGATGCTTTTGCTTCAGTCTTACCTTTTTCGACTAATGCTTTTCCTAGTTTTCCCAAGACATCTTTCTTACCAGACAGGATCCTTGCCGATGAAGTTCTCCCGTCTCCACTTGGTACCACTCGCCGCTATTTGGTTCACTGGCGTGATCGCCCATCCTCCGATGATTCATGGGTTCCCGAAGTTGATGTGGCTCGCCTGGATGATGCTCTCCTCCGCCGCTACAAAGACGCCAACTCCTCGGTGATGAGTCCTTTTGAGACGGGGAGGATTGACGGAGCCGACCCTCTCCAACCCGCGGCCGTTGATGTTGAAGCGCTTACGGATGACACGCTGCCATTACAAAGCAAAGATCTGCGGCGAAATAAAGGCGTGGGAGCGCGGCGCCGCACCCCTTCCCGCTACCATCTTCGCTCGCGAGATATTATCATTAAATGACGTTGTTGTCATTAAAACTGCCGGGCTGCGGATAACAAGTTTATGCTATGTTTTTGTTATTTGGTGGCCTGCATTTAGCCTCCAAAATGCTTTTAATTTCTGCATTATTTTTATGTAAACTTTTATTTAGAGTGGGCCATATATATAAGGCATCCACTCCCTTGTTTTGGCATGATGATTATAACCTAAAAAAAGATTTCAGCCTTGAGAGCTCCCCCCTCATTTCCGCCGCCCCCCTTTGCCCGCCCCCTTGAGGGTTTCGGTCAAGTGCAGGCCGCCTCTCCCTCTTCCGACGTGGGAGCTTCGCGGTGTGACTCCGTTGAAGGTGGACGTGCAAGCTCCATCCGGTGTGACTCCGGCGGATCCGTGGTTGAGCGATTCTCCACGTGCAACTATCTACGAGTTGGGGTAACGATTCCTCTTCTCTATCTTGTGTGCTTCTTCTACATCCTCCGCATATTTCTTGTGAGAAAGTATTGGTGTGAGATCTGAAATTTTATTCATCGAAGTACTTCCACTTGATTTTCGCATTCGATTTTCCGAGTTTCTCGCAACCGAAGAAGGGTGGTGACCTTTGGTTTTCTTTAGTCGGGGGAGATCAACCACTTTCCGAATCATTTTCTTTGGTGGATCTCCTTGGTACGACTTCACTCGACCGAGCCGTGTGGGTTCATTTCGCCGGAAAGGATAGTGGCCTCTAGTCACTATTTGATCCTAAGAGGGTTCGCGATCCTCACGTCGTTGTGTGACGATAAACGTTAAATTAAACTGTGGCTGCGCTCGCGTGTGGTGTTTCCAAATTAGATCGTGTGGGGGTAGATTTAGTCGCTAAAAAGTGCCGGATACTGCGCCCCGCTAGCCTACATCATCCAGGTGTCTCAAGAGTACTAAAGGGGCCGCCACAGGGTCCACACATATAGAGTTCCAACCTCTTACAGGAACCCAAAATGTCCAAAGGAGGTAATGGTGGTGGCCACGGCTCGAACTCCACCGGTACCATACTCCCTCAGAAACCCAGCTACCACATGCTAAGGATCCACGATTCGGCGCCAAAACTAGCCGACAACACCACTTAGAAACTACCAAGTTCTACAACCAAAACCCGCCGAAATAGACTTAACCTAAATTCGGTGATACCCGCCGAATTATTTCCCACTACCCGCCGAATTATTTCCCCCTACCCGCCGAATTATTTTCCCCTACCCGCCGAACTCAACTTAAAATAAATTCTGATATCTTCCTAGTTTAGGCCGACTACAAGCCCTAACCTAGGAATATTTCTAATCTCACCTATACTACTCCGGTATTCTACGACAAGGAGAGTTAATAAGGCGAAATACAACCCATGGAGGCACGCAAGAGGGGAGAAATCCACTTGCCTCAAATCATTCTTGAAAACGTCCACCCAAAATACTCCACCACGTAGATCCGTCCAAAAGGGGGCACGCGGAGACGAGATCTACGAAAAAACGGACAACCGGGGTTAGGGCCGAAAAAATCTATGGCGAAACGGTCACCGAAACGGGAAAAGCTTACCGCGATCTCGAAGCTCTCGCCGAGAGCTTTCCAACACCGCGATCGGATCGAGATTCCGTCCACCGGATCGGCAGTGGCGGCCGCCGGAAGGTTCGCGAACGAGAGGATCCGCACTCGCCTTTTTTTTCGCACAGGAGGGGGGGGGGGGGGGCTGCTGGTTCGGAGGAAGGAGAAATGGGCTTCTTCTTTTTTATATATATATACTTAAGAATAATAATATTAATAATAATATTATATTTATTACTAATAATGATAGTTAGTATTTATTATACACATATAACAAAAGGGGGGGGGGGCTGCTGGTTCGGCGGGAAAGGCAGGGGGGGGGCTAATTTGGTGAGAATGGTAAACCATTCTCACCGATTACCTCTCCCCCTTTTTTTATATATATTATATATATATGTCATAATAATATTTATAATTATTAAAAAATGATATAACATTATATCGTTACGGAGGGCCAAACGTGCGCCGAATCGAACGAAATTCGCACCGTAGGCGAATGACGACGCTACGAATCCAACGACGAAGTCAAAATCGAATTCCGACGCACCATTTTCGAGATAATAATTTCTAAAGTTAACGGCGTACGCAAAAACATACAAACTTCAATCGCGCGCCGAGGCTCCAAAAATGCTCGGAACGCGACGAAACTTGACGAGCAAGTCTAAAATTAGCCGATCTAATTTCCTAATGTAAAATTTTCCACTCCCGACGCAAATCCCAAAATTTGGCCGGTCAAACCTAACGAACGCAAAACGCGCTAACGACAAATTCGGTAACAAAATCCGACGAACAAAACTCGGGCAAATTTCTCCCGAAGCCAAAACACAAGCATTCCCCAAGAGGCTCCACCGAGTCACCAAACAGACTCCGGCTCGCTAGGGAATCTTGCTACCAGGCATCACCAAGCCACGCAGGGAACCTAAAGAGCTAAGAGCACGCTCTAACAACGTCACATGACCAACACACGCTAACATAACGCTCTGACGTCATAATACGTCAAATAAGAAATTAAATAAATCACTGGAAAATCGGGGGCGTTACAGTCATTCCCCCTAAAAGAAAGTTTCGTCCCGAAACTTTACGCATAAAACACTTCTACCATAGAAGGAAAAGAAAATAACCAAGGGTTATCGAATGCTTACCGAGCACAGCTAGGAGAACATATGAGGATGCGCCTCCCTCATAGCTGACTCCAACTCCCAAGTCACGCTCTCCACGTATTGGTTTCTCCACAGAATCTTTACCATCGGTATTGTCTTTCTCCGCAACACTCGATCTTGCACATCCAAAACACGAATATGATCTTCCACGTAGGAAAGGTTAGGCTCCAACTGGGGCATTGCATCCAGAACTTGTCTGTCACTTAGCACGCACCTCCGCAGTTGGCTCACGTGAAAAACATTGTGCACGCCAGGGAAATTTGCGGGCAATTTCAACTTGTAGGCTGACACACCAATCCGCTCCACAATTTCAAATGGTCCCACATACCTTGGGTCCAACTTATGGTTCTTATCGAACCTCTTCACTCCAACCATCGGGGAAACCTTAAGGAATACCATGTCCCCCACAGAAAATTCCAAAACGAACCTACGCCGATTGGCGTTCTTCTCGTATCGCTCTTGAGCTATCCGAAGCTTCTCTCGAATAAGCTTTACAGAGACTTCCATTTCTTCTAAGGCATCTGGACCTAACATCGGCCTCTCACCAACCTCACCCCAAAATAGAGGAGTTCTACATCGTCTTCCATATAGCGCTTCGAAAGGAGCCATTTGCAGACTCTCTTGATAACTGTTATTGTATGCGAACTCCATCAACCTCAAGCGTTCATCCCACGCTCCTTCGTGGTCTAATATATAACAACGGATCATATCTTCCACAATCTGATTAACACGCTCCGTTTGACCATTGGTCTGTGGATGATATGCGGTAGAATATCTCAAGTCAGTTCCCAATCCTTCTTGAAGGCTCTTCCAGAAACGAGACGTAAACCTGGAGTCTCGATCTGATACTATACTTACGGGTACTCCATGTAACCCGATAACTTCATTCAAATATAGTTCCGCTATCTTTTTCATCGAGTAACCAATCTGAAAGGGTAGGAAGTGCGTACACTTTGTTAATCTATCAACAATCACCCAAACAGAGTCATGCCCTCGGGGAGATCTCGGCAAACCAGTAATGAAATTCATTGAGATACTCTCCCACTTCCAAGTTGGAATCTCTAAAGGCGCTAACTTTCCACCAGGCCTTCCATTATCAGCCTTAACTCTTTTGCACGTAAAACATTCTGACACAAACCTTGCAATGTCACCCTTCATCCCAATCCACCAGGCAATCTGTTTCAAGTCCTTATACAGTTTTGTAGACCCTGGATGGTAGGCCACACTTGAACCATGTGCCTCACTGCACAACTTAACTCGAATATCTCGAAAATTGGGGACGCAAAATCTACCGCGGTACTTTAGAGTACCCGCGTCATCGATCGAAAAGTCAGGCAGCTCCCCCTTCTCAGTTCTATTATGAAGGTGTAGTAGATCAGGATCGTCCTTTTGATGAAGCCTCGTAAGAGAAATCCATGAAGGCTCAAACACTTCCAAACTGCTTGGCGAGTCACATCTACCAACTAAAATATCCATTAAAAGGAACTCTTCTACTAACAACTCAGTGGAGAGATTGAAAATTTTCCCTGTCTTCCTGCTTAAGGCGTCGGCTACCACGTTAGCCTTACCCGGATGGTATAGGATCTCCACTTCATAATCAGCCACATACTCTAACCATCTGCGCTGGCGCAAGTTCAACTCCTTTTGAGTGAAGACGTACTTCAAACTCTTATGATCTGTATAAATCTTGCACTGCGCGCCATACAACAAGTGTCTCCATAATTTCAATGCATAAATAACTGCTGCGAATTCCAAGTCATGCGTAGGGTAGTTCCTTTCATGAATCTTAAGCTGTCTTGACCCATACGCAATCACTTTTCCTTCTTGCATCAGCACACAACCAAGACCCACGTGGGATGCGTCCACGTAAACGACATAGTCTAATCCTTCCGTAGGCAATGTCAATATCAGAGCAGTGCACAATCTATTCTTTAGCTCTTGGAACGCTTCTTCGCACTTATCGCTTCACACAAATGCTGCATTCTTCTGCGTCAATTTGGTCAATGGCGCAGATAACGTAGAGAAACCCTCTACAAATCTTCTATAGTAGCCAGCCAACCCTAGGAAGCTTCTTATTTCTTTGGGTGTGGCAGGCCTCGTCCATTCCATAACTGCGGCTATCTTTTCTGGGTCGACAGAGATTCCGTCCTTGTTAACCACATGACCCAGGAAAGAAACCTGAGGCAACCAGAACTCGCATTTACTTAGCTTGGCGAACAACTTATGGTCCCTCAAGGCAGATAAAAGTAGACGCAAATGTTGGTCATGCTCCTCAACATTACGTGAATACACCAACACATCGTCTATAAATACGACTACAAACTTGTCCAGAAAGTCCTTGAAAACCCTGTTCATCATGTACATGAAAGCAGAAGGTGCGTTGGTCAAACCAAACGACATCACCAAAAATTCAAAATGTCCATGTCTGGAACGGAAGGCAGTCCGCGGGATATCTGATTCACGGATCCTTAACTGGTGGTAGCCCGAACGAAGGTCAATCTTAGAGAACACGGCGCTGCCTCGCAGTTGATCAAACAAATCATCTATCCTCGGCAACAGATACCTATTCTTGATCGTTACCTTTTTTAGCTCTCTATAATCGATGCACAACCTCATCGATCCATCTTTTTTCTTGACGAACAAAACGGGAGCACCCCAAGGCGAAGAACTCGGCCTTATAAATCCGTTCTGAAGCAACTCGTCTAACTGGATACGCAACTCCTCCAGTTCGTGTGGGGCCATCCGGTAAGGCGCCTTGGCAATAGGACGCGTACCCTGTAATGCCCCGAAACTCAAAGGTGAAAAGGGGGATGTTTTGGGCCAGTTTGAGTTCTGGCTGCAGGCACACGGCCTGGGACACGGGCGTGTCCTAGGGCGTGTCAAGCCTGTGTCGACACTAAGGCGTGGAGTCGACACTTTGATCTCGACATTGTGTCGAGACTGGGCACACGACCTGCAACACGGGCGTGTCGCAGGGCGTGTCGACCCGTGTCGACACTTAGCCGCAAAGCCGACACTGTGCTTTGACGTTGTGTCGAGACATGGCACACGGCCTGCGACACGTGCGTGTCGCAGGGCGTGTCAGCCCGTGTCGACACTCGTCCCGCGAAGTCGACACTTTGGTGTCGACAATGTGTCGAGACATAGCACACGGTCTGCGACACGGGCGTGTCGCAGGGCGTGTCGACCCGTGTCGACACTTAGCCGCGAAGTGTCGAGACCGTGTACACGGCTTGGAGCCCAGGCGTGTCAAGGTGACACGGGTAGGGACACGGGCGTGTCCTAGAACCCGTGCAGTGCTCGGGTTGATTTTGGGGAAAAATCATGGGGTACACGGCCGGTCACATGGCCGTGTCAGGTGGAACACGGGCGTGTCAGCTCGAACACGAGCGTGTTCGATACCCGTGTGAGGTTCCAGGTGATTCGATTTTGACAGCGAATGAGGCACACGACCCTGGACACGGGCGTGTGCCAGGCCGTGTTCGGTCCAGATTGGGCATTTCAGCCCCGAATCAAAGCCGTTCGTTTCCTTGTTTTGAGATCCAACGGCTGGGGGATGTTCCTGAAGGGATATACCCGTGGATGGACTTAGAAAACCCTCACTTTTCTTAAGTGTTCTCTTTCTAAATCCTTGGAGAGAGAGGAGAGCTAAGGGAAGAAGAAGGAGCTAGATCCGCCATTGGAGGAGCTTCGGAGCTCCGAATCGCGAGCCGACTCCGGATCCACGGAGGCAACGCTAGTGCGGTTGTTTTCATCCGATTACTTTTCAATGGCGCTAAAGAGGAATGCAAGGGTAACGATCCTCATCTTGAGCATGAGTCGCTCTCTTTCTTTGCATAGGAAGCCCGCTCTCGCGAGTTTGCGGAGAGTTGGAGGCGTTCCTTTGGGTAGATATGTGAAGTCCCCGTTGTTTAGAGTCCGTATGCGAGAACGGACATAGGCATGATGTGTGAAGCCTACCCAGACATGTTGGTCTGGATCGGTGATGTTGCATTGCATAATGCCGGAGAAGACTCTGTGCTATTGGTTGTTTTTCGGGTTTTCTACGCGGTAGATTGCAGCAGGGAGCCTTGGAGACTAACCCAAAGGTGCACCCGGAAAACTGGGCGGATACGAGATCTTGCCAACTTGGTGGCTTGAGAGCCAACTTGAACATAACGGGGTTATGTGACTTGTGATAGAAATGGGACTCGGTGGAAGTTTGACCCGCGCAAATGGCTTAAATTGTCGTTGCGATGTGAGCACGGGTTAGATGGAACCGTACCCGTTCTATGTCGTTCGGTTAAAGAGACCTAAAGGCACGTGGCACTTACCGTTGGCATAGATTAGGGTCTTCGGCGGTCAATGACTTAAATTGACGTGACCCATGCCAGGAAGACAAATTGCTCATAGGTTTGACCGTCTAAGTGGCGGTGGTGAGTCCGGAATGTTAATGGCTTTAATTGACGTGACATCGACCGGTTCACCGAGAATGTGCCCTGAGTGCACGGGGCGTGTGGCCGTGCGAGCCAACGTCTGTGATGAAATGGCTATTGTTATAAATTGCTCGCTTATGCTAATGAAATGCAGGGAAGGAGCATCGCCGCCCCAAGTTGGGGGCGGGATCGTTATAATTTGGTCAGCATTGCTGACCGTTGCCTTGTTTTGCCACCGTGAGGTGGTTTGTTGCTTGCAGGTGCAGCGGGACCAAGCGGTCAATAGCGGGCTAAAGCCCTTTTTGCGAAGCCGGCCCTCGAAGGCCCAAGTGGAAGTGTTTACTGTTTTATTCATGTATTACCGGCCTGCGTGCCGTGGTTTGTAAAACATGTAATATTCAAGTGAAACATTTTGTAAGGCCTTAAGGCTTGTTTTGAGTATTTTGTATAACATTCCTATTTTTGTATTAGTGGACATTCGTGCTTTGATGCTGGGTTCTTATGTACAACTTTATTAAACTGCTTCCGCTAGAATGCTCTGTGTAGGACGTTGAAATTGGTTGGATGGTTTCCATAAGTAACCACCCGGTCTGTCTATAGTATATGGCGTCGGGCCCCGGCCGGACCTACTGCTATATGCTATGTGACGGATAGGGGGTGTTACAATTTTGGTATCAGACTTCTGGTTTTGGTCGGGCTTAAAGTGAATTTGTGGGCGAATTCTTTTTAAGGGGTGGTGAGCACATTGTGTGCGTCATCGTTATAATGGCAAAAGAACTCATGAATGTCCACTTAGGAATGAAAATACTCGTGTTTGAGGAACCTGCGTGTTCCTATAATTACTGTTTGCAATTTATTTGGTCGCTTAACGGTGTTTTGTACCACTATAGGTGACCCGAAGTGGTGTTGGGCCGTCAGAACGCCGAGTTTCTGAGGCTAGTAGTGCACCGGATGTTGCTCCTGCAACACCTCTGTCAGCTGAAAATATACGATTGGTGGCTGAAGCGGTGTTGGCCGTGATTAATGCGCAGCCTGGAAGGCAAGCGCAGCAGCCCGCTCCTGTGATGGAGCAAGTACCTCTTCAAGAGGCTGAGCCGAGGTGGGTGGAGCAAGTGGTTGTGGAACCGGTGGTGCCAAGGAGGGCAACTGAGAGGAAGCTGAAGCATGTAATGAGCTTTAACCCTCCGTTATTCTCGGGGTTGGGAACCCCATCTCAGGCTGAAGACTGGCTCTCCAGGGTGAAGAGAGTCATGGCAGCAACGGAGATGGAGGAGTGGCAAATGACCACCATCGCTACGTTTCTTTTGGACGGTGAAGCGAGGATGTGGTGGGAAGGATTGGAGCTGCACTTACTGAGAGGTAGGCAACTTGGTGATGTCTCGATGGAGGAGTTCTCGAGATTATTTTTGGCTAGATACCTCCCTTCGACGCAGAAGATAGCGTTGGAGAATGAGTTCCTGAAGTTGGTACAGGGTGAGAGGAGCGTGGATGAATATCTCCACGAGTTTACTCGTCTGAGTCGTTATGCTAGCTCCACCATCATGGATGAGGAGCGCAAGACTAATCGTTTCTATGAAGGGTTGAGAGATGAGTTGAAATTACTACTCTCGGGGCCGATGACGCAGGGTTTCTTAACCTTGGTCAACACTGCCCGGTCCTTGGAGAAGGACATGAAGAGCGTGCAAGCGAAGAAAAGCTTGGGTGAGAAGAAATCTGAGTTCAGAGTGCCGACTACTTCAAAGTCCGGCTATCGGAGGTCTTTCAAGAAGCATAGGACTTCGGGTCCAGCTCCTTCTGGCGCTTCTGGGGCGACTACGGGTCGGACCCCGGGCGCGTGTTTTACTCATGGAAAGACGGGGCATTTCGCCCGTGATTGTTGGAGCGGACGTCCTAAGTCCGAGAGAAGGTCGGGAGCTACTTATGAAGAGAAGGGAAGGCGGTGGAGTCGACCGCGTCGCATTATGCTCCGGCCCAACCAAGGGTCTACAATCTTGGACAACAGGAGACCATCAAACAAGCTGATGTGGTGATAGGTACGGTTTAATTTATAGCAAGTCAATTTCTATAAATACTTGTTATGCACATGTTACCTTACCACTGCTTGTTTAGATTTGTATTGATTTGTGAAAATCCGGCACGAGCACTCTTCGATACGGGAGCATCACACTCCTTCTTGTCCGAAGGATTTATATCACGCATCGGAGTCCCTTCTTCGATGGCGAAGGATAAGTTAGATGTGTTGTTGCCCAATGGGTGTTCGATGCGAGAGGATAGGATCTGCGATGTTAAGATTCGTATTGGGGAGCAGGAGTTCGACCTGCGGGCGTCTTTACTTCTGTTAGTGGAGTTCGACGTCATATTTGGCATGGACTGGCTCTCGGAGCAGCAGGCCCATATAGATTGCAGTAGCAAGGAAGTCAAGCTGGGAGCAAGTCGTGAGACGACTTTTACGGGCTTAAAGGGGTCGAGCAAGACGTTGATGTCTGCTCTTCAAGTGGTGAAGGCGGTTCGTGCCGGAGCAGAACTGTTCTTTACACTAGTGGAGGTTACAAAGCCGAAGCCCGCGTTGGATTGTATTTCAGTGGTATCGGAATACCCTGATGTGTTCCCCGCAGATCTTCCTGGAGCCCCGCCTCAACGGGAGATAGATTTTACGATCGAGCTAGTGCCAGGTGCAAAGCCTGTGTCACGATATCCGTATCGGCTAGTGCCTAAGGAAATGGCGGAGCTGAAAGTTCAACTGCAAGAGTTGTTGGAGCAAGGGTGTGTGCGCCCGAGTTCTTCGCCTTGGAGCGCACCGGTCCTCTTTGTTAAGAAGAAGGACGGAAGCTTGAGGCTATGTATTGATTATCGGGAGCTAAACAAGCTAACTGAGAAGAACAAGTACCCGATCCCTCGGATTGATGATCTCTTCGATCAGTTAGTCGAGTCGACGGTGTACTCGAAGTTGGATCTCAAGGTTGGGTACTATCAGCTGCGGATAAGGGAGAGTGATATCCCGAAGACAGCATTTAGTACGAGATACAGGCATTATGAGTTTACGGTCATGCCGTTTGGGCTGACTAATGCGCCATCAGTGTTTATGGATTTGATGAACAGGACTTTCAGGGAGTACTTGGACCATTTCGTGATCGTCTTCATCGACGATATTTTGGTGTACTCGCAAAGTAAGGAAGATCACTTCAAGCATCTTCATTTGGTGTTGGAGACGCTAAGGAGAAATCAGTTGTATGCCAAGTTCTCGAAGTGCGAGTTTTGGCTATCCTCAGTGGCGTTCCTCGGTCATATAGTGAGTGGAGAGGGTATTGCTGTGGATCCGGCGAAGATTGTTGCGATACGGGAGTGGCCTGAGCTTGCTACGGTAGCAGAAGTCCGGAGCTTTTTGGGGCTTGCCGGCTATTATAGGCGCTTCGTAGAGAACTTCTCGCAGTTAGCGTTACCTCTCACTACTTTGACGAGGAAGGAGCATAAGTTCGTTTGGACGCCGGAGTGCGCGCGAGCTTTTGAGGAATTGAAGTGTCGGTTGACCACGGCGCCTGTGCTGAGTTCGCCATGTGGAACCGAAGGCTATGAGATATATAACGATGCTTCGGGCAGCGGTTTGGGTTGCGTGCTACTGCAACACGGAAGTGTGATAACTTATGGCTCGAGACAGCTAAAAGTGCACGAGAGGAATTATCCGGTCCATGACTTGGAGTTAGCGACCGTGATTTTTGCCTTGAAGCTATGGAGACACTATTTGTACGGTGTGAAGATTGATATCTACACCGATCATAAGAGCCTGAAATATTTGATAGATCAGAAGGATCTGAATATGCGTCAGCGTAGATGGATGGAGTTCCTGGGGGACTATACATTCAAGATCCACTACGTGCCTGGCAAAGGGAATGCGGTTGCGGACGCGTTGAGTCGCCAAGCCCCAGCTCAAGCCAATTGGCTATCAGTGCATGATGAGCGGTTGGTGCGGGAGTTTGAGGCATTGAAGATTGTTTGTGTGGATAGACAATCAAGTGCTGAAGCAGTTCTGAATTGGACTGAAGTCCAATATGACCTGGCTGATCGGATTCGGCAGGCTTTGGATATGGATGCTAATATGAAGCAGTTCATGATAGAGGCTCTGGATGGGTCAAATTCCCAATTCGTCGTGGAGGACGGATTGCTGTGGAAAGACGGTCGTCTGTGCGTCCCTTGCGTGGGCAATTTACGGGTGGAGTTGTTGTACGAGGCACACCATACCAAGTACTCGATTCACCCGGGGAGCACGAAGATGTACCGCGATGTCAAGAAGCTATTTTGGTGGCCGGGTTTGAAGAAGGATGTGGCGCTATACGTAGCAAAGTGCCAAACCTGCGCCTTGGTAAAGGCGGAGTGCCAAAAGCCGGGAGGATTTCTTAAGTCCTTGCCTGTTCCGGAGTGGAAATTCGACGACATCTCTATGGACTTTGTGCACGGTTTGCCAAGGTCGCAAAAGGGAAACGACGCCATTTGGGTGGTTGTTGATCGTTTAACGAAGGTGTCGCATTTTATTCCGCATAGGAAGGATGATCCGGTGGAGAAGCTGGCAAAGCTTTACGTGGATAACATAGTATGGCTTCATGGTGTTCCCCGCAGCATCGTGAGTGACCGAGATGGGCGGTTCACGTCCAATGATTGGAGGCTGGTGCAGCAAATGTTGGGAACAAAGCTGAAATTCAGCACAGCCTTCCATCCACAAACGGATGGGCAGACCGAGAGGGTCAATAGAACCATGGAAGACATGCTTCACATGTGTGTCTTGGATTTTGGAAAGCAATGGGAAGACCACCTTTATTTGGTGGAGTTCGCATACAATAACAGCTACCAAGCGAGTATTCAGATGGCGCCCTTCGAGGCCCTATATGGTAGAAGATGTCGCACGCCGTTGTCTTGGTTAGAAACGGGTGAGTCAAAGTTGTATAAGCGATCAGAAGTGGAGGATGCTACTTCTTTGGTGAGAACAATTCGGGAGAGGTTGCTTATCGCTCAGGACCGGCAAGCAAAGTACTATAATGCCAAGCACAAGAACGTGGAGTTCGCTGTGGGCGATTATGTATACTTAAAGATCAAGCCGTTCAAGGGTGTCTCGCGGGTGCGACGATTGAAAAAGCTAAGCCCGAGGTACCTTGGACCGTTTGAGGTTCTGGAGCGAGTTAGTGAAGCGGCCTATAGGTCGAAGCTTTCAGTGGAGCTAAGTGGTTTACATGATGTATTCCATATTTCGGTGCTTCGGAAGGCGGTGCAAGAGCCTACGCAAGTGATCGCGGTTGATCAAGTGCCGGTGGATAGTGGGCTAACGACAAAGGTCAAGCCCGTGCGGATTGAGGACTCAGAGGTCAAGCGGCTACGCAATAAAGAGATTAGGATGGTCAAGGTCCGGTGGGACTATTGCGGTCGTGAGGAGCTCTCTTGGGAGCGAGAGCAGACTATGCTTGACGAGTATCCGGAGTTGTTCCGCTCAGGTACAAAATTTTGGTTTTGTACATGTCTTTCCTTTATGTAATTTCGTGGACGAAATTATTTTAAGAGGGGTAGAGTTGTAACGCCCTCTACCACGAAACTCAAAGGTGAAAAGGGGGATGTTTTGGGCTAGTTTGAGTTCTGGCTGCAGGCACACGGCCTGGGACACGGGTGTGTCCCAGGGCGTGTCAAGCCTGTGTCGACACTAATGCGCGAAGTCGACACTTTGATCTCGACATTGTGTCGAGACTGGGCACACGACCTACGACACGGGCGTGTCGCAGGGCGTGTCGACCCGTGTCGACACTTAGCCGTGAAGTCGACACTGTGCTTTGACGTTATGTCGAGACATGGCACACGGCCTGCGACACGGGCGTGTCGCAGGGCGTGTCAGCCCGTGTCGACACCCGTCCCGCGAAGTCGACACTTTGGTGTCGACAATGTGTCGAAACATAGCACACGGCCTGCGACACGGGCGTGTCGCAGGGCGTGTCGACCCGTGTCGACACTTAGCTGCGAAGTGTCGAGACCGTGTACACGGCTTGGAGCCTAGGCGTGTCAAGGTGACACGGGTAGGGACACGGGCGTGTCCTAGAACCCATGCAGTGCTCGGGTTGATTTTGGAGAAAAATCTTGGGGTACACGGCCGGTCACACGGCCGTGTCAGGTGGAACACGGGCGTGTCAGCTCGAACACGGGCGTGTTCGATACCCGTGTGAGGTTCCAGGTGATTCAATTTTGACGGCGAATGAGGCACACGGCCCTGGACACGGGCGTGTGCCAGGCCGTGTTCGGTCCAGATTGGGCATTTTAGCCCCGAATCAAAGCCGTTCGTTTCCCTGTTTTGAGATCCAACGGCTGGGGGATGTTCCTGAAGGGATATACCCGTGGATGGACTTAAAAAACCCTCACTTTTCTTAAGTGTTCTCTTTCTAAATCCTTGGAGAGAGAGGAGAGCTAAGGGAAGAAGAAGGAGCTAGATCCGCCATTGGAGGAGCTTCGGAGCTCCAAATCGCGAGCCGACTCCGGATCCACGGAGGCAACGCTAGTGCGGTTGTTTTCATCCAATTACTTTTCAATGGCACCAAAGAGGAACGCAAGGGTAATGATCCTCATCTTGAGCATGAGTCGCTCTCTTTCTTTGCATAGGAAGCCCGCTCTCGCGAGTTTGCGGAGAGTTGGAGGCGTTCCTTCGGATAGATATGTGAAGTCCCCGTTGTTTAGAGTCCGTATGCGAGAACGGACATAGACATGATGTGTGAAGCCTACCCGGACATGTTGGTCTGGATTGGTGATGTTGCATTGCATAATGCCGGAGAAGACTCCGTGCTATTGGTTGTTTTTCGGGTTTTCTACGCGGTAGATTGCAGCAGGGAGCCTTGGGGACTAACCCAAAGGTGCACCCGAAAAACTGGGCGGATACGAGATCTTGCCAACTTGGTGGCGTGAGAGCCAACTTGAACATAACGGGGTTATGTGACTTGTGATGGAAATGGGACTCGGTGGAAGTTTGACCCGCGCAAATGGCTTAAATTGCCGTTGCGATGTGAGCACGGGTTAGATGGAACCGTACCCGTTCTATGTTGTTCGGTTAAAGAGACCTAAAGGCACGTGGCACTTACCGTTGGCATAGATTAGGGTCTTCGGCGGTCAATGGCTTAAATTGACGTGACCCATGCCAGGAAGACAAATTGCTCATATGTTTGGCCGTCTAAGTGGCGGTGGTAAGTACGGAATGTTAATGGCTTTAATTGACGTGACATCGACCGGTTCACCGAGAATGTGTCCTGAGTGCACGGGGCGTGTGGCCGTGCGAGCCAACGTCTGTGATGAAATGGCTATTGTTATAAATTGCTCGCTTATGCTAATAAAATGCAGGGAAGGAGCATCGCCGCCCCGAGTTGGGGGCGGGATCGTTATAATTTGGTCAGCATTGCTGACCGTTGCCTTGTTTTGCCACCGTGCGGTGGTTTGTTGCTTGCAGGTGCAGCTGGACCAAGCGGTCAATAGCGGGATAAAGCCCTTTTTGCGAAGCCGGCCCTCGAAGGCCCAAGTGGAAGTGTTTACTGTTTTATTCATGTATGACCGGCCTGCGTGCCGTGGTTTGTAAAACATGTAATATTCAAGTGAAACATTTTGTAAGGCCTTAAGGCTTGTTTTGAGTATTTTGTATAACATTCCTATTTTTGTATTAGTGGACATTCGTGCTTCGATGCTGGGTTCTTGTGTACAACTTTATTAAATTGCTTCCGCTAGAATGCTCTGTGTATGACGTTGAGATTGGTTGGATGGTTTCCATAAGTAACCACCCGGTCTGTCTGTAGTATATGGCGTCGGGCCCCGACCGGACCTACTGCTATATGCTATGCGACGGATAGGGGGTGTTACATACCCGGCTCAAAATCTATAACAAACTCCACGTCTCGATCAGGCGGGAGACCAGGAAGATTAGCTGGAAAGACATCAGAAAAATCACGAACCACCGGGATCTCCTCCAAACACGGCAAACTAACCTTAGTTTCTAAAACCGAAACCAAACAAGCAAAACATCCGGAATCTACAAGCTTCCGAGCACATACCGCCGATATAGTCGGAGAATCCTGGCGCGGATAACCGTAAACACTCCCGGGCTGACCGTTGTCCATCCTGAAGTCCAAGCGTTTACCCTTGCATTAGATCACAGCATCATATCTGGACAACCAGTCCATGCCTAGGATCACATCGAAGTCTTCCAGATCCAACAGCTTCAAATCAGCAATCGCGAGAAAATCGCCTAGTAAAATCGGACAACTCTGAATAACCTGATCCGAAACTACAGATTCACCTGAAGGAAACTTGACACAGAACGCATCACCAACACGATCGAGATCCAAACGGTAACGCTCTACGAAGGCCCTAGCCACAAATGAGTGGGTAGCGCTGGAATCGAACAGAACACGCGCCCAGCGGTTCTTTACCTTAAATCGTCCTATAAAATTGCACACGCGACTAAGGAAGCGAACGCTCAAAACTATAACTATGAGCTAAACATTAAAACTAGGGGAGAATCTAACCTGATATCACTTGCGTGGATGCCTGAGCTTCCTCCATAGAGACCACGTTCAACTTTCCTTTTCCCTTGTCCACTCGCTGCGGCGGCGGCAAAGCCTGAAGAGGAACTGGCTGCAGAGTAAGCTGAGCTTGCGGGCACTGATACTTGAGATGACCCTCTTGACCGCACAAACTTCTCGTCTTCTTCCAGCAATGGGCAGCATCGTGCCCCGGTTTCTTGCATACAGAACAAAGCAAGTCTTTCTTTGGGATACCTTGGATCGCATGAATCTTCTCTTTCTTCTGAGCTCCTAATCTTTGATAGAAAACTGGAGTAGATTGCTGCATTCAGATTTCTGCTCCTTGTTTGTACCCCTTGTCTTGGATCACCAATGATTTGTTCTGCTGGATGATATCTAAGGTGCCTATTGGCTGGAGGCATCCTGACTTCAGGTTGAACTTCTTCAGTTTCTTCATCTTGCTGTACTCCTTGTACTTCTTCTGCATTAGGTACATGTAGTACTCCCCCTAGACAGCAGCCACTATCTTCTACTTGCTGCCTTGTAGAAGGTTCTTTTTCTATAGTGAGCTTGTCTATCTTCTTTGTTATACCTGTGGAGCTGCATACACTACTAGACAACTCATTGTTAATAAGTCTAGTTTCATCAAATACTACATGTACAGATTCTTCTACAACTTTTGTAGACAAGTTGTAGACTCTATAAGTCTTACTGTTGTTGCTGTACCCAACAAAAATTCCCTCTTGGGACTTAGCAGCAAACTTAGTCGAGTAAGACTTTCCATTGTTAAGTATAAAGCACTTACAACCAAAGATCCTGAAGTAGGATAGGTTTAGTTTCCTGCCTTTCACAACCTCATAGGGGGTCTTGTTGAGGCTTTTAGTAATGGTAGCCCTATTAATAACATGGCATGCAGTATTAACTGCTTCAGCTCAGAAATATTCTGGTAGTGATGTATCACTTAATAGGGTCCTACCAGCCTCAATCAAGGTTCTATTCTTCCTCTCAGCAATGCCATTTTGCTGAGGTGTTCTTGGTGAAGAAAATTCTTGAAATATCCCAAATTCTTCACATAGTTTTGCCATACTATCAGACTGAAATTTAGTACCATGGTCACTTCTTATTTTGACCACTGTACTAACTAGTTCATTCTGAATTTGTTTAACAAAACTATAGAAGACACTAGGTGTTTCAGATTTCTGTCTAAGGAAGAACACCCAGGAAAACCTTGAGTAGTCATCTACAACTACAAATGTATAGACCTTCCTACCCAGGCTATGAACTGGCATTGGACCAAAGAGATCCATATGCAAGAGGTATAAACAC
Organism: Platanthera guangdongensis; assembly: GCA_039583875.1. NCBI lineage: Eukaryota > Viridiplantae > Streptophyta > Magnoliopsida > Asparagales > Orchidaceae > Platanthera > Platanthera guangdongensis. The sequence continues at coordinate 52,560,325 of CM077164.1, forward strand.
CTCACAGCATCTTTGTTTTCAATGCTTCTAAAGGCGGATCTAGTCTGCTTGCCCTTTTGACAAGATGAGCAAATACCATCTTTAATACACTTAACTTGAGGACCATTCCTCACTAACTCTTTGCTAAAGAGTTTGCCAATTGTCTTGTAGTTTAGATGAGCTAGCCTCTTGTGCCATTTGACACAATGAGAGACTGTCTCATCAGCTACTAGACACACTGGAGAACCATTGTTCTCAACCATAATGTCTAAGCAGTAGACATTTCTTTTTCTATAACCAGTCAAAATGATCTCTTGATCATTTGACCTCCTGATATGACAACCATCTTTCACAAATGAGATGTCATATCCTACATCACTCAATTGACTTATACTAATAAGGTTATGTTTCAAACCTTTAACATAGGCCACTTGAGTAATTGAAATAAAGGAGTTAGATATGTTACCAAAACCCTTGATGATACTTTTTTCAGAACCACCAAAGGTGACTTTTGGACCATCCTTGATGGGTGTGAAGTCCTTTAGTAAACCCCTTATTCCAGTCATATGTCTGGAACATCCACTGTCCAAGTACCATATTGGGGCATGGCCACTTGGACTCACGTGCAAAACAGATTAGTGAACCTTAGAACCCAAAGAATTCTTGGGTCCTTGGTACTGGTTAGTTTGCTTCCTAACAAAGCTACCTGCAGGTTTTTCAACAGGCAGTTTGCTACTCACTTTGGCACTAGCATTGTGCCAACAGTCCATTGCAAAGTGGCCTACCTTGCCACAGCACCAACACTCAAACTTATTGTACCTTTGCTTAGGTACAGTCTTAGCTGTTTTATCTACAGCTGGCTTGTTGAGAGTTGGGGCTTTGCCCTTGGACTTGGACTGAACAGTCCTTGCAGGTTTAGTAAAATCCAGTCCAGCTTTACCTTTGTGATGAACAAATTCATCAATTAAAGGTAGAACTGACTTAGGTTTAGAAAACCTAGCAACAAGATCTTTCTCCTTCTGAAGACTAATCTCCAGACTCTTGATTTGATCATTCTTAAATGATATAGTCCCCATCTGAATCACAGTTATGTGCTTCAGTCTGGCTATCTCATTTAGCTTTTGATCAAACATCTTCTCATAATCAGTTGCAGCCATTTTGAGACTTGCAATCTCCTTAGCTTGACTCTTGGCCAAGGATTTGCATTTCTTAAATGCTTGCAACAGAACTTTATATTCATCTATCAATTGATGAATATCCTCTTCAGACTCAGATGCACTCTCATCATTTGATGATGATGAATCTGTTTCTGAACTAGCACAAGAAATTGAACTTAAAGAACAATGTTGTACCTTACTAGGTCCTGGCTGCTCCAGGATTTTGTCACTTTCTGTCAATGCCATTAGCCCTTGGCATTGACTGTCCTCTTGTTCATATATAGAGTTCATGATTTGGATGAACTCTTCTTCTTCTTCTTTAGCAAACAGTCCTATATATGCCTCAGCATTTGACTCAGTTTCTGATGAAGAAATATCTGACAGGCTCTTGTCCTTTTTGGCAACAAAAAACTTTTCCTTCTTGCCCTTGTATTGAGTCTTTTTCTTGTCATTAGACTCCTTTATTTTCTCTGGACAGTCTGCAACAACATGTCCTTGTCTATTACAACAATAGCATACAATTTTTGATAGTGTTGCTTTGCTAGACTTGGACTTTTTCCTGTCTTTCTTTGAAGACTTTGTATTCTGATAATAGTCTTCTTTACCCTGTGAAGTAGATGGCCTTGTCCTCCACTGTTTCTTCTTTAAGAACTTCTGAAAATATCTTGTGAAGGCAGCAAAGTCCTCATCACTTTCACTGCTTTCAAATTTTCTGCTTGCTGACTCATCTGACTCAGTTTCAGCTGCTTTTGGAGGTGAAGTTGGTGACTTACTTCTGTACTTTCTGGGGGCTTCTGTTTTGAAGGCCACTATCTTTATGTTCACTTCTTGTTGATTTCTCCTCTTCTTTCCTCACCAATAACTGCATTTCATAGGACAGCAGTTTGCCAAACAGTGTTGGTGGAGGAATTTCTGCTAACTTTGTCATTTCCCTAGTGGCACAGATCTTGGTGTCCCAATCTTTTGTAAGGGACCTTAAGAACTTATCATTGAGCTCATAATTACTGAACTCTCTGCCATAGGACATAAGCTCATTCACAATCCTATAGAACTTTTTATAGCATTCAGTTATGCTATCAGCTTTACCTTGTCTAAAACTTTCATATTCTTGATTGAGCAAGGATTTTCTGTCTTGCCTCACTTCTTCAGAACCCTCCATATACACTACCAAGGTATCCCACATCTCCTTAGATGTCTTGCAGTGTATCAAATTCTGAAAAGTTGCATCATCTATAGCACTCACAATGATGTTCCGAGCCCTTTTGTCCATTGTGGCTAGAACAATCTCATCCTTTGTCATTTCAGAGAAATCCTTAGGTGTTCTCTGATTTGCATCTAAGACTGAAACCTTCATAGGCACATATGACCCTTCTTTCACTGTGATATAAATCCTAGGGTCTGAGACTTCCATAAACAGTCTCACCCTTTCCTTCCAGATACCAAAGATCTCTTTCCTACATATGGGTAACTTCATGGATCCCAATTCCTTGTGATTCTCAATGGAACCCATGGTTCTTGATTTTCTTGATTTTATAATTTTACTTAGACTGAATCTGCCAACAGGATCTACTCAGACAGTTATGTCTCTTTTTGAGTAACCTCCCTCTGATACCACTTGAAAGATATTATACCTAATCACCTAGAGGGGGTGAATAGGTGACTTAAATCTTTTTAACTTTTCTAGGCAGAATTCAACTTATAACACAGAATTAAATCTACTTGTACACATCAATCATACAACAATCACAGAAAATCACAAGCACACAGTAGACACCCAGATTTATAGTGGTTCCCCAAGCTTTGGGTACATCCACTTTCCCCCTTCGCCTATCTAGCAGTGTACTATATTCGGCCAAACTTCTCCACTATCTCAGAACCCCAAAACTGGTTCCTACAGCTCAGGCCCAAGGCCCTACAACTCAGCTTCTTCACAAAGCCTACACTCAACCACCAAGTGTTGAATTCTGTGAAGTGAAAGTGGGTGAATGGAAGGCTTGGGAAACCTATCCGCGCAGACTACGCGGACAGGGTTGGCGGACTGCTAGGTCAGCAGGAATGTTGCAGGCGGTTTGCTCTATGGCGGCCTGGGCAGTCTGTTCGCGCGGACTACGCGGACAGCAGCGGCGGTCTGACAGGCCAGTGTATGCTCAGCAGGCGGTTGACTCCCAGGAAGTAACCGGGCGGATAGGAATGCTATCCGCGGAGTCCGGCATGAAGTGGACTGAAGAACTGGAGCTCGGCAGACCGGTTTGGCAGTTGTCTTGGTCTTTCTCTAGTGAAGCGGCAAGTGGAAGCCGCGGAGACCGCCGGTCAGCGCGGACAGAAACTGGAGGTCGCCCGGTATGGCGGGTTAGATCCAGTGTCCGCCAGTAAGTGCGGACTGGCCCTTGCGGCCAGTGGACTGGACTTGGTGTGATCTGAACCAAGTCCAGGATGGCTCAGTCCGGGGAGATCGCGCAGTGGAGCGCGGGCTGGTTTCTCAGTCCGCCAAGCGTAGTAGAAGTGCTGTTGCCTTGTTTGCTAGCTTGGGGAAATGCGGACTGGAGAATTGCTTGTGCAGGAGCATGCAGACTGGAGCCAGAGTCCGCTGAGTCCGGTTTATCCTTGTGATGAGGATATGGACTCAGGAGTTGCGGACTGGAGTCTGCTGTTAGCAGACTGGATTGGCGTGTCCGCTAAGTCCGGAGGTGCCTTGGCAATGAGGCAATGGACTTGGGATATGCGGACGGTAGCCGGGTGTCCGCTGAGTCCGGCAGGTGCCTTGATGGCGAGGCTACGGGCTCGGGTTTTGCGGGCTGATGCCTTGTCCGCAGAATGGTGGACACGGCTGTTGTGGAGTCCGGCTGTGGTGGTCCTGGATTGGTCTCTGGCGGCAAGGCGGGCTGGATATTGGAGTCCGGCCTTGGAGAAGCTGGGGCGGACTGGCTATCTGCACAGGAGCGGCGAACTGGTATGTGTGTCCGCGGGCTGGCGGACACACTTGTTCTAGCTGCGGGATGTGGCGGTGATCCTATCGGCTAGGGAGGTGACCATACTCATCATCGTGCCTATAAATAGGACCCATGTCACATCAGGAGAAACGGACCTAGACCGAAGTAAGTGAACAGTAATTGAGCTCGCGTAAGTTGCTGCGGTCTGGACTTTAGTGTCCGCGCGGATAGAGAGTTGACCCGGTTGTGCTGTGCAGGTTGTGCGGATAGCGCTGGAAAGCCAGGACTTGGCTCTGATTGCGGTCAGGGACAGTGCGGACTCTGCGGTTAAGCAACAGGCGGTAAACAGCAGGTCGCGGATTGCGACCAGGCGGTCTTCTCTTTGGCAACTTGGTTCGGGGTTCAGGAAGTCGCCTGCTTCAGGCGGACTGTTCCATTCGGTGACGCAGCTAAGCATTGGAATAAGGGTGAGTCCGCGCGGCTTGGGTTGCGGTCTGGCGATCTGGCGGACTGAGCGGACTCCACAGCAGTAGGTCGGCGGCTTGTTGATTATGTCCGCGCGGCTTGTTTTTTGTTCTTGTCTTTGTGACTGTCTCTGCTCTCCCGGTGTTGGGTTTTGGTGCAGCATGTCTTGCCATGTATGTCTCGCCTTGTAAAGAAGTTTGCTCTTGATCAATAAAGAAGCTTGTGCTGCATGTGTTGCTGGTTGTTACTGCTTTGTTGAGATAACCCCTGCTAACTGCACGATCCGGGAAAACTTTCAACATTATAAGTGGGCGTATTCTCCTTCGGTTTGTTGAGTTTTCAACAGGGTATCCAAGGGGGCGTCTGCGGTTTGTTGAATTTTAACATGGTATCAGAGCCAGGTTGTTGGAGTGGTCAAGCAGTGCTCAATGGAAGTAGTTGCTCTTCTGAAGAGGAAACCAGTGGTAGAACCATGGCAGTGGAGGATGCAAGCTGTCTTGGAATTGATCTCCTTACAGAGACGAACTGTGAACGGTGGAAGTCCTGTATGAAGAGCTTTCTTCTTGGCGAGGACCTTTGGGAGGTTGTATGCGGAGCAGGAAGACAAGAGGATACTGCTGGCAATGCTGAGGCGATGAGAGCTTGGAAGGAGGCAAATGCGAAAGCGGAGTCTATTCTCAAGCAGGTGATCTCATCGGAGCTCTTGGACCACATCAGTGGATGTCGGTCAGCTGCGGAGGTCTGGAATTCCCTTGATGGGTTGTTCAGGAAGGAGGTGAAGATTGCTGCGGAAGATGGTCCCTCTACTTCATATCAGGAAGAAAGGAGTGTTTCTCCTAGGCGTGATAGGAAGAGGAAGGAAGGACCATGGTGCTATAAATGCAAGCAACAAGGTCATCTTCGGAAGGAGTGCAAGGTTACCTTGCTCTCGGCGAACGTTGCTCAGGTAGGGAGGAAGGAGAAGAACGTGGTTGGGATATCAACTAGTTCTGGAGCTGATCGGATGAATGCCTGTGATAGTGCTGCTATCTGGCATGAAAGACTGGGGCATGTAGGGATGGACAAGCTGAAAGCAATGGCGGGAAGAAGACTCGTAAGAGGGTTGCCTAGATTGTCATCCTATGACGATGGTCGGGGGTGTGCGGGATGTCAGGAAAGTGGAGCCTATCGCTTCATGGTTGATAAAGCACAATCCAGATGCAATGCACCATTGGCGGTTGTCCATTGTGCTCTGGTGGGACCGACCGTCACGGCCAGTCTTGGAGGCAGCAGGTTCATGCTGATATTGGTTGATGACTATTCTAGGTATACTTGGGTATACTTTATGAAGAAGAAGTCCAATATGGTACGCTTGTTTGTGTAGTTCAAGAAGCTTGTGGAAGGCCAGCTTGGCCGGAGGATCAAGGTGTTGAGGACAAGTATCGGTGGTGAGTTTGGCTCAACCGAGTTCTCACGCTTTTGCAGGAAGCAAGGGATCCGGATGGAGCTCTCTTGTGGACATACTTCACAACAGGGTAGTATTGCAGCTCGGATGTTCCGTTGGTTAACGGAGACCTGCAAGTGTTGGCTTCAGAGTAAAGGCATTCCGAAGGCTCTTTGGGCGGAAGGAATAGCCTGTGCTGCTCATGTCATCAACCGGATGACTCTTAGTCTGATCATAGTGAAGACTCCTTATGAGCTGATGTTCGGAGTGAAGCCCTCAGTGAAGCACCTTCGGGTGTTTGGATCTACCTGCTATATACACTCTCCGGGTGCTCTCAAGACAAAGCTAGTCTTTGTTGGGTATGATGAGCAGAGAAGAAGATGGAGGTGTATGGATCCTGCGACGAAGAAACTCATAGTGTCGAGAGACATTGTTTTCGATGAGTTGACGCCGTATTGGGGTAGCTCTTATGTGGAGCTAGAGATAAGCAGGTCAGATGGTGGGCTGAAGGAGGCTGCTGCTAAGGAAGTGGAGTTGCCTGAGTCACCAGGTGCTCCAGGTTGTTCTAGCTCCGGGGCAAAGGCGTCAGAGTCGGGAAGAAGGGGGAGCGATGCTCTAGGTTCTTCTGGCTCGAAGGCGGAGGCTTCCGGTTCAGGAAGCAAGGGGAGCGATGTTCTAGGCAGTTCTTGTTCAAGAGGGGAGTCTTCTGGTTCAGGTAGCAGGAGGAGCATTGCTCCAGATGCTTTTGGTTCCAGTAAGGATGCGTCTTGTTCAGGGAGCAAAGGGAGCATTGTTCCGGGTTTACCCGGAAACGGAGCTGGTTCAATAGCAGCGGAGGTGGTTAGCCATGATCAGGTTCTTCGGAGATCGAAGAGGATCAGTAAGCCACCAGCTCGATATAGTGAAGGGAACACGGCGGACTTGGTTCCGTGTTTCCTTGTTAGCCCTCAGGTCGAGCAAGGTTCTTCTGGCTGTGATGACCCCACTAGAATCAAGGAGGTGGTTGACACCAAGTCTGAAGAGGTGACTTCTCTCAGAGGCAACGAGGCTTGGACTTCAGTGTCCAAGAAAGTTGGTGATACTCCTGTGATGCAAGAGTGGGGTTGAAGCTGAAGAAGGCAGAGGGAAGCATGACTCCTTTTTGGAGATGCTGGAGGGCTCCCTCATGGTCCATGATATGCGGGGCGAGGACTATGTCTTGGACATCTCTTCGTAGATGCTATCAGAAGGACCAGGTGCAAGGTTACGGGAGCTGCTGGAGTTATTCACCACTTCTCACTTCAAGGGGGAGTGTTGAATTCTGTGAAGTGAAAGTGGGTGAATGGAAGGCTTGGGAAACCTATCCGCGCGGACTACGCGGACAGGGTTGGCGGACTGCTAGGTCAGCAGGGATGTTGCAGGCGGTTTGCTCTGTGGCGGCCTGGGCGGTCTGTTCGCGCGGACTACGCGGACAGCAGCGGCGGTCTGACAGGCCAGTGTATGCTCAGCAGGCGGTTGACTCCCAGGAAGTAACCGGGCGGATAGGAATGCTATCCGCGGAGTCCGGCATGAAGCGGACTGAAGAACTAGAGCTCGGCAGACCGGTTTGGCAGTTGCCTTGGTCTTGCTCTAGTGAAGCGGCAAGTAGAAGCCACGGAGACCGCCGGTCAGCGCGGACAGAAACTGGAGGTCGCCCGGTATGGCGGGTTAGATCCAGTGTCCGCCAGTAAGTGCGGACTGGCCCTTGCGGCCAGTGGACTGGACTTGGTGTGATCTGAACCAAGTCCAGGATAGCTCAGTCCGGGGAGATCGCGCAGTGGAGCGCGGGCTGGTTTCTCAGTCCGCCAAGCGTAGTAGAAGTGATGTTGCCTTGTTTGCTAGCTTGGGGAAATACGGACTGGAGAATTGCTTGTGCAGACCGGTTTGGCATGAAGCAGAGTCCGGCATGAAGCAGACTGAAGAACTGGAGCTCGGCAGACCGGTTTGGCAGTTGCCTTGGTCTTGCTCTAGTGAAGCGGCAAGTGGAAGCCGCGGAGACCGCCGGTCAGAGCGGACAGAAACTGGAGGTCGCCCGGTATGGCGGGTTAGATCCAGTGTCCGCCAGTAAGTGCGGACTGGCCCTTGCGGCCAGTGGACTGGACTTGGTGTGATCTAAACCAAGTCCAGGATAGCTCAGTCCGGGGAGATCGCGCAGTGGAGTGCGGGCTGGTTTCTCAGTCCGCCAAGCGTAGTAGAAGTGTTGTTGCCTTGTTTGCTAGCTTGGGGAAATGCGGACTGGAGAATTGCTTGTGCAGGAGCGTGCGGACTGGAGCCAGAGTCCGTTGAGTCTGGTTTAGCCTTGTGATGAGGATATGGACTCAGGAGTTGCGGACTGGATTGGCGTGTCCGCTAAGTCCGGAGGTGCCTTGGCAATGAGGCAATGGACATGGGATATGCGGATGGTAGCCGGGTGTCCGCTGAGTCCGGCAGGTGCCTTGATGGCGAGGCTGCGGGCTCGGGTTTTGCGGGCTAATGCCTTGTCCGCAGAATGGCGGACACGGCTGTTATGGAGTCCGGCTGTGGTGGTCCTGGCTTGGTCTCTGGCGGTAAGGCGGGCTGGATATTGGAGTCCGGCCTTGGAGAAGCTGGGGCGGACTGGCTATCTACACAGGAGCGGCGAACTGGTATGTGTGTCCGCGGGCTAGCGGACACACTTGTTCTAGCTGCGGGATGTGGCGGTGATCCTATCGGCTAGGGCGGTGACCATACTCATCATCGTGCCTATAAATAGGACCCATGTCACATCAGGAGAAACAGACCTAGACCGAAGTAAGTGAACAGTAATTGAGCTCGCGTAAGTTGCTGCGGTCTGGACTTTAGTGTCCGCACGGATAGAGAGTTGACCCGGTTGTACTGTGCAGGTTGTACAGATAGCGCTGGAAAGCCAGGACTTGGCTCTGATTGCGGTCAGGGACAGTGCGGACTCTGCGGTTAAGCAACAGGCGGTAAACAGCAGGTCGCGGATTGCGACCAGGCGGTCTTCTCTTTGGCAACTTGGTTCGGGGTTCAGGAAGTCGCCTGCTTCAGGCGGACTGTTCCATTCGGTGACGCAGCTAAGCATTGGAATAAGGGTGAGTCCGCGCGGCTTGGGTTGCGGTCTGGCGATCTGGCGGACTGAGCGGACTCCACAGCAGTAGGTCGGCGTCTTGTTGATTGAGTCCGCGCGGCTTGTTTTTTGTTCTTGTCTTTGTGACTGTCTCTGCTCTCCCGGTGTTGGGTTTTGGTGCAGCATGTCTTGTCATGTATGTCTCGCCTTGTAAAGAAGTTTGCTCTTGATCAATAAAGAAGCTTGTGTTGCATGTGTTGCTGGTTGTTACTGCTTTGTTGAGATAACCCTGTTAAATTTTCTCAACGTGGTCAGCAAGATAGCCCAAACGCCAAATTAATATCTTCGGAACTACCCAGTTCGCACGTTGAACCAGCGGAAACCAAGGACTAGAGGAACAAAGGTAAATCACAACAAACAATGGAAGCACAAGCAGGTCTATTATTCATTCACTTCTTTACAATGCGAGGCATACATAGCGAGACATGATTTTGCTAGTATAACAGCTGAAAAACAGAAGCACCAAAAAACAAGCCGGGCGGACAGAACCCGAGTCCGCCGAGACCGCGAGGTCGCCGAAGCCGCCCGAACTATGCTACAATCCGCCGAATACCACGGAGCCCGCCGAAGCCGCGAGGCCGCACGGACACACCGTTATTCGCCTTCTGCTGAACCCGAACTGAGGAACACCCCTACCCGCCTGAAGCCGGCGGACAGGTTATTGAAGCTGGCAAAGATGAAACAGAACTGACAAGCCATAGAGAGACCTCCTGCTGAGTCCGCAGAGACCGCACACTTCCAAGCACTTGACCTAAGTCACAACCAAACTCCTGGCTCCTTGAAGTTATCCGCGCGACCTGCACACAGCAAACCGTCAGCCTGAAACAATCCGTGCGGACTGGCAAACACAGACCGCAACACTTCGCACACCCCAACTTACTGTTCACTCAAGTTACTGTAGATGTGCCAGGGGGGTCCTATTTATAGGCCGGGTGAGGAGTGTGGTCACCGCCCAAGAGATAGCGACACCGCCCCAGCCCGCGCGAATACAAACCACCGTCCGCTGAGTCCGCGAGGACTTAGCCGGTCACCAAGGAAAAACGCCAGGAGCAAGGCAACCATTGACGAACCCTCTCCTGTCCGCCTAAGCTAAGCGGACAAGGCATCAGCCCGCAATGCTCCAACCGCTTCAGGACAGCAAACCCCCTTCAATGGTTGTCCGCACCAACCCGAGGCAGTCCGCAAGACTCACACCTCAATCCGCCACAAGTCCACGACCAAAGGCAGCTAAACACAGACCGCCCGGTCACAGCGGACTCGGCGGATACGGCGGACACACTGATCTCGGCACCAAGTGTGACCAAGCCCAGAACCATAAGGGGCTAATGCGAGCTTGGCGGACGCAAAACTCCAGTCCGCCAAAACACCACAGCGCAGACTGCCACAGTCCGCGAGATCCTCGCACTCCTGCCCTATCACAGCGATCAATCCCGGACTCCAAAACCAGGCCGCCACAACGATCTCCACAGCAACTCCCTGTTGTGCCATCAGAGCTCGACAAGGCCTCAGCCAAGCTCTAAGATTAGTCCGCAACAGCCAATACCGCGGACACATCAGTCCGCAAGCTTCCCGCGGACAAGAGCCAACCCGCCTTTCAGCACAAGCTTGCACCCGCGACCACTGAGCAAAGCACCAGTCCGCAAGCCTCTCTATCCGCAGATACCAGGCCGCACCAAACTGCGGACTCCATGCAACAACCCGCTCAGAACACAGCCGGCTTCCACCAGACTTTTCACCAGGCCGCAAACCTCAGTCCGCCCAGTCCGCCCAGTCCGCCAAGGCTGTCCGCCACAGGCCGCGCGGCCTGTCCCGTCACCCACTTCCACTTCACAAATTTCAACACTCCCCCTTGAAGTGAGAAGTGGTGACCAAGCCCAGCAAGCTGCGCAAGCGTTCAAAAGGCCCCTTCGACAGTGGCTTCGTGAAGATGTCAGCAAGATTATCCTCACTCTGAACATGCCCGACCAGCAGAGACCCCTCCAACACCTTCTCCCTGATGAAGTGGTGATCAATCTTTATATGCTTGGTCCTGGCGTGACACACTGGATTGTTAACCAGTTTGAGAGCACTCTCATTGTCACCCCGGAGTAAAGTAGGCCCTTGCACTTCTTCATGAACATCCTCTATAAGCCTCCTCAACCAAACGGCTTCCCGAGCAGCCAAGGCCGAAGCCTTATACTCCGCCTCCGTGGTTGAAACCGACACTGAGTCCTGCTTCTTGCTACACCACGAGATGCTAGCTGAACCGCAAGTGAACACATAACCTGAAGTAGACCTTCGATCATCTGAATCACCGCCATAGTCAGCATCCGTGTACCCGAGCAACGCAACCTCCTCGTCCCTTCTATAGAGGAGTCCCATGTCAGAAGAAGCCTTGACATACTTCAGAATTCCCTTCGCCGCCACTAGATGAGATTGCCTTGGTTCAGCCATATACCGACTTACTCGGCCAACAGCATAAGTGATATCCGGCCTTGTAATCGTCAGGTAAATCAAGCTCCCAACAAGAGCCCTGAACACCAAGGGATCATGAAGAACCCTTCCCTCATCCCGTCGAAGCTTCAGCCCAGATTCCAGTGGAGTAGAGCACTTCTTCCCTTCGCCCATGCCAAACCGCTTCACAATGCGATCAGCATACCCTTTCTGGCTAATGAGAACCCCGCACTCCTTCCTCTCCACTTCCAGACCAAGAAAGTGATGCAACTCTCCCAAGTCTTTCATCTCGAAGCGTATAACAAGCTCTGCCCTGAGCCTTGCTACTTCCTCCTCCGAGTTTCCTGTGATGATCATATCATCCACATACAGCAGGACCAAGACTCTTAGCTCTCCCTTCTTCTTGACGAACAAGCTTGAATCCGAGTTAGAAGCCAGGTATCCACAGAATTGCAAGTACTCTGCAATCTTCTCATACCACGCTCGAGGAGCTTGCTTCAACCCATAGAGAGCCTTCCTGAGTTTGCAGACATAGTCCGGATGCTTCTCAGAGACAAAACCAAGCGGCTGATCCATGAAGATGTCCTTGTCAATCTCTCCGTAAAGAAAGGCATTCTTCACATCGAGTTTCCACAACCTCCATCCCTTGCTAGCAGCCAAGGCGATCACCACCCTTACAGAAGTCATCTTCGCAACTGGACTGAATGTCTCCTCATAGTCTTCTCCATACTGCTGTGAGAATCCTCTAGCGACCAGGCGAGCCTTGAACCGATCAATGCTCCCATCAGCCTTCTTCTTCAACTTATACACCCACTTGCAAGTAACCGGAGTAACGCCATCAACCTTGGGCACAAGATCCCAGGTTTCATTCTTCTTCAGAGCATCAATCTCTTCATTCATGGCATCATCCCACTCCTTCACTCCAGTGGCCTCGTTGAAGTTTGCAGGCTCTCGCTCATCCAGAGGACCTGCAAAGAAGCAGGAGACAAAGCTCACTGCATTCACATCACAGTACCGAGCCGGTGGCTTAACCACCCTCTTCGATCTCCGAAGACACGGCTCCTTGCTCACGGCTTCCGTTGCTTCTTCAGGATCCACTCCTACCTGGGGCAAGCATTGAGCAGTGCTCCCCCTGCTTCCTGAGCCAGAAGGCTCAGCCTCGGAATTCGAAGCAACAGGAGCTGCTGGTGAAACAGCAAGCTCCTCTTCCAAGCCTTCAGCAGCCTCCACCGGTGCTTCATCATCCTTGCTAGTTCCGGTTAGCTCCACCGAGCCACCTCCATATGACGTCAGCTCGTCGAAGACAACGTCTCTTGACACCACGAACTTCTTCGTCACAGGGTCCATGCACTTCCATCCCTTCTTTCGCTCATCATAGCCAACAAAGACAAGTTTCCTTGCCTTCGCATCCAGCTTTGTCCGTGAAGCATCCGGGACATGCACGTAGCAAGTTGAACCGAACACCCTAAGGTGTTCAACACTCGGCTTCTCCTTCAGCAACAGCTCAATAGGAGTCTTCATGTTGATAGGGCTGAGTGGCATCCAGTTGATAACATAAGCAGCACAAGACATTCCCTCCGCCCAAAAGGACCTTGGGATATCTTTCGCATGCAGCCAGCATTTGCAGGTTTTTGTCAAATGACGGATCTTCCGCTCCGCTACCCCATTTTGTTGTGGAGTGTGAGCACAAGTAAGCTCTCGTTGGATCCCGTGCTTCCTGCAGAAGTTAGAAAACTCGGAAGAGACAAACTCCCCCCCGTTATCAGTTCTAAACTTCTTAACCCGCAAGCCAAGCCGGTCTTCTACCAACTCCTTGAACTCCACGAACAAACGGAAGGCTTCCGACTTCTCCTTTAAGAAGTACACCCAAGTATACCTTGAGTAGTCATCAATCAAGACAAGCATGTATTTGCTTCCACCAAGGCTGGCAGTAACCGTCGGTCCCATCAGGTCGCCATGAATACACTCCAATGATTTCTTGCTCCTTGTTTGTGATTTATCAAACGGAAGGCGATGTGCCTTACCGTATTGACAGCCCGCACAAACATGCCCATCACCAAAGGAGGACAACTTCGGCAACCCCCTCACCAGACTTCTACTCGTCATTGCCTTTAGCTTGTCCATGCCAACATGCCCCAGCCTCTCATGCCAGATAGCCGCACTATCATTGGCCCTCATTCTATCAACATAAGCACTGGTGGAAAGAACATACAAGCTCTTCACCCTTCTCCCAACATGAGCAACATCAGCCTTCACCGCTGATACGTTGCGAAGGAACCTCACGTCTGTTGGCCCAAACAGAACGTGATACCCAGCGTCCACCGCATTGGTCACCGAGAAGAGGTTCTTCTTCATGCCCGGTACGTGATACACACTCCTTAACGTAAGTGGCCCCTGATCACTACCCAATGACACGACCCCCTCTTTCTCTACTGCATAAACAGTATTATCAGCAGTGATAATAGCTTCATTACCTGAGTAAGCCTGCATGGAGGTGAACATCGATTTGTCTCCGGTGAGGTGATGACCACACCCAGAGTCCACGATCCACTCGCCGTTGAAGTCCTCAGCAGACAAGGCCCGGACACAAGTGCCCGTCAAGAAAGCTCCGCCCCATTCTGCTTCTTCACTTCTCGAACAAGCTTCCTCCTTTCCCGCAGCATGCCCAGGCTGCAGTTTGACCTTGCAGTCCTGCTTGAAGTGCCCACGCTGATGATACCGGTAGCACTTCAGATTCTTCTTCCAGTCCTTAGGAGCATTGCTCCTCTCCGGCGGATATGAAGTTGAAGTCTCCTTCTCAACAGCGGCCTGCACCTTCTTCTTCTTCCCTTCCCATCCTTTCTTCTTTCCTGAGAAGAGAGCTTCGCTGCCTTCCTGATTCAGGTTCACTCCAGCCATCTGCCTTGCTAAGCTCTCCTGCGAGGCAAGCAGATTCTCCAGCTCCAGCAACGACGGCTGAGTAGCCCACCCTTGAACATATGTGACAAAGGCCACATACTCCTTCCGCAAGCCACGGATAATGTGCCTTTTCATTTTTGCTTCAGAGATAGGCTCATCAGGATCCAGTGCCGACAGCTCAGCACACAAGCTCTTCATCTTTAAGAAGTACTTGGAAATGGAAAGGTCTCCCTGAGTTGCCCTGGCCAACTCATTCTCCAGAAACTGAAGCCGCGCCACATTCTTCCTATTGAACAACTCATCAATGGTTGTCCAAATATCAGCAGCTGACTCACATCCAATGATGTGATCAAACAGTTTCGGAGATACAGCTCTCTTCAGAACGAACTCCGCCTTAGCATTTGTTCTTCTCCAGAGCCTCACCTGCTCAGCAGTACCGAAAGCAGCAGTGACTTCCTGCCTGTCGTCTCCACCAACGACATCCCACAGCTCCTCGCCAAGAAGATAACTCTTCATGCACGACTTCCACTTCTTGAAGTTAGTCGGCGTTAAGAGTTCAATGCCCAGACCTCTTGCTAAGCTCCCTTCCATTGCAACACCTGTTGGCAACCTTCCAGCAGCTCCGAGCAACAACACAGGTTGATCACCACGCAATCACAGAGTAACAACACTGGCTGACTTCCGCTCACGCAACTGAACCTCAATAACCTCAGAAACCTCGCTTTGATACCATGTTAAATTTTCTCAACGTGGTCAGCAAGATAGCCCAAACGCCAAATTAATATCTTCGGAACTACCAAGTTCGCACGTTGAACCAGCGGAAACCAATGACTAGAGGAACAAAGGTAAATCACAACAAACAATGGAAGCACAAGCAGGTCAATTATTCATTCACTTCTTTACAATGCGAGGCATACATAGCGAGACATGATTTCGCTAGTATAACAGCTGAAAAACAGAAGCACCAAAAAACAAGCCGGGCGGACAGAACCCGAGTCCGCCGAGACCACGAGGTCGCCGAGGTCGCCGAAGCCGCCCGAACTATGCTGCAATCCGCCGAATACCACGGAGCCCGCCGAAGCCGCGAGGCCGCGCGGACACACCGTTATTCGCCTTCTGCTGAACCCGAACTGAGGAACACCCCTACCCGCCTGAAGCCGGCGGACAGGTTATTGAAGCTGGCAAAGATGAAATAGAACTGACAAGCCGCAGAGCGACCTCCTGCTGAGTCCGCAGAGACCGCACACTTCCAAGCACTTGACCTAAGTCACAGCCAAACTCCTGGCTCCTTGAAGTTATCCGCGCGACCTGCACACAGCAAACTGTCAGCCTGAAACAATCTGTGCGGACTGGCAAACACAGACCGCAACACTTCGCACACCCCAACTTACTGTTCACTCAAGTTACTGTAGATGTGCCAGGGGGTCCTATTTATAGGCCGGGTGAGGAGTGTGGTCACCGCCCAAGAGATAGCGACACCGCCCCAGCCTGCGCGAATACAAACCACCGTCCGCTGAGTCCGCGAGGACTTAGCCGGTCACCAAGGAAAAATGCCAGGAGCAAGGCAACCATTGACGAACCCTCTCCTGTCCGCCTAAGCTAAGCGGACAAGGCATCAGCCCGCAAAGCTCCAACCGCTTCAGGACAACAAACCCCCTTCAATGGCTGTCCGCACCAACCCGAGGCAGTCCGCAAGACTCACACCTCAATCTGCCACAAGTCCACGACCAAAGGCAGCTAAACACAGACCGCCCGGTCACAGCGGACTCGGCGGATACGGCGGACACACTGATCTCGGCACCAAGTGTGACCAAGCCCAGAACCATAAGGGGCTAATGCGAGCTTGGCGGACGCAAAACTCCAGTCCGCCAAAACACCACAGCGCAGACCGCCACAGTCCGCGAGCTCCTCGCACTCCTGCCCTATCACAGCGATCAATCCCGGACTCCAAAACCTGGCCGCCACAACGATCTCCACAGCAACTCCCTGCTGTGCCATCAGAGCTCGACAAGGCCTCAGCCAAGCTCTAAGCTTAGTCCGCAACAGCCAATACCGCGGACACATCAGTCCGCAAGCTTCCCGCGGACAAGAGCCAACCTGCCTTTCAGCACAAGCTTGCACCCGCGACCACTGAGCAAAGCACCAGTCCGCAAGCCTCTCTATCCGCAGATACCAGGCCGCACCAAACCGCGGACTCCATGCAACAACCCGCTCAGAACACAGCCGGCTTCCACCAGACTTTTCACCATGCCGCAAACCTCAGTCCGCCCAGTCCGCCCAGTCCGCCAAGGCTGTCCGCCACAGGCCGCGCGGTCTGTCTCGTCACCCACTTCCACTTCACAAATTTCAACAAACCCCTGCTAACTCCACGATCCGGGAAAACTTTCAACATTATAAGTGGGCGTATTCTCCTTCGGTTTGTTGAGTTTTCAACAGGGTATCCAAGGGGGCGTCTACGGTTTGTTGAATTTTAACACCAAGGCCTAGACTCAGCCACAATAGGCCTACACTCAGAGATTCAAATCTCCTACACTCAGGCACTCAAGCCCTACACTCAGCCTTTATAATTACAGGCTTACACAGACTCAGATCCCTAAGGATCCTACAAGATAATATGAATACAAAAATTGTAACTCAACAACTCAGAGAAAAGAGAGAAGAGTTGTGAGTTTCTTGATGAGTTCTTGGAAGAACTCAGCTGAAATCAATCTGACTTGGTTTTCTTCAAAGCTTCTTGAATGTAGAACACAATAAGATTGATCCCTCCTGCAGTTGATCCTTGATCTCTGCTACTTAAGATTCAGAATAAATCTGAACCCTTCTTCTCAGCCTGGTTCTAATGGCTGACTTCTTGGATGGAGCTCTCTCTCTCCAACTACTTAGATCTTCACTTGATAGCTAGATCTTCTTTGTATAACTTGATGTGTTGATCTTCTAATCACTCCATCAATCTTCTTCTGTAGACAGTATAAGCCTATTTATAGGCCTTCTTCATAGTAACCGGCTGGTCCGGTTCATAACTGATTTCTGATAACTCTGACAGGTGCAGAAGACCGACTGGAATGACAGCTGTCAAGTCATCCAGTCAGTTCTTGAAAATTCTGTAACTGTCTGAAAGTGTCGAGACTGTCTGTCTTTAAGTGTCGACACTTATAGACTAAGTGTCGACACAAGTTGTCTAAGTGTCGACACTAGCCTACAAGGTGTCAACACAACTCCTTGTGTTGTAGATTTTATATCTCGACACTGCTTCTTCTTCATGTGTCGACACTGATAATGTGTGTCGACACAAGTACTTGTACTTCAGTATATTGCTGAATTCTTGTAAGTGTCGACACATCTCCTTTGTGTCGACACATCTTCATGTGTTGAATCTGTTAAGTGTCGACACTTCTTCTTGTTGTCGACACATGTCTTCAGTGTTGATACTTGCTGAGTGTCGACACAGCTCCTTGTGTCGACACATTCTTCTTCTGTTGAGACTTTTGCTGAGTGTCGACACATCTCCTTTGTGTCGACACTTGTACTTAGAATATTCTTGAACTTTGCTAAGTGTCGACACAGCTCCTTGTGTCGACACTTTCTTCAAGTGTTGAGTCTTCAGCTGAGTGTCGACACATGCTTTCTTGTGTCGACACTTTCTTCAAGTGTTGAGTCTTCAGCTGAGTGTCGACACATGCTTTCTTGTGTCGACACTTTCTTCAAGTGTTGACTCTTCTACTGTGTGTCGACACATTGCTCTGGGTGTCGACACTTATACTTAGTCTCTGCTGACTTTTGCTGAGTGTCGACACAGCCTCCAAGTGTCGACACTTTCTGATGTAGACACAGTTTCACTGGGTGTCGACACAACTGTTAAGTGTCGACACTGCTTCACTGCACTTTTCTTCATTGAGTGTCGACACAGCTCCTTGTGTCGACACTTCTGCCTGGTGTCGACTCAGCATCCTGGTGTCGACACAATGACTCCAAGTGTCGACACTGCTCGCCACTTCACTCTTCGGGGTGTCTACACAACTTAGTCTTCTTAAGTGTCGACACTTTCCCTCTGGGTGTCGACACATGGACTTAGAAACTTTTTCTTCTTTCCTGCAAATACTTAACCTGCACAAGTAAACTCAAAACACATCAAATACATTTTGATGTATATCATTGAGTTGGGTGAGGCTTCTTCAAATCAGGTACATTTAATACCAATGTACCCAACAGTAACCCTTTTAACTTCTCTTACTTATTTATCTTTGGTTTTTTACTGCCACTTGTACATTTTTGCTGAGACGTTCTTTTCTTTTGAATGTCTCGGGCTTGGAGCAGTAGCGGTCTGAGCAGCTATAGTTGGTGGTTTCTTGCATGAGCTTTAGTAGCAGTGGTTTTTCCCTCACCTTCGTGAGGTAGTTTTGTTGTCTTCCTTTTGTTCAAGCAAAAATTTAGATTATGTGAGTTCGTGTCCAGTTATTGACGCTTACAGTGATTTTGTTGTAAAGGTTTAGACTATTTGCTAGCTTTTATGTTATTTATTACCGACTCGTTTTGTCTACTTGCTCTCTGTGAAGGTTTTATGCTAGGTTACATGTTAGTTATTTTCAAAGTATAAAAAGATCAACGTTTGTATCTCATACTCATAGCATCTCTTTCAATTAAATATCAATCTATTTTGAATACCTATAAAAGCTCTTTTGTGCTCATACTAAATCTAGAAGTGTGCATATCATGTGTTGTCTTTTGAGTCTTCATGTTCATGTAGTATGATAAATGAATTCAACCAAAGTATTTTTTGTTGCATATATGTATATTTTTACCCATGAAATAATTGATCCACTGAACCGAGTGGCACGATTACCAAAACTTAACTAAAACTATGTTTTAATCACAACAATTTATTATTTTCACGAAAAGTATTAGGAGTAAGTTCTTGCCTGAGCGCCTGTAGTTGTCTCCTACACGGAGTGACATCACAACATGTATTTTCTCTTAATTTGATGAATTATTAAATGTTGAGAAAATGCGGGTTGTGACAGCCGGCCTCCCTTAGCCGCGCGCACATGGCACGCGGAGGCTAAGTCGCCCCCGCGACTGGCATCCCTTGGCCTTCCACCCTCTGTCGTGCGCTCGTAGCACGACCCTCCCCGACCGGCTCCGTCACTGGTCGGCCATTGCCAGCCAAGTCTTGCTGCCAATCAGCCTCCTCACCGCCGGTCGGCCCTTTGGCCGCCACCGTTCGATCGTCCTCTATGTGGTCACCACAGTCTGATGTACAGGTAACCACCTGTTATGGGCGAGTGTAAATAGTCAAAATAATATCGACATGCACATGATAAATTATTATAAAAATACATGTAACAAACTATACTAAATTGGACTGCAAATATTAAACATGATGGTTATGAATTGAGGAAAGCCGCGTAACCACTATAATCACGCATGCAGCTTATAAATAGGACCCTGGTCTCTCTTTCATTCTCACATTTTCTCTTTCTGCTTCTCCTATTACGTGTTTGAGAGCTCTACCAGAGATCTCCATCAAAAGACACCCTTGAAGATGGACAAGCACTTCAACGATTACTTGAGGATCTCCACCCACCGTCAAGCTTTCTCCCGCGAGACTTTGCACCCTGCGCATACAACACTTATTGTCCACAAAAGGACCGTCAACATTCTCTGCTCCAGCCTCAGAGTGCAAGAAGGAATCCACTAAGACTCCAGAACATGTGCTCACCACCGCAAACAAATTCAAAAACACTTAGCTTCGAGAGTGGTGGTCTGTCACACTCCGAACGTGCCTTCTTTCTCTCTCCCCACAATTGTAACGAGCAGTGGTATGTCATCATCACATTCTCTCCAAATCCATGTAAAACAACAACAAATAGTGAAATTTGGTTGGCACAGCCCCGACAACGTAGTTTTCACTCTTTTTCAGGGTTTTTCATGTAAAAAACTCTCTTGCCCATTGTTTTTTTCTCTATATGACTGTTTGCGTACTTGACCACTCAAGAGCTAAGACTTCTAATTTAGACCGGTCTACCAAAAACCTGAGTACCTGCAACAACTAATATTATTAATACATTTTTTACATAATAATAATAAGTGGTGCACGTGACAAATTATCAAGTTCATCCCCTTGTAGGAATATTAATGGCATATATTTTTAAATAAGATAGTAGATAAATAATAGAACAATATTCAACTTTAAAATTTATTAAAAAATAAAATTAGTAAGTAGAATATTTTTAAAAAAGATGTATTTACTTTATTTACTTTGTTATCAAGTTCATCCCCTTGCAATTACAATTAATACCACATATTCTTTTTTCATGTTTTTCTATATGTGGTTTGTAGAGCTGTCACTTAAAAGCGAAAACCGTAAACCTAATCGGAACCGCAAAGAACCGTTCATAAATTATTCGGGTTCCGGTTTGAATTTTGGAGCCGTGAACAACATTGGTCCGGGTGTGGTTCTTACATTTTATTATCCGGATCGGAACCGGTACCAGAACCGCAACATACAAGTCTCAAGCGGTTTTAAGATTTTTAGAGCAGATCTAAACCAGACCTAAGTAGAACTGAAACACAACCCGTTTATTATTATTATTATTATTATTATATTGTTATTATTTTATAATTTATCTATAATATTCATACTTACCATCATGAGTGAAACTAATGCAGTTTGAACACAAAGCACAATCACACTAAAGGTGATCGATTTTGGACCGAACAAAAGTTCACCCCATAAAAACCGTATGATATGATTTGACATTGGTGCGGTTTGAAGTCAATATTTACAGTGCATTTTTTTATACAGTTATATAATATATTTCAATTTTACTTTCATATTTTTTGAAATATCTTATTTAAAAAATATAGAAGATATACAACTACTATTTATTAGTAATCATGAAAGACAACTAATTGTAAACGGTTGTTACAGTTGAGCATGTCGATGAGACGTGCTCAAGCCAACTAGTATTCGTGGTAAGTCTACACGCGTAGGAAGACAATTGATACAATCTCACCGATCTTGAAAAAGACCGTCGAGAAGTGTGCAACATAATTATTTTTATTTTGATGTTGTTTATAATTTTAATATTTGTAGACCACTTTTATTTCATTCTGTTAAGTTTGGTTTTGGTTTTAGTTGAAACCAATTGGAACCGGACCGAACCGCATATAACCGAACCGAATCGATAGTGGCCGGTTTGATTTTGATTCTTGTTGAACCATAACTGAAACCGTTGAGATAACTGTTCTAAAAATTAAACTGAAACCGGAACCGGTCAAATCAAATATGAATTTAGTTCTAATTTTAAGAACCGTTACGGTAGTGATTCGGTTCATGATTAAGTATAACCGGTAGTGATTCGGTTCATGATTGGGTTCATAATTTTAGGTGATTGTTAACCGCAATCCGCAATTTTACTTGTCGCACCCCAAAATTATCCAATTTTTCGCGCCTTTTTGAAATACGCCTTATACATACAATATCAGGAAAAGTGTTCAACACGAAAGTTGTAGATATCGACGAGATCTACAACTTTCGTGTTGATCACTTTTCCTAAAAATGCATGTACAAGGTGTACTTTGGAAATATGCCAAGATTTTGCGCATTTTCAAAATACGCCTTGTACGTGCAATTTCAGGAAAAGTGTTCAACACAAAAGTTGTAGATCTCGTTTATATCTACAACTTTCGTGTTGAACACTTTTCCTGAAATTGCACGTACAATGCGTATTTCGAAAAGGCGCAAAAAATTGAGAAATTTTGGGGTGCGACTAGCCAATTACGGGTTGCGGTTAACAATCACCTAATTTTAAGACAGTTCTAATAGTTTGTTTCTTTGTGTGGTTTACCTGACCGCCATCCAATCCAATCTGCCGGCCGTCCGCCCTCTCCAGAAAACTCAGGCCCGTATTTTCTTTTTCCGTTTCTCCTGACGATCAGATCCCAAATCGAACGGCCAAATATTTCCCCGCACTAGTAGGAATATTTCTCATCTCACGCTCAACAAGTAATGCGACTCCTGGCCTACACGTGTCGAAAAGGTGATTGAGGGGGCATCCATCGTTCTTTCTTCAGCGGTTCGGCTTTCCATCGCTCCTTTTTATATCCGCTCATCTCGTTCACCAAGCTCATCTTTCTTGCATCTTCCTCTTTGCCAGCCGTTTCTAGGGTTTCCAACTAATAGAACCTCCGTTCAGCGGCTACTTCTTCCTCCAGCATCATCTGGACGCGCGCCCGCTCTGTAACCGGCGTGAGGGTTTGTGGTTGAAGAGAAAGGGAGGAGTTTCTGCGAGGCAGGTAATTTCAGTACTCCCGTTATATCTCTGCGTTCTTGCCTGCCGAAACCGAGCTCTCCGTCGACGACGACGGTGAACTGAACCAAATGGGGCTTCCGGCGACAGATCTGGTGCCGGTGATACTTGTCCGCACCAGATCTGTAGCTATTTCGCAGCCAAGCCCGCAGATCTGTGCTTATTTCTTAATTTTTTTGTTTCAGTTTCCCTGTTATTTTGTTGTATTCTATGGGTTTTCCTGTTTTTCTATTCGCCACTAGGATCAAGATGAAAAAGATATTGTAAAATCTAATCACCTAGCTCACAATTTGATGATCTTTTGCTGTAGTCTTGGTCTTATCTCGATCAACATGTGATATTCTATTTATGTTATCTTTGATGCAAAATCTTCATCAATTTGGTGATAAAAGGACCCCCTTCATTAATAGGTTAAAATTTATGTTTTTGCTCATTGGATATATATATATATATATATATATATATATATATATATATAGACACACACACACACACACACACACACACACACACACATATATATTCAGTTCATTTGTGTTCAACCCTTTTAATGGTTTCAAGTTACATGTATTGATTACATGTCACCTCTTTAATACATCCTTATGAAGATGCTCATAAATTATGGCCTTTTCCTTTCAGCAAGGGATGCAATGAATGTCTTTTTTCAGTTTTTTTTTCCTATAGAAAAAGTTTGGTTCATGTGTAAATGTCCTATGAATTGCCGCATGATGAATTGGTGATCTTTATGGACTAGCATTTGTTCCGTGTATTGCGATGGTGAATTTTCCTATGAATTGTTCCATTTTAAGGTTGTTCACTCATGAGTTGGTTCATTGTTCCACTGTATATATGTATAAATTAATCTCGAATTTTTTCCTTAGATGAGTAAAGGAGTACTGGCCACCTGTGAAACAAATGTCGTCTTAGGCTTTGTTTGGGAGGACTTATTTTCAGCGGTCAAGCAGTTACGACCGCATGTACCGGTACATGCGGTCGTAACCGCTTGACCGCTGAACATAAGTCCCCCCAAACGCAGCCTTAATCTAGTGAGTTTTTTTTTGATAAAGAAGTTCTGGAAAGAATAATGGAATTGTTTGCTCATCAATTTCTGAGCATGCACATGCAAACAATATGACCCATGGGAAGTTGTGGAAAGATTTAAAAGGGAAAGAAACGAGATTGGGATGGAACAATGTTTGTGTTCTTAGATAACTGTACAAAAATGTTTTATTTTTATTTTTATTATAAATACTGTAATCCAGTTATTATCGGATGCTACATTAAAAACTGAGCACAATGTAATTGCCACATGATCTATAACAAAAATGCCATCATTCACCAAACAATTCAATGTTTGCTTCATTGAACTGTACTGTGTTGCTATTGTGTGAAGATTGAAGGAACACTCATTTGGGGTTTGCATAGGCGTTCTGTTTTGTTGATTTGTTCTGTTTTGTTGATTTGGTCTGTTTTGTTGATTTGGTCTGTTTTGTTGATTTGGTCTGTTTTGTTGATTTGGTCTGTTTTGTTGATTTGGTCTGTTTTGTTGATTTGGTCTGTTTTGTTGATTTGGTCTGTTTTGTTGATTTGGTCTGTTTTGTTGATTTGGTCTGTTTGTTTGATTTGTTCTGTTTCCTGAAACCTTTTTTTACGCCCTCTTTTATAATTTTTTCTCAATCGCACTAGTGGTCTATTTACTAGTTGAGAAAAGTGACTGTGTTTCAGGCGAATTACTGGATTTCTTATATTTTAGTACACCCCAGTCTTCATCAATCTCAGTAAATAAATAATTTCATTCATTATGAACAGATGATGTCGAGGATAGAAGTTGCACGAATCATTACAAAAAGAGATTTCAAAGTATTAGAAGGATGGATTTTAGAATGATAGTTTACAACTCTTATCAAATATTTTGAGATTATACTGATTCTTCAGATTGTGCATGGATTTGCTTTTCTCAATTATTATTTGTATTCTGCAGTATGTTATGTCATATTGGTTTTTCATTCTTCTACATAGCTATTTTCTTTCATTTCTGTGTTTTTCATCCTAAAACTTTAGTTTGCATTATATGAGGATTTGGCCGGTAACAATTATGATATGAGCATTTTTTTGCCTCTCCTTTTGGTTATTTTGAAGCTTCAATGTAACATGATGAATAATTTCATTATGAATTTTATTGATGCAGGACGTGTGGATGTTTTAATGGAGTCAAAAGGTGGGAAAAAGTCCAGTAGTAATTCCTTACAGTACGAAGCTCCTCTTGGCTACAGCATTGAAGATGTTCGACCGAATGGTGGAGTGAAGAAATTCCAATCTGCTGCGTACTCCAACGTACAGGACTCGAAATTCCCTGTTTTTGAATCTCCATTCAGTTTCTATTCTTTAACTACCCGTATGCATTCTAATATGTTTACATGGTTAAAATTTCTTGCAGTGTGCTCGCAAGCCATCCTGATAAGTCTTTGGATTCTCCCTTGTTAGAGTAGGATTTCCCTTTACTGTCACTCTGATTCTAGTTTATAGAAGCTCACCAATAACCCATCTGCACTCTTTCAACCTCTCTGGTTTTCTCACTCTCTCTTCTCCGGCATCCTCGTCTTTTCCCACAAGCTGAACCTGATGGACTCCCCTATTGGATTTGAGGGCTATGAGAAGCGCCTTGAGATCACCTTTTCGGAAGCCCCTCTGTTTGTCGATCCTCATGGCCGGGGTCTCCGGTCACTCACTCGGCCCCAGATCGACTCCATCTTAGATGCTGCAAAGTGCACTATTGTTTCACAGCTTTCCAACAAATACTTTGATTCGTATGTGCTGTCTGAATCAAGCCTCTTTCTGTACCCGCACAAGATAATTCTGAAAACCTGTGGAACTACAAAGCTCCTTCTGTCTATTCCTGTGATCCTTGATCTTGCTGATATGCTTATGCTCTCCGTAGCAGCAGTGAAATATTCTAGAGGAAGCTTCATATTTCCTGGAGCTCAGCCTGCTCCTCATCGAAGCTTCTCGGAGGAGGTCGCTGTACTGAACCAGTTCTTTGGTTGCCTTGCCTCTGGTGGTAGTGCTTATGTTATCGGTGACCCTGCTGTTCTTAACTGCAACTGGCATGTTTATTATGCCACCGAGAAGCCTGAACTTCCATTGGTGACCCTTGAAATGTGCATGACTGGATTGAACAATGAAAGGGCAAAAGTTTTCTTCAAGAATTCTGAACTTGGGCATGTTTCATCTGCCAAAGATTCTGGTATTTGTGATATCATTCCTGAAATGGAAATCTGTGATTTTGAATTTGACCCCTGCGGCTACTCTATGAATGGCATCAATGGCAAGGCCCTTTCCACCATCCATGTTACTCCTGAGGATGGATTCAGCTATGCAAGTTATGAAGCCATGGGTTTTGAACCAGGTGCAATCAGCTATAACAATCTGATTGAGAGGGTGCTTAGGTGCTTCGAACCTCTGAATTTCTCTGTGGCGGTTACCATCTTTGGCGGCCGCCCATTGGCCTGTTCCTATGGCCAGAAGCTGGAGATTGATGGATACAACTGCAAGGATCATGTCCAGCAGGAACTTCCGGGAGGTGGACTTCTTATGTATCAGAACTTCATGCTATCAACTGAAGGGCCAGGCTCTCCAAGGTCCATCCTCCATTGCTGGGAGTGTGAGGATGCTGAGAAGAGGGTGAAGGGCAAAGAGATGGTGTTCTGAGGTCATGGTGTTATTGGTGAAAGGCTCTTGTTATGTTTTTTTTTTACTAGTCATCGTTTGATGAACTGCGTTGTGTGTCTGCTATTTGCTTTGTGTGTTTTTCATGGATTCTGCTTCTGCTTTTATTTTCAATAAATGACTGAGTGCGACGGTTGGCTTGACCTTTCCGTCCACTATCAGTAGAATTGTTCTGCTTTGCATTGACCTTTCCTTCAATCAAAATGTTTTTTAGGAAAATGTATTTGCTTATTGTATTTTATTATTTAGCATTGGATATCTAATTTATGCCAGCCACTGTCTATGGTCTCACTTGTTTTATTGTTGCTTCCCTTGCTCTTCAACATTTTGAGGTCTCACCTTTGTGATTCTGATTCAAGAACTTTTCTATTTTCTTATATCTAAATTTGAAATTTGAGGAAAACAACCATATTTAAAAATATGTAAGCGTCTGCATTTGATCCCTTTTTCAGCCTATGGCTTCAATTTGATTGCAACAATTTCAAGAGATTTTGAGCTTAATCCTGATTTTTTTGCTCCATATTTGTTTTGATCTAAAATCGTTTTGTGAACACTCCAGATTATGGCGGCACAGTGGTAGCGGTCGTAAACTCGTGGGTTAAATTGTCATTGGTTAAGGATCATTTAACAGACATCATTAGATTGAACATGAAACTGGATTAAGTTTCTTAAAGTGGGTGTTAACCAATGACAATTTGACCTTCATGGGTTCATGACTGCCACCACCGTGTGCGTCAAACGAAGCCTATATATCTTTGTAAATTATTATTATCATCTATTTATTTCGATGGAATTGATGTATTTTCTATTTACGGTAAAATGATTTTATTTGAACCTTTGGAAATAAAAAGAATTGATAAAATTTTTTTTTTGGCGTTTGATAAAAGAAATGACTGTTCAATCCTACTAGTGGCAATAAACTTTGAAAATGTCATATAGTAGGTATTTTTAGTCATTGGTAGTCTAAAAAATTGATATTGGCAACCCATTTTTGAAAAAACATATAATCACATTATTGGCATTCGTGATGATTATAACAAAATTCAACTCTATCAATTTTTCTCGTTCATTTAATCAATTCTTTTTTGTTAATTGAAAAAGTGTAAAAACGTGAAACTTGTAATTAGTTAAATACGGGTTTCACGCGGCTTTTGAAAATATGATTATTATATGGCACTTTTAGAAAAAAATGTTTAACATGAAAGTTTTAGATCTGGACGAGATCTACTACTTTTTTGTTGAACATTTTTTCTAAACATGTCATATAATAGAGCTATTTTCAAAAGGCGCGGTAGCAGACGGAACTATTGTGAATCACATAGTTTCGTCCGGATTCCGCCCTTTTTTAAAATATACCTACTATATTGCATTTTTACTTAAGTGTTCAACATGAAAGTTGAAGATCTCAACAACTTTATTTTTTCTAAAAATGTTATATAAACTTATTTTCAAAAGGCGCGGAATCTGTGGGCTCCATCTGAATTTTAAAAACTTGGACAAAGTTTGTTTTTGAGCTGGTATGTATATTTTTTATTGTTTTATGAGACTGTCAGTATCAACACTCAAAATAAGTTAGCTGGAAACACCTAAGCAATCACATGGGCGTTCTCTTCAATATTTTAGGCAAGGAGCCAGCCGAACTTATTTAAAAGTTCAACAAGCGCCTGCTCTGAATCTCCAGGGGACCCACGACTTTATACATATCAAAACTGAACACTTACCAGACAAATTTTCTGAAACATTAATAGGTGGAATTGGGAGGGGTAGGAGCTTTAAATTTTCTGTGTGTTTCATGCAAGAAAAATCGGTACGTGTTTAAATAGATGTGACTCACTCTTTCATTTGCTTTCTCTTCCGATGCCGCTGGGTGCCACAACTCCCTCTCCGATCGCCCCTTTCTAGCCCTAAATCCTCTTCGTTCCCCCCTAAGGATCCTCTACCCGTTCTTCTCCATTCGCCCTGAAAGCTTTGTCGTCTCGTTCCTCCTGAGTTTTTGTAGGTGCCTATGAAGATCTTTTTTTCGAGCAGTTTTACAGTAGGAGAGTTGCGGGTTATTATACAGTCCATTTTTGAGCATTTTTACAGTTAGAGTTTTGCGGGTTATTATACAGTCTATTTTTTATCAGTTTTACAGTCGAATTTTTGCGGGTTATTGTATAGCCATTTTTTGAGTAGTCTTACAGTTTAATTTATACAGTTCCTTGTTTTCTCTATTTCACAGATGGATTTACGCTGCTAATTTCAGAAGAGAACATGACTTACATGGTACTTAAATTCTCACCAACCTAAGAGCAACTCCAATGGGGATCTCTATATTTAGAGATTCCCATTGTACCATGTTCTCTAAATATAGAGAACATGGGTAGAGCAACTCCAACCATGTTCTCTATATTTAGAGAACATGCTATTTTAATATATATATATATATATATATATATATATATATATATATATATATATATATATATATATATATATATATATATATATATATATATATATATATATATATATATTATATTTATATATTAATATGTATAAATAAATAAATATGATATTATTATGATATTTTTTTTCTTATCTTATTTTATTATATTATATTAATTTTAAAGTTTTTTTTTTAATTTCAAATTTCATTACATAACTAAAATAGAACACGCATAACATAATTCAAAATAAAAAATTACATTTAGAAATAATTCTAAAATTCGGGGAGGTCATCATCGGGTTCGCTAAAACTTCCGTGTGCGCTTCTCCCTTGTTGTTCTCCTTTATACCTGGGTACTCCATAGTCGCTTCCTCCATATTGGCTTTCTCGATACTGGCTTCCTCCATACTGAGGTCCTCCAAATTGAGGTCCACCAAATTGAGACCCTCCAAATTGAGGTCCATCAAATTGAGACCCTCCAAATTGAGGTCCTTCATGTGGGTCTCCTCCATAATGGTTTCCTCCATAATGGCTTCCTCCATATTGGCTTCCTCCATATTGGTTTACTCCATAATGGCTTCCTCCATCACCACTACCTCCATACATGCCTCCTCCGTACCCGGTTGCTTCGAGTGATGATGATCCTCTAAACAAAGATTGTTTTATATTTTTATTCATAATTTCTTATTTTTTCTGCCGAAAATATTGTCGTTCTGGAGTTCCTTTTATGCTTTCCAAATCAATCATCATGATATCATGATCTTGTTTAGCACTCTGAAGCTCTAGTTTTTTTTTCATTTTCAACCTTTAACTTCAAGAGTTCAGTCATAGAAGACCTATCTTTTGCTCGTTGTTCTTGTCCTCTCTTCAAAATCTCTAAGATTTCTTCATTTGCTTTACTATGAGTTTCAATATCAGAACTCTTACCACTAACTTGTCTTCTTCTTTCCTTTTCTTTCTTTCTTCCAGTAGGTCGGGTATTTGAAATTGAGGCTGGAGATTCTTCATCACCAGTACTATTAAGGTTCATTTTATTGCTGTCTGTGTTTAGGTCTATTCGTCTCCGTTGAGTGGGAGAGTTAGAATCAAAAGCTTGTGATATGTCAAAATGCTGAGAGTTGTTACCTTCTGTAGTCCCGAACGACTCCATCAACTTTTCTGTATTTTTCAAGATTGACCAAACATGATCAAACAAGAAGCCTCTTTTCTCATTCGGATCTTCTCCATATAAAATTTTGGCCTGATTGATCTACAAACAAACAAACAATAATTATAATATAGCGATTCTTTAATGATGTTGCTAGATTGTTACGGAACGGTGAAGAACGAGGATTTCCAGGGATGTTGGGAAGTCTAGATTGCATGCATTGGCAGTGGAAGAACTGCCCAACAGCATGGGCAGGACAATATTCAGGACGACACGGTGGGCCAACAATTATTCTCGAGGCAGTAGCATCTTATGACTTATGGATATGACACGCATATTTTGGTTTACCAGGCTCGAACAATGATATCAATGTCCTGCAATCGTCTCCTTTGTTTGCCAACTTAGCACAAGGTATTACGCCTCCTACTAATTATGAAATTTTGGGAAAAAAATATGACGTTGGTTATTATTTAGCCGACGGAATATATCCGAAGTGGTCAACACTAGTTCAGACTATTTCTCATTCCCATGAAAAAAAAAACAACACTTTGCAATGATGCAAGAAGCATGCCGAAAAGATGTAGAGCGGGCATTTGAAGTTCTTCAATCAAGATTTGCGATAATTAAGGGGCCAGCCCGTTTTTGAGATAAACATGTTTTACATGATATCATGACTGCTTGTGTTATAATGCACAACATGATCGTCGAAGACGAGCGGGATGAAAATGATCATGTCACTGTTTTTACTCCATCACCAACTCAAAATGTTGAAGAGTTGAACACAAGTGAAGCCGAACGATTTCATCAGTTTCTAAATCGGCATAAAAAGATCAAAGACAGAGATGCGCATTTCGCACTTCGAGATGCATTAGTTGAACATTTATGGGAACGACATGACAATGAAGCAATGTAATTTTTAATATTTTATGCATATTAATTAGAATGTATTTTTATTTTTACGCGAATGTAATCAGTAAAAATATCTTCTCCTTCTTTTTGTATGACAAATAGTAATTAGAATGTATTCAATATTAGTCTCGTTTTGTAGGTCTCGAAAAAATAATTTTATTGATATATTATATGTCATAATTGGAAAACTATTAGAGCGGGTGTGGAGATTACAAGTTATACGAAATTTTAATAAAACAAATAATTAAGTAATTAAAAAAAGAAAAAGAAATTAAAAAAAAATGCCGACCGCGGCATTTTCTCTTTCCTCCTCTAAATTTAGAGGAGGAGAGAGACGGTCTCTATTTGGAGGTAATTGGATCGGCAAATATAGAGAATGCCGATGGATTGGAGTTGCTCTAAGCTCCGTGAATTTAGAGGTCGGAGAGGGAGAAACTTTTACAATCAGATTTCTTGTTATTTCCAGCTCTCGACATGTTTGGTGGATGGACAAGTACAAGCTAGGATTTCCCAGCTTGGCAATGGCGAGGGAGAACAACTCCAAAATAACTGCACCGGGGGGGGGGGGGGACACCTAACAATCCAATAATGGCGAGGGAATGAAGTTGATTTAGGGCTAGAAGGGTGTGAGAGGAGAGGGAGTTGCGGTACCGGACGGAATCAGGAGAGAAATCAGACGAAAGTGTTGTGGGGGAGGGGGGGGAGGGAGAACACCTAACAGTCCAGCAATGGCGAGGGAATGGAGAGGATTTAGGGCTAGAAGGGGGCGATCAGTGAGGGAGCTGCGGCCCCCGACGACATCGGGAGAGAAATCAAACGAAAGAGTTGGGGGGGGGGGAGAACACCTAACAGTCCAGCAATGGCGAGAGAATGAAGGGGATTTAGGGCTAGAAGAGGGCGATCGGAGAGGGAGCTGCGGCACCCGACGACATCGGGAGAGAAAGCAAATGAAAGAGTGGGTCCCATCTATTCAAACACGCACCGATTTTTCTTGAGTGAAACGCAAAAAAACTTTTCCGGGGTAGGAAGGGAAATTTTTTGGTGCGTGCAAGGAACAAAAAAATATTGTGCGAGTTTTTTATAGGACAAAAATTTAACTGTATTTTATCACTCTAAAAATAGATTATATTTTAGTTACAAATTATTGTAAAAATAGTTTAAAAAAAATTATAGTTGTATTTTCATCTCAAAATAGTCATATGAGTACTTCAAATGAGCGTAAAAAATACATGGATCAATATTTCATGATTTATTTTGTGAAAAATAAAAACATAGGGGCCCGTTCGTTAGGTCGGAATTTGAGTGTTGGAATTGGATTTTACTTCCAGCGTTGGACGACCATAAAGATACCTTGAAATTGAAATTCATTTCACTTCCCATAAAAATTTATAAATTAAACATGCTTCCCTCAATTCTGATCTCATGAGTTCTTCATTCACAATTACCACCCATACCAGTGCACCCCCTACTCTCTCAGAAAGACCATGACACCCATTTATGTTGTTCGCTTGGGTCACATTTTTTGACCAATAGCAAATTTTCGACGGAATGCACATTTTTTTTCGCTCGGACGCGAATATTTCACCCGGGCGCGTCTTTTTCTCGGCCGGGAATTTTTCGGCCGGACGCACTTTTTTCGCTCGTGCGCAAATTTTTCGCACGGGCTTGCATTTTTCACTTGAACGCAACTTTTTCGTCCGGGCTCGATTTTTTCCTCACTAACGTATTTTCTCACTCAGGCGTATTTTTGTGCCCGGGAGCGAAGTTTTCTACCCGGGTGCGAATTGTTCGCCCGGGCGCGTTTTTTTTTCTCCTGGGCGCATTTTTTCCCCGGGCATTTCTGTCTCCGGGGCACAAATTTCCCCCCCGGGCGCAGTTTTTTCACCTGGGCCAAATCTTGTCCTAACCCGATTTTTTTCGGCTAGGTGCGGATTTTTCGGCCGACTGTAATTTTTTGTCCCGGAAGAGAATTTTTCACCCGGCCGAGATTTTTTTTGCCTGGACGTGATTTATTCGCCCGGCCGTGATTTTTTCACCGAACCGCGATTTTTTTCGCACAGGAGCGATTTTATCTCCTGCGCGCGATTTTTTCGCCCAGGCCAAGTTTTGCCCAAACGTATTTTTTGTCTCCTGACAAAAATATCGCGATCGGGCGAACAATTCGCTCCCGGGCGAAAAAATCAAGCCTGGGCCAAAAAATTCCCCCCTGCCAAATAATCTACCCCGGGCGAAAAAATTCGTTCCGGACGAAAATTGGGCACCCGGGCGAAAAGTGCGCGCCCGGGAAAAAAGTGCGCTCATGAGAAAAATGAGCACGCCCAAGCAAAAAATAAGAGTGCGCCCGGACGAAAAATGCGCGTCAGGGGGAAAAATGTGTGCCCGGGCTGACGTATGCGCGACCGGGCGAAAATTGCGCTCCCGGGCGGAAAAATACGCGCCTGGGCGAAAAAATGCGAGCCAGGGCAAAAAAATGCGCGTTCGGGCTAAAAATGCATGTCGGGACGAAAAATGCGCGACCGGGCGAAAAATGCACCTGGACGGAAAAATTCACGCCCATACAAAAAATTCTAATATACAGTCGAATAGTGAAATTACTAATTCCAATTATAGTGATTGAATTCTCGCATTCAGCAGAACAACAAAATTAAATTAGACTTCAATTTCAATTCTAGCGGGAATTGAAATTGAAGTCAATTTCAATTCTTCCATCTCAATTCCTGCACAATCAACAGAACTTGGGAGAAATTTACATTTTCCTCATGTTCCTTCCCGTGCATTACACTCACAAAAAAATTTGACGCGTAGGACATAAGAGCAAATGGGCGCAACCTAAAAGTTGTTAAAATAATGATTGTTTAGTGGTGGTTGTCTGAATTGGTGTCCAAATTAATTTTTGTGGTGGCATTTTCTTTCACCAAAAGTAGAGCACAAATGCCCAAATAAACAAGTAAAATTGTTATGAAAAATATTAAACCCAGCTGGTTATTTGGCTGCATGTAGGAAGATATCGGATTTATTTTACCGTTCCTCTTCATTGATAAGATTAATAAAGAGAGCTTTACGTGGCTTCATTAATTTGAAGTTCAAAAAATTATTTAGAGAGTATTTTGTAAAAGCTTAAAATATTAATTTATTTATTAGATCATGCAAAGTAACATGTAAAAATAGGCCATTGTTATATATAGATCATATTTGGCTATATACAAACCATGGTTATATACAAATCATATTAATTCAAAATCGGCTATATGTAGATCAAGTTGTTATATGCAGATCAATGATTTTTTTTTAAAAAAATCAAACTTAATTTTCTTACAAGCAGTCATTTAATATTATATTAGAAGAACATGTATAACATCTTATATTAGCAAACATTACAAAAAATAGATAATTCGAGACATAAAACTGTTAAATCCTTCAAAAAATCATGGCGTTCGTTTTCTTTGTAAAGTGAAGCGAACCTGCAATCAATTACTTAAATTTGGAGAGCTTATCCCATCTCTTTTTTTAGCCTCCTCTAAAAATGCAGAATAGTACTAGTGACTATTGTGAAACGTATCAGGAACACAAATTTATTACAAACCATTGTGCACTTGCTGCATTTTATAAAATAACACAACATATGTGTCAAATATTACATCCCCCTTCCTAGTTACTTCCAAAAGGCTCGGGTTAGAAACAGTGAAAAAATGTTAACTCGTGCCACAAGTGATAAACACTTAGTACATCTTCCAAATCAGTATTCCGACTGTATTTCAGCTTCTTCTTTTCTAAAAAAAACTGCATCTGAGGCACTGTTGCATTTTGCACCGCTCAATCTTTCCGGCATACTCAGATTTACAATCAGTAAACAAAATTCGGTTGTATTGGACCAAATCGAATACAAATGTGTTCAATCGAGTAGGTATTACCTCTTCCCTACCAATATCGTTTCTGGTAGGCCACGACGAAGAGCACCGAAGCCCTGGGCCGCAAGTAGAAGCAGGTCTCCGAGGCGGCCTCCAGCACTCGCCGCGCCGGCCACTGGAAACGGAGTGACGCTCTACAACGACTCTATCTTCTCAGAACAAGAGAGACAGAGTTAGGGATTTACCTCTTGCAGGTCGCGAATGGTAGTCGACCTCTCTCGCCTCGCCGGCCACTAGAAACGGAGTCGTCCGAGTCGATCTTGTCGCACGGCCGCACGGGAGGGGGGGAGACAGGAGCGGCTAGGGCAAGAGACGGGAGGGAGCCGCACAGGAGGGGGGACGGGAGCGGGGAAATGGGAGGGGGGGGGGGGGTTTATTTGGTTTGTATATAGTAGAGAAAAAAATAATAAAAACATACATTTTGGATTTGTATATAGCCATACGTGGTTTATATATAACAATGACCAAAAATAATAGTAATAATTTCTCATGTGATAAATCCTGTATATGGAGCCAATGAGCCGCGGAGGATACTGGCAACCTGTTATTGGATAGTCGCACCGCAAAATCTCATAACTTTTCGCACCTTTTAGAAATACACTTTGTGCATGCAATTTTAAGAGAAGTGCTTAACACGGAAGTTGCAGATCTCGTTGAGATATACAACTTTCGTGTTGAGCACTTTTCGTAAAAATGCAAGTACAAGCCGTACTTTGAAAATATTCTCAGGTTTTGCGTCTTTCAGAAATAGGCCTTGTACATGCAATTTCAGGAAAAGGGTTCCGCACGAAAGTTGTAGATCTCGTCGGGATCTACAACTTCCGTGTTGAACACGTTTCCTGAAATTGTATATACATGACGTATTTGAAAGAAGCACAAAAAATTATAAGATTTTGGGTGCGACTAACCGATAACAGGTTGCGGTTAACAATCGCCTACTGTTATTGTGCGAACTCTATTCTCCTTGGACGTATTTGAAAGAAGCCCAAAAAATTATAAGATTTTGGATGCGACTAACCGATAACAGGTTGCGGTTAATAGTCGCCTACTGTTATTGTGCGAACTCTATTCTCCTTGGCAACAATAATGAACGCTTCTGTTGATTATACTCGGTTTTTTTTCAATGGCTTTTTTAAAAGAGTATAAAATTTGTAAGAGTTGCTTCTAATAAATGAAGATGGTATTGTCAATGAGACTTGATCTGGATGGGTAAGCTGAGGTCTCATGATAGGGAGGTATTGGGTTAGATTTTCACCGTGTGTGAGCATTGTTTATTATTTAGTAGTGTTGCGGACTAACTCGATGCCCCGGTCGGACCGGATTTGTTCGAACCGTCTTAGCTCACGAGGCGATCGAGCGCGCACACAGTCAATGAAAGTAAAAAGTTGACACAA
The DNA here is from genome assembly GCA_039583875.1 of Platanthera guangdongensis. Taxonomy (NCBI): domain Eukaryota; kingdom Viridiplantae; phylum Streptophyta; class Magnoliopsida; order Asparagales; family Orchidaceae; genus Platanthera; species Platanthera guangdongensis. The sequence goes on from CM077164.1 coordinate 52,596,555, forward strand.
AATATGATGACGTGGAAAAACCCCTTAAATGGGTAAAAAATCACGTGACCGGGTCTGTGCCGATCAAATTCCACTAGATTCCGGTGATTACATTGTGTTGGAGAATCAGGGCGACAGACAGCTCCCGTTACAACTTGGGGGAGAGAGAGACTACGGTTCCCGACGGGCAACAAACTACGCCGCGGGAGTCACTTGGGTGTTGAAATGCATGGGATGATCCTGATGCTCTGGCGCATGCGGCTGCGTATACTTGCTGGAGACGGTTGCTTTCTTCCTTTTGCTTTTTGGGGACTTGAGCGTTTTCCTGCTGGTGGTGTGTTGGTGGAGCGCTGGTGGCCGCAGGTGGCCGCAGGTGGCCGCCGGTGGTTCACGACGACAGGAGACCGACTCAGGGGAGGAGGCAGATGAGCTCTCTCCTGAGGAAGAAGAAGACAACCCAGAGAAGAGAAAAGGTGAAGAATGAAGAGCCCCTGAGGTCTCTTTTATAGCCTCTAGGGGAGGATCATGGCGGACCCCACCACTAAAGTAGTGGGTTAGTGAGCGGTTACCCTCTTGATCGGACGGCGAGTAGAGCCTCCCCTCGATCGGATGGTGGGGAGGTCGTCCACGGGGACGGAGGAGGCCGGCCAAGTGGCCGGCGGCGGGGGCGGCCGGCCCGTCGGCCGGCGGCGGCGGCCTGCTGGGGCCTGGCCGCCGCTTGTTGCGGCGAGGCCGGCCAGGCCAGCCGCGTCTTGCCGCGACGAGGACGGCCGCGACCTGCAGCGACGTGCCCGGCCAGGCCGGCCGCGGCCTGCCGCGGCGAGGCCGGCGGGAGGCCGGATTATTATTTGATTGTTGCTAAGGAATATGAATTTGGATCCCCTGAAGTTCGTACGGATAACTTCAGGGTGGAGTTCGATCCATCTCGCACGTTCGATTGAAATCCAACGCGCGTTGGATTGAAATCCAACGCTCGTTTGATTGAAATCCAACGCACGAGATTTCACGTTTTTTTAAAATATTTTTATTACTTTTTACTGTTCATTTTTAATCTTTTAACGCCTGGATTTATCTCGTCATAGGATTGACGAGATGAATCGCTCTCGTGTGTTGGATCAAACTCTACCCTAGAGTTATCCGTACGAACTCCACCCTAGAGTTCTCCGTACGAACTCCAGGAGATCCGGATCCAAAGAATGTAGTCTTTGATGGTTAATATTCTCAATGTAATATGTAATAATGCTTCTACATTTATTACTCAAATAAATAAAAAAACAAGGACATTTATATTAGCAGCCGCATGTTGATATTTGCAATCCTAAAAAAATCAAAATAGTACCAAATAGTCAAAATCTCCTCTCTAATGGCAGCCCTGTGCATTGCCCCTCCCCTTCAATCATTTCATTTTGAGCCAGTGGCCAGAGGACCAGAGCTTCTGCCTTTTCCTCTTCCTCCCATACATCTCCTCAAATACGACCGCCTGCATTGCCGTCCACTCCTCACCGCGGCCGGCTAAACCATCTCTTCGGGCTACACCAGCATTATAGAACGTCGAGATGAATTAAAGTGTCCGTTTATCTTTTCATCCTCTGTTTTATACAATTAATCTTCAAACTTTAAAGAACGAGGCGCCTTTTTTCCTGTTTTATGCAATCATTAAAGTGTCCGTTTTTGTGCCCGTGATCCTGTCGCTTTCTTGTAATATACTCACCACATGTTTGATATAATGCTTCATACATATGCTCACCACATGTTTGTTATAATGATTTATTAATATGCTCACCACATGTTGGAATGCTTCATTCATTTTTAGCGCAATTAAAATGCATAGCAAGGTTGCAACCGCCCAACTCCATCGTGCTGTTGTGGGGAGAAGAACAAAGCAATCCTCTACTCCATCGATATTGCGCAAAAGCCGATGACGCCTTGAGAGGAAAAACTGAGAAAAAAAGGGAAAAGGGATAAAAAATGGAGCCACAGTGGACGAAGATGGATTTCCTCGGCTGCAGCGGGAGCACCAAGCTTGCGAAGAAGATGACTGTTGCCGCTCCTTCACCCATGTCGATCATGTAAAAATTTCTGAAGCGGAAGCTAACAAGGTCGAAGGAACACTCAATCACAACCAAAGCCAAGTAAAAGACAATAACAACAGTGGCACAAGAGATTCCGATTGGAATTAACTTATATTACAGGTCGAGACATACATTGTAAGACATGATTTTTTACAATGTACTTGGGGAACCAAAAAATAACAACAAGATTTTTACCGCGCGGACTGATTCCAGTAACCGCACAAGCCGCCTACTCGCCAGCTGAGTCCGCCAAGACCGCCGAAGCCGCCTAACCGTGCAGACTGTTGTTATTGCAACTGCCGAGCCAGGAACAGAACCCGCTGATTGACCAGGCGAACTGCTCCGCTTATCCGCAACTATCCGAGGAAGTGACCAAGCCTCAAGACTGCGACCTGCTGCTAACTGCTAACTGTATCCCCGAACTGTTCCACACCAACGTTCCCGCTAGTCGCATAGCCGCCTGGTGTTAGCCGCATAGCCTGCACAGAACCAACTTCCTTAGTCGCAGTGGTTAGAAAACCGTAACCGCAAAATCAAGCGCGATCTCGTTCTTACTATTCTCTGCTTATTAATGACGAGCTCAGTGGTTATATTTATATATGTGAGTACCGGCGCCATCAATGACATTCTCCATCTTTCCCGCAATGAATTTGAACTGTTTTGACTTTGTTGACTTTTGCTGACTCATGCTGACGTCAGCCATATGTAGACTTAGACAAAATCAAGCAACATTAGTATAGGCGTTGAGTGAGTAAGCTTCACTCAACGCCAAAACACTTAGATAAATTTTCTATCACTAGGCGTTGAGTGAACAACCTTTACTCAACGCCAAAACACTTAGACAGATTTTCTGTCACTAGACGTTGAGTGAGAAACCTTCACTCAACGCCAAAACATTTAGACAAATTTTTTGTCACAAGGCGTTGAGTGAGCAACCTTCCCTAAACGCCAAAACACTTAGACAATTTTTTGTCACTAGGTGTTGAGTGAGCAACCTTGCTCAATGCCAAAACACTTAGAAGAATTTTTCTGCCATTAGGCATTGAGAGTGTTGAGTCCACTCAACGCTTTTTGCCTTGGAAAATATTTCTACTTCTCTGGCGTTGAGAGCATTGACTGTGTATTTATTACTCAACATTTTTTGTCTTAGCCAAACTTTTTGTTACTATGCGTTGAGAGCGTTTAGTGTCTTCATCACTCAACGTTTTTTGCCTTATCCAAACTTTCTGTTACTAGGCGTTGAGTCAGCCTTCATCACTCAACGCCATGATACTTATACAGAATTTGTCACTTGGCGTTGAGTGAGTAAGCTTCACTCAACACATTTGGACTTAGTCAAATTTCTATGATATCATAGTCACTGACTGACTAATGTTCAGTCAACGCCTTTTATCACATGTCATTGAGTGAGTAAGCTTCACTCAATGCTTGTGGACTTAGTCAAATTTCTATACAGATTTTACGTGGCGTTGATTCTCTGAGCTATACTGAATGATTTATGTTGTATGACGTTGAGTGAGTAGACTTCACTCAATGCCTGTCGACTTAGCCATATTTCAGCCCGTTTCTCCTTAGGCTTTGACTGCTTCGACCTGTCTCACAGTTTTTTGCTATATGATGTTGAGTGAGTAGACCACACTTAATGCCCGTGACCTTAACCATATTTTCATCTTGACAATTGTTAGGCTTAGACTAACCAAGCTATACTTAATGCTTTTACTTACCTGACATTAAGTGAATATACTTCACTCAATGCCTATGAACTTAGGTAATTTCCAGCCTATCCATCATCTTCCCTTGCATCTGGCGCTGAGTGAGCTTGCTTTACTCAATGCCTGTGGACTTAACTGAATTCCTGTACCTGGCATTGAGTGAGCTTGCTTCACTCACCGCATGTGGATTTAAGCAAATTCCTGCCTGTCCACCAGCTTGCTTGGTGTCCACATGTCTAATCAGTGTAATATGGACTGACCTGCATGTATAAACTCAAACACACATCGAATACAACTAGTGTGTATGTGTCATTAACTTGTTTGACTTCTTACAAATCTGGGTCGTGTGGATCAATGGACCCAACAATGTCCCCATATTTGAAGAAGTTAAAACCTTTATTCAAATTGTTCACATTTCTTAGTCAATGACACACATAACATATGCAACAATTAAATGTACTATTATAATAGAGCAGATCTTGGAAGGTTACCACATTTCCTGCCTATTTGGTGAGCATCACCTGCTCCCCCTGTTTTGCTACAAGTTGTGTGATACCACTTGAATGCTGCATGGGAGCATTTCTTTTCCCCCTGAATCTGATTCCACTTGATCATAACAACATTTCTTTCTCCCCTTAATCCACTTGTATGATAGCACTTGATCAAGCTCTGATGCCACACTTGATGATGCTAATTTGATATGCCACTTAATTCCTTCTTTATCTCCCCATTTTGACTTCTGAAGAATAGTCATGGAAGAGCTGACTTGTTTTGATGTATTTCTACCCCCTATCTGATTGCAGTTGATACCTTTGGTACAGCTGCTAGCTACCTTTTTATATGAGGCAGATTCTGCTCTTGTAGCTGCTGGACTTGCTCCCCCTTAATAGGAGCCACTTTTACCATCATTTTACTGATGGTCAATTTGGTCTTCTTACCACTTAAGGTATTCATCTCCTGCAAGAAGAACATATCCTGCACCAAAAATAAATCTATAAGGAGTGACTGAAGCTCGACTAGGTTCAACATACCCAACTCAAACTTGAAGGTGTTGAATTTTGCTTCATCTAGTGACTTAGTAAAGATGTCAGCCATTTGCTTGTCTGTGAGGACAAACTCAAGAATGATATCTTCCTTTTCTACATGCTCTCTAATAAAATGATATCTAATTTCTATATGCTTAGTCCCACTATGTGAGACATGATTCCTAGCAATAGAAATGACACTAGTACAATCACAATAAAGTGGGGTTCTACTTACCTTGAGGTCATAATCCTGGAGCTGATGCGGAATCCACAGCAACTCGGCACAACAACTACCTGCTGAAATGTACTCTGACTCTATAGTTGATATAGCAATACTTGTTTGCTTCTTGCTGCTCCAAGACACTATTCTTTCTCCTAAGAACTGACAAGTGTCTGTAGTGCTTTTTCTGTCCTCTTTGCATCCTACAAAATCTACATCTGAATACCCTGTTAGTTCAAAATCCCTATTTCTAGGGTACCATTGTATAAGATCTGGTGTGCCCTTAAGATATCTCAAGATCCTCTTTACAGCAGAGTAGTGAGATTCTTTATGGTAGGCCTGATACCTATCACAAACACATGTAACATATATGATGTCAGACCTACTAGCAGCGAGGTATAGAAGGGAGCCAATTATCCCTCTATACAAAGTTTCATCAACAGGTTTCCCTGCTTCATCTTTGTTTAAATGCATACTTGACCACATGAGAGTTTTCATGGTGGAGGCATTCTCCATTTCATATTTCTTAACAAACTCCCTGGTGAACTTGGACTGGGATATGGACAAGCTATCATCAGTCTAACTTGGAGACCCAAGAAGAACTTGAGCTCACTCATACTACTAATCTCAAACTTCAATTGTATAAGTTTAGCAAACTTCCTCCAAAGGTTTTCATCAATATATCCAAAGATAATGTCATCAACATATATTTGGAATATGATGATCCTGCCCTTAGATTCCCTTAGGAATAGGGTCTTATCTATTTCCCCCTTGAGAATTTATTCTCAATGAGAAAACTAGACAAAGTCTCATACCATGCTCTAGGGGCATGCTTCAACCCATATAGAGCTTTTCTAAGCCTATAAACAAAATTATGAGAGTTAGAGTCAACCAAACCTGATGACTATTCTACATATACTTTCTCTTTTAAGTTCCCATTTAGGAAGACCGACTTCACATCCATTTGGTAGACTTTGAATCCCTGATAGACAGCAAATGCAATAAAGAGTCTTATTACTTCCAATCTGACTACTAAGGCAAATGTCTGGTCAAAATATATCCATTCTTCTTGCTTGTATCCTTTAGCCAGCAGTCTAGCCTTGTTCTTGACAATAATGACATTCTCATTTAACTTGTTCATGTAGATCCACTTAGTTCCTATGATATTATGTCCCTTAGGTCTGAGAACCAGCTTCTAGACTTTACATCTCTTGAACTGGTTCAGTTCTTCCTGCATTGCTCCAATCCAGAATTGGTCTTTGATTGCCTCTTCAAACTTATTGGGCTCTACTTGTGATAGGAAATTTGAGTAGAGTGCTGTGTTGATACTCTTACTTCTAGTCAGTACTCCTTGTGTTAGGTACATTGGTTAAATGTACCTGATTTGAAGAACCCTCACCCAACTCAATGATATACATCAAAATGTATTTGATGAATTTTGAGTTACATGTGCAGGTTAAGTATTTGCAGGAAATGATGAAAAAGTTTCTAAGTCCATGTGTCGACACACAGAGGGAAAGTGTCGACACTGAAGAAGACTTGTGTCGACACAAGGAGCTGTGTCGACACCTAGTGAAGAAAAGTGCAGACAGAAAGTGTCGACACAAGGAGCAGTGTCGACACCTTGAAGAACTGTGTCTACACCAGAAAGTGTCGACACTTGGAGCAGTGTCGACACTCAGCAAAAGTCTGCAGAAACTAAGTATAAGTGTCGACACCCAGAACAATGTGTCGACACTCAATAGAAGAGTCAGCACTTGAAGTACGTGGACACTCAGCTGAAGACTCTACACTTGAAGAAAGTGTCGACACATGGAGCTGTGTCAACACTTAGCAAAGAACAGCAAGATCAATAAATTATTCTAAGTACAAGTGTCGACACTAAGGGAATGTGTCGACACTCAGCTGAAGTCTCAACAAAAGAATCAAGTGTCGACACAAGGAGCTATGTCGACACTCAGCAAGAATCAACATAGTAGACTACGTGTCGACACCAAAAAGCAGTGTCGACACTTAACAGATTCGACATAAGAAGTTGTGTCAACACAAAGGAGATGTGTCGACACTTAGAAGAATTCAGCAAAAGATAGAAGATCAAGTACTTGTGTTGACACTCAATTTCAGTGTCGACACATGCAGAAGAATCTGTGTCGAGACATAGTATCTACAACACAAGGAGTTGTGTCGACACCTTGTAGACTTGTGTCGACACTTACACAACTTGTGTCGACACTTGGTCTATAAGTGTCGACACTTAAAGACAGAAAGTCTCGACACTTTCAGACAGTTAGAGATTTTCAAGAATTGACTGGATGACTTGACAGCTGCCATTCCAGCCGGTCTACATCACATGTCAGAGATGTCAGAATTCAGTTATGGACCGGACCAGCCGGTTACCATGAAGAAGGCCTATAAATAGGCACATACAGTCTACAGAAATAGTAGTTAATGAAGTTGTTCAAGTGGTTCATATCATTGATCAAGTATCATATCAAGAAGATCTAGCCGTCCAAGTGTAGATCTAAGAAGTTGGAGAGAGAGGGCTCCATCCAAGAAATCAGCCATTGGAACTAGGCTGAGAAGAAGGATTCAGATTCATTCTGGATCTTAAGAAGCAGAGGTCAAGGATCAACTGCAGAAGGAATCAGTCTTATTCAGTTCTACTTTCAAGAAGCTTTGAAGAAAGCTAAGTCAGATTGAATACAGCTGAGTTCTTCCAAGAACTCATCAAGAAACTCACAACTCCCCTCTCTTGTCTTTGGGTTGTTGAGTTAATATTTGTAAAATCATTTTTATCTTGTAGGATCCTTTGGATCTGAGTGATTGTAAGCCTGAAATTATAAAGGCTGAAGGTAGGGCTTGAGAGCCTGAGTGTAGGAGATTGAAATCTCTGAGTGTAGGCTTTGTTGGCTGAGTGTAGGCCTTGTTGGCTGAGTGTAGGCCTTTGTGGCTGAGTGTAGGCTTTGGGATAAAGCTGAGTTGTAGGGCCTTGGGCCTGAGGTGTAGGAACCAGTTTGGGTTCTGAGACAGTGGTGAAGTTTGGCCGAATCTAGTACACTGCTAGATAGGCGAAGGGGGAAAGTGGATGTACCCAAAGCTTGGGGAACCACTATAAAACTTTGTGTCTGCTGTGATTGTGCTGTGATTGTGAATGCTTGTGTGATTGCTGTGCAAAAGTAGTATAGATTCTGTGATATAACTGATTGCTGCCATTAAAGACTTAAAAAGAATTAGGTCACCTATTCACCCCCCCTCTAGGTGTTTAGGTACCATATCTTTCAAGTGGTATCAGAGGGAGGTTCCTTAAAAAGGACTAACAGTCTGAGGAGATCCTGATTGGCAGATTCAGTCTAAGTCAAAATACAGATTCAAGAAAATCAAGAACCATGGGTTCCTCTGAAAATCACAAGGAATTGGGTTCCATGAAATTGCCCATATGCATGAAAGAGATCTTTGGGATCTGGAAGGAAAGGGTAAGGCTATCTATGGAAGCCTCAGACCCTAGGATCTACATCACAGTAAAAGAGGGGCCATATGTGCCCATGAAGATATCAGTTCTAGATGCAAATCAGAGAACTCCAAAGGATTTCTCTGAAATGACTAAGGATGAGATTGTCCTAGCCACCATGGACAAGAGGGCACAAAACATTATAGTAACTGCCATAGATGATGCAACATTTCAGAATCTTATACACTGTAAGACAGCCAAAGAGATGTGGGACACTCTTATTGTGTATATGGAGGGTTCTGAAGAAGTTAGACAAGATAGAAAATCCTTGCTAAATCAGGAGTATGAGAGTTTTAGACAAGGAAAGGGTGATAGCATAACTGAGTGCTACAAGAAGTTCTACAGAATAGTGAATGAACTCATGTCTTATGGAAGAGAGTTCAACAATTATGAACTAAATGACAAGTTCCTAAGGTCCCTAACTAAATATTGGGACACAAAGATCTGTGCCATTAGAGAAATGGCTAAGTTGGGAGAAATTCCTCCACCTACACTGTTTGACAAGTTATTGTCTTATGAAATGCAATTGACAGTGAGGAAAGAGGAGGAGAAATCAACAAGAACTGAACACAAGGAAAGAACAGTAGCCTTCAAGACAGAAGCCTCCAGAAAGTGCAGGAATAAGTCATCAACTCCACCTCCAAAGGTAGTTGAATCAGAGTCAGATGAGTCAGTCAGCACAAAGTCTGAAAGCAGTGAAAGTGATGAAGACTTTGCTGCCTTCACAAGACATTTTCAGAAATTCTTGAAGAAGAAACAGTGGAGGACAAGGCCCTCTACTTCACAAGGAAAAGAAGACTTCTATCAAAACAAAAAGTCTTCAAAGAAAGACAGGAAGAGGACAAAATCTAGCAAGACAACTGGTTTAAAGATAATATGTTATTGCTGCAATAGACAAGGCCATGTTATTGCAAATTGTCCTGAAAAGAGAAAGGAGTCTAGTGATAGGAAAAAGACTCATTTTAAAGGCAAGAAAGAAAAGTCTTTTGTTGCCAAGAAGGAGAAGACTCTATCAGATATCTCTTCTTCAGAAACTGAGTCTGATGCTGAGGCATACATAGGGCTGTTTGCTGAAGAAGAAGAAGAATTCATGCAGATCATGGAGTCTATTTATGAACAAGAAGACAGTCAATGCCAAGGGCTAATGACTTTGACAGAGAATGACAAAATCCTGGAGCAGCCAGGACCCAGTAAGGTACAAAATTCAACTCTAAGTTCAGTTTCTTGTTCTAGTACAGAATCAGATTCATCTTCATCAAGTGATGGAAGTATATCTGAGTCTGAGGATGATATTCATCAGCTTATAGATGAATATAAAGTGCTGTTGCAAGCTTACAAGAAAAGCAAGTCCTTAGCCAAAAGTCAGGCAAAGGAAATTGCTGATCTTAAAGTTGCTGTAACAGATTCTGAGAAGCAATTTGATCAAAAGCTTAATGAGATAGCCAGACTGAAACACATAACAGTGATTCAGATGGGGACTATCATCTTTAAGAATGATCAAATCAAGAGTCTGGAGATCAATCTTCAGAAAGAGAGAGAGCTTGTTGCTAGGTTTTCTAAACCTAAATCAGTGCTACCTTTAATTGATGAATTTGTTCATCATAAAGGCAAGGCTGGACTGGGTTTTATTAAACCTGCAAGGACTGAGCAGTCCAAGTCCAAGTCCAAGGGCAAAGCCCCAACATTCAACAAGTCTGCTATAGATAAGACAACAAAGACTGTACCTAAGCAAAGGTACAATAAGTTTGAATGTTGGTGCTGTGGCAAGGTTGGCCACTTTGCAGTGGACTGTTGGCACAATGCTAGTGCCAAAGTGAGTACCAAACTACCTATTGGAAAGCCAGTAGGTAGCTTTGTCAGATTGCAAACTAACAAGTACCAAGGACCCAAGAATTCTTTGGGTTCTAAGGTTCATTAATCTGTTTTGCAGGTGAGTCCAAGTGGCCATACCCCAATATGGTACTTGGACAGTGGATGTTCCAAACATATGACTGGAACTAGAGGATTACTAAAGGACTATATTCCAATAAAAGATGGTCCAAAAGTCACCTTTGGTGATTCTGAAAAAGGAATCATCAAAGGGTTTGGTAACATTTCTAGCAACTTGGTTACCATTACTCAAGTGGCTTATGTTAAAGGGTTGAAACACAACCTAATAAGTATAAGTCAATTAAGTGATGTAGGGTATGACATCTCATTTGTTAAAAATGGTTGTCATATCAAGAGGTCAAGTGATCAAGAGATCATTTTGACAGGTTATAGGAAAAGGAATGTCTACTGTTTATACATTATGGTTGAGAACAGTGGTTCTCCAGTATGTCTTGTAGCTGATGAGACAGTCTCTCATTGTGTCAAATGGCACAAGAGACTTGCCCATCTTAACTACAAGACTATTAGCAAACTCTTTAGCAAAGAGTTAGTGAGGAATGGTCCTCAAGTTAAGTGTGTTAAAGATGGTATTTGCTCAGCTTGTCAAAAGGGCAAGCAGACTAAATCCACCTTTAGAAGCATAGAAAACAAAGATGCTGTGAGGTGTTTATACCTCTTGCATATGAATCTCTTTGGTCCAATGCCAGTTCACAGCTTAGGTAGGAAGGTCTATACCTTTTAGTTGTAGATGACTACTCAAGGTTTTCCTGGGTGTTCTTCTTAAGACAGAAATCTGAAACTTCTAGTGTCCTCCACAGCTTTGTCAAGCAAATTCAGAATGAACTAGACAGTACAGTAGTCAAGATTAGAAGTGACCATGGTACTGAATTTCAGTCTGAAAGCATGACAAAACTATGTGAAGAATTTGAGATATTTCAAGAATTCTCTTCACCTAGAACACCTCAGCAAAATGGCATTGCTGAGAGGAAGAATAGGACCTTGATAGAGGCTGGTAGGACCCTATTAAGTGATACATCACTGCCAAAATATTTCTGGGCTGAAGCAGTTAATACTGCATGCCATGTTATAAATAGGGCTACCATCACTAAAAGGCTCAACAAGACCCCTTTGAGGTTGTGAAAGGCAAGAAACCAAACCTATCCTACTTTAGGATCTTTGGTTGCAAATGCTTCATACTTAACAATGAGAAGTCTTACTTGACTAAGTTTGCTGCCAAGTCCCAAGAGGGAATTTTTGTTGGGTACAACAATAACAGTAAGGCTTATAGAGTCTACAACTTGACTACACAAGTTGTAGAAGAATCTGTGCATGTAGTTTTTGATGAGACTAAACTTATTAATAATGAGTTGTCTAGTAGTGTATGCAGCCCCACAGGTTTAACAAAGAAGATGGACAAGCTTACAATAGAAGAATTACCTGCTGCAAGACAGCAAGTAGAAGAAAGTAGCTGTTGTCCAGGGGGAGAACTACATATGCCAATTGCTGAAGAAGTTCAAGGTATACAGCATGATGAAGATGCTGAAGAGGTTCAACCAGAAGTTAGGATGCCTCCAGGCAACAAGCATCTTAGAGATCATCCAGTAGAGCAGATCATTGGAGATCCAAGACAAGGAGTACAAACCAGGAGCAGATACATGAATGCAGCAATCTACTCCAGTTTTCTATCTCAAGTTGAACCTAAGAAATTTGAAGAAGCAATACTAGATCCACAATGGACTGAAGCAATGCAAGAAGAGCTTAATCAGTTCAAGAGGTACAAGGTTTGGGAACTTGTTCCTAAACCTAAAGACCACAATATAATAGGAACCAAGTGGATCTTCAGGAATAAGTTGGATGAACAAGGGGTCATCATTAAGAATAAAGCAAGACTGGTTGCAAAAGGTTATAAGCAAGAAGAAGGTATTGATTTTGATCAAACCTTTGCTCCAGTAGCCAGACTGGAAGTCATAAGGATGTTCTTGGCCTATGCAACCTATCAAGGATTCAAGGTTTACCAAATGGATGTCAAGTCAGCATTCCTGAATGGTAATCTTAAGGAAGAAGTCTATGTGGACCAGCCTTCAGGTTTTGTTGATCCAACTTCACCTCATCATGTCTATAGACTTAGGAAAGCTTTATATGGGTTAAAGCAATCCCCTAGGGCTTGGTATGAAACCCTATCTAGTTTCCTCATTGAGAACAAGTTCTCAAGGGGGAAAATAGATAAGACTCTATTCCTTAGGGAATCTAGAGGCAAAGTTATACTTGTCCAAATATATGTAGATGACATTATATTTGGGTCTACTGAAAGCAGCCTTTGCAAAAAGTTTGCAAAACTGATGCAAGGTCAATTTGAGATGAGTAGTATGAGAGAGCTGAAGTTTTTCTTGGGTCTCCAAGTTAAATAGACTGAAAGTGGTTTATCCATATGTCAGTCCAAGTTCACCCTAGAACTCATAAGGAAGTATGGTATGGATTCATCCAGTACCATGAAGACTCCTATGGGGTCAAGTATGTCTCTCAGCAAGGATGATGCAGGGAAACCTGTAGATGAAACCTTGTATAGAGGGATAGTTGGCTCCCTATTATACTTGACTGCTAGTAGACCAGATATCATGTATGCTACATGTGTCTGTGCAAGGTATCAAGCCTGCCCTAAAGAGTCTCATTTAACAGCAGTCAAAAGAATATTGAGATATCTAAAGGGCACTCCCTATCTAGGCCTCTAGTACCCTAGGAATGGGGATTTTGATCTAACAGGTTATTCAGACGCAGACTTTGCAGGATGCAAAGAAGATAGAAAAAGCACTACTGGAACCTGTCAATTCCTAGGTGGGAGACTAATTTCATGGAGTAGCAAAAAGCAAACCAGTGTGACTATCTCCACTGCAGAGTCAGAGTATGTGGCTGTAGGAAGTTGCTGTGCTCAACTTCTGTGGATACAACATCAGCTAGAGGACTATGGATTTCAGGTAAGTAGAACTCCACTCTTCTGTGATTCTACAAGTACTATTTCAATAGCTAATAATCCTGTATCCCATAGAAGAACAAAACATATTGAAATTAAATATCATTTTCTTAGGGAGCATGTAGAAAGAGAAGATATTTTACTTGAATATGTTAAAACTGATAATCAAGTAGCTGATATGTTTACTAAGCCCCTAGAAGAAGCTAAGTTCAATAGATTCAAAATTGAACTAGGAATGATAAACTTAGAGTAAGTTTACAGAATTAAAATTGATTAAGTAAAAAAGTGTCGACACAGAATAGTGGTGTCGACACTTCAGGAAAAAGGTGTCGACACATCTAGGATGTTGGTGTTGACACTTCAGAATGTTAGTGTCGACACATGTCAAGTAAGTGTCGACACATCCAATGTGGTGTCGACACTTAAGTTTTACTCAGAATTTTCTAAGTAAAGTCTCGACTATGTGTCGAGTTATGTTGTGTCGACACATAACCAAGTGTCGACACATCAAATCTGTTGACTAAACTTGTGTCGACATATGTGTGTCGAGACATTATAAGTCAGTGTCGACACTTATTGCCAGTGTCGACACATTTTAAGTTAGCTGTCCCGCCTGTTCATCTTCAAAATCAGAAAGGTATAAATAGGGTTTTGTCTTTGTTTGTCGACACGCTTTCAAAGTTTCGAGACTAAAACTTCTGTGTCGACACCTCTCTTCTCTCAAGACAAATTCTACAAACCCTAATGGCGCCTAAGCTAGAGGAGAATTTCAACGAAGGATACGAGCTGGTGCGCGGTGCTTTCACTGATGCTGATCAAGAAATCCAGGCAGTCGTAACCCTAGTCGCCGATTCTGGATTAGAATATTTAGTTTCAGAACCTACTAAAATATGGAAGAAAGAGGTTCTTGAATTCCTAAATGGAGCTGAAGTGGATGAATCTGGATACAGAATCAAATCCAGAGTTCATGGCACAAAGGTTAAGATTTCACCAAAGAGCTTGCGGAAGGTGCTTCAATTGCCAAGAACAAAGGAGGAAGATGAAGTTACTGCATCAAAGACCAGGGAAGCTCTAACCTGGTGTGGCCTTGATCCTAAAATGAAGATAGGTTCTATTTTCCACAGGAAAGACATGAACAATCAAGGAAAATTTCTTTCAGAAATTGTTGGTAAGGTCTTACTCAGTAAGCCAGGAGGGCATGACAGAGTGTCTGCCTATATGTTTGGGATAATGACAAGGATAATCTTCACTCTCAAAACTGACTGGTCTATGATAGTCTTTGAGAAGATTAAGGAAAGCTTGAAGAAGCCCAACCTAGGCAGAATCATTAGTCTATACCTAGCTGGTGCCATACTAGAGGTAATGCAACAAGCTGCAGGAAGCAAGATAAATCATATGAGAAGGATGGATCTGAGGATCTTTTCTAGATGGGACATGGTGTTGTCAAAGGAAATGCCAACCCCTGAGAAGACAGTTACTGAGAAGGAGATTCCTCCAAAGAAAAAAAGAAAAACTGCTCCAGTGGCTCAAGAGTCCACTAGCAGTTCTGATAGTGAAGAACATGTTGTCTTCACTCCAGATGAGCATGAGGAAGAGCCTGCTGAAAAGACTCCTGCTCCTCAAGAGGTTGCTGAGATCCAGGGGGAGCTACCTCAAGCTAGCCCCATCCACAAGGATCACAGCCAGGGGGAGCCTCCAGTTGTAGAAGAACCCTCTACACTGGAAAGTGAACAAGCCACCAACACCATACTAGAGGTACTCACTGACCTAAATACTTTAGAATTTCTTATAGAAGATGCTGATTTGTCTGATGTTCATCAGCAAACTCAGCTGAATACTCAAGAACCAGATGCAGTTAGAGAAGACACATCTGCTGTACTAGAAGTGGTTCCTGATCCAGTGGTTGAAGAGCCCAGAATTACTCCAGCTCCTTCACCACAAGAATACACCATGGAGGATTTATTCCTAAATCTAGACCAACAAGATTTTGACATGGACAAGGATGCTGCTGAGAAAGAGAATGCTGCTGCTGAGGGGGAGCAAGTGTACATTCTGGAAGAGCCTGTAAGGCAGGAAACTGTGAAGGCACCTGAAGTGCAGGAAGAGAGGCCCCCTAGCCCTAAGGAGAGGGTTGACATAGCCAGCTCCTCAGAATCTGAAGATGAGGAGGCTACTAGGGCTAAGCAAAAGAAACTTTATGTATTCAAGAGAAGAAGTCAAAGTTATAAGAAGACACTTCAATCTATTGCCCCACAGCCTATAGTTCAGCAAACTCCAACTATTGATTATAGTGCTTTAATGATTGCCCTGCAGATAAAACTGGATGAACATAGAAAAGCCATAGAGGCTTATGTGGATGAAGGACACAAATCTTTACAGTTTGACCTAGCCCAGGATAAAAAATCTATAAGGTTTGAAATTAACCTTAACAAGAAAGAGATGACAGATTGCTTCCACAAGGGTGGAAATGCAGTGGTGTACTTGGCAACACATCAGGAAAAGATAAAAGCACAGGTAGATGATATAGCATTGAAGCAAGGGTATGTTCTTGAAAATCAACTAAGGATGAATGACAATTTAACTGCTTC
The DNA here is from genome assembly GCA_039583875.1 of Platanthera guangdongensis. Taxonomy (NCBI): domain Eukaryota; kingdom Viridiplantae; phylum Streptophyta; class Magnoliopsida; order Asparagales; family Orchidaceae; genus Platanthera; species Platanthera guangdongensis. The sequence goes on from CM077164.1 coordinate 52,612,496, forward strand.
ACATAATGTTATTATCACTGAGTTAAAGAACAAGGCTGCTGAACCTTCTACTTCCACTGCTACTATTAAAGCTGACTTTGATAAAGTATTTCAGGAAGAACTCTCTGCTGTTAAGACTGCTATCCAAGCCTCCCAGAAGGTCATATCTGAACAACTTCAAAAGCTCAAACCTTTCTTTAAAGATGGAGTCAGATACTTGGATAATTAAATCAGATTTCAGAAGGATGATGTCAGAGATCCTATGGCTAGAGAAGTCATAAAGGGGGAGAGAGTTTTAGTCAAAGCTAGCTCTGATCATGCCAAATGGATATCTAATTCCATCAGAGCTACACTGAGCTATCCTCCACTTTGTGATGATGACAATGTTGCTGAATCTGGAATTCAACCTGCATATCTTGGAGGTGAGCAACCAGAGGTAGCTCAAGTGATTTATCCTCCACCAGATTTTGAAATGGTGCAAGCTGATATTCATTACATGTATAGCCTAACTGAAGGGAAGTCTAATGTTATTCTGGAGAAAGTGGTTCAGCCTATTTCTGAAGCCATGCAAGAGGCACTACAGAAAGAAGAAGAGACAAGGTTGTCTAAGAAGAGGTTTAGGGAACAAGCAGAACAAAGGCCAGACTTTGAACAGTGGAGCCCTACCTCTAGGAATATTATATTAACTGCCTGGAAAGCTGCCAAGGATAACATTCATGACAGGAACAAATGGTTCTCTAAAGCTGAATGGAGGAAACATGAGACCAGACAAGAGGCAATTGTTCAATATAGAAGGAAGACAAAGATGGGAAAGCTACCTCCTACTGCCCAGGAGCCTAGCAAGTACTTTCTAAAGCCATACCATTACTTTGAGAGGCAGAAGATCAAAGCTGAAGAGCTTAAAAAGAAAGATCTGAAAGGCAAGAAGCCTGCTGATGCTGAAACTGCTGATGCTCCTGTCCAAGCTAAAGTCCAAGCTGGCAAAGACATAGTTATTAAGGAGCCTGAACAAAATAGATTTAGAATTTTCTTGTAGTCTATTTTGTAATCATTTGAATGTAAAACATTTTTGTGAACTACTGAAAATGTATAAGACAGATATTAGAACAATATATGATCAATATATTTCATGTTTGTTCTGTGAATATGTCTATTTCTTATTTGTTCTGTAATGATGAATTTGTATACATGTGAAATTGATACATGTTATGTTTACCCTGCTGTACATAATCCTGCTTTACATCATTTTGTAATTTTTATTATGAATGCTGTATATCATTGACTAAGGGTTATGACTTCTCCAAATAGGGGGAGATTGTTGGGTACATTGGTTAAATGTACCTGATTTGAAGAAGCCTCACCCAACTCAATGATATACATCAAAATGTATTTGATGAATTTTGAGTTACATGTGCAGGTTAAGTATTTGCAGGAAATGATGAAAAAGTTTCTAAGTCCATGTGTCGACACCCAGAAGGAAAGTGTCGACACTGAAGAAGACTTGTGTCGACACAAGGAGCTGTGTCGACACCCAGTGAAGAAAAGTGCAGACAGAAAGTGTCGACACAAGGAACAGTGTCGACACCTTGAATAACTGTGTCTACACCAGAAAGTGTCGACACTTGAAGCAGTGTCGACACTCAGCAAAAGTCTGCAGAAACTAAGTATAAGTGTCGACACCCAGAACAATGTGTCGACACTCAATAGAAGAGTCAGCACTTGAAGTAAGTGTCGACACCTAGAACAATGTGTCGACACTCAGCTGAAGACTCTACACTTGAAGAAAGTGTCGACACATGGAGCTGTGTCAACACTTAGCAAAGAACAGCAAGATCAATAAATTATTCTAAGTACAAGTGTCGACACTAAGGGAATGTGTCGACACTCAGCTGAAGTCTCAACAAAAGAATCAAGTGTCGACACAAGGAGCTATGTCGACACTCAGCAAGAATCAACATAGTAGACTATGTGTCGACACCAAGAAGCAGTGTCGACACTTAACAGATTCGACAAAAGAAGTTGTGTCGACACAAAGGAGATGTGTCGATACTTAGAAGAATTCAGCAAAAGATAGAAGATCAAGTACTTGTGTCGACACTCAATTTCAGTGTCGACACATGCAGAAGAATCTGTGTCGAGACATAGTATCTACAACACAAGGAGTTGTGTCGACACCTTGTAGACTTGTGTCGACACTTACACAACTTGTGTCGACACTTGGTCTATAAGTTTCGACACTTAAGGACAGAAAGTCTCGACACTTTCAGACAGTTAGAGATTTTCAAGAATTGACTGGATGACTTGACAGCTGCCGTTCCAGCCGGTCTACAGCACCTGTCAGAGATGTCAGAATTCAGTTATGGACCGGACCAGCCGGTTACCATGAAGAAGGCCTATAAATAGGCACATACAGTCTACAGAAATAGTAGTTAATGAAGTTGTTCAAGTGGTTCATATCATTGATCAAGTATCATATCAAGAAGATCTAGCCGTCCAAGTGTAGATCTAAGAAGTTGGAGAGAGAGGGCTCCATCCAAGAAATCAGCCATTGGAACTGGGCTGAGAAGAAGGATTCAGATTCATTCTGGATCTTAAGAAGCAGAGGTCAAGGATCAACTGCAGAAAGAATCAGTCTTATTCAGTTCTACTTTCAAGAAGCTTTGAAGAAAGCTAAGTCAGATTGAATCCAACTGAGTTCTTCCAAGAACTCATCAAGAAACTCACAACTCCCCTCTCTTGTCTTTGGGTTGTTGAGTTAATATTTGTAAAATCATTTTTATCTTGTAGGATCCTTTGGATCTGAGTGATTGTAAGCCTGAAATTATAAAGGCTGAAGGTAGGGCTTGAGAGCCTGAGTGTAGGAGATTGAAATCTCTGAGTGTAGGCCTTGTTGGCTGAGTGTAGGCCTTGTTGGCTGAGTGTAGGCCTTTGTGGCTGAGTGTAGGCTTTGAGATAAAGCTGAGTTGTAGGGCCTTGGGCCTGAGGTGTAGGAACCAGTTTGGGTTCTGAGACAGTGGTGAAGTTTGGTCGAATCTAGTACACTACTAGATAGGCGAAGAGGGAAAGTGGATGTACCCAAAGCTTGGGGAACCACTATAAAACTTTGTGTCTGCTGTGATTGTGCTGTGATTGTGAATGCTTGTGTGATTGCTGTGCAAAAGTAGTATAGATTCTGTGATATAACTGATTGCTGCCATTAAAGACTTAAAAAGAATTAGGTCACCTATTCACCCCCCCTCTAGGTGTTTAGGTACCATATCTTTCACCTTGGCTTGTCTCACCAATGATTTGGTGTGCTAGATGATCCCTTAGATGCATGACAGCTGTAACCAATCTAACCTCAGCTTGCTGTTCTTCATTGTCTTCATCTGACTGTTCTTCATCCTCAACGGGTGAGTTTTGAGCTCCCTCTAGACAACACACATATTTTATCTTATCTTTGACTGCTTGATCATCTTCCTTGATGGTAAGCTTGTCCATCACCTCCTCTATACCTGCAGAACTAGAAGAGGAGCTAGGCAGCTCACAGTTAATCATGTTTGATTCATCAAAGATAACATGAATTGAATCTTCCACAACATGACTTGTCAAGTTGTAGATCATATATGCCCTACTATTGTTGTTGTACCCAATAAAGATCCCTTCATAGGACTTGGCAACAAACTTAGTCACATAGGACTTTCCATTATTCAGTACATAGCACTTGCTACAAAAAAATCCTGAAGTAGGATAAGTTTGGTTTTCTGCCTTTCAAGATCTCACAGTGAGTCTTCTTGTGTCTTTTGGTGATAGAAGCTCTGCTAAGGACATGACATGCAGTGTTTATTGCCCCAACTCAGAAATATTCTGGGAGAGATGTGTCACTTAATAAGGTCCTACTAGCCTCCATGAGAGTTCTATTTTTCCTTACAACAATTCCATTTTGCTGGGGTATTCTAGGAGAGGAGAATTCTAGGTGAATCTCATGCTCTTCACAGAACTTTGTCATGCTTGTAGACTGAAACTTAGTTCCATGGTAACTTCTGATTTTGTCCATAGTACTGTCTAGTTCATTCTGTATCTGCTTGATAAAAGTCTTGAAGACTTCAAGGGTTTCATACTTTCTCGTAAGGAAGAACACCCAAGCAAATCTAGAAAAGTCATCAACAAACACAAGGGTGTAGAATTTCCTACCTAGACTTTGAACTGTCATATGGCCAAACAAGTCCATATGAAGAAGGTATAAGCACCCCACAGAGTGTTTGTCCTCAATGCTCTTGAAGGAGGTCTTAGTCTGTTTGCCCTTTTGGCATGCAGAGCAGATACCCTCCTTAGTGAATTTCAATTTGGGGCCATTTCTGTCTAACCCTTCACCAAAGATTTTGCATATGGTCTTGTAGTTCAGATGAGCCAGCCTCTTGTGCCATTGGACACAATATGAGGCTTTCTCAGCTACAACTAGGCATATGAGAGAGTCCTTACTTTCACAAATAAAGTTAAGACAATAGATATTTCCTCTCCTAGTGCCTATCAAGATGACCCCTTAGTCACTTGACCTCCTAATTTGGCACTCATCCTTGAAGAAGGAAATGTCATAGCCAAGATCACATAGTTGGTTTATGCTTCTGTGGTTGTATTGCAACCCTTTCATATAAGCTACTTGTATGATAGTGATTATGTCATTTGATATCTTATCATACCCTTTAGTCACTCCCCTTTCTGAACCACCAAAGATGACTTTCGGTCCATTCTTTACTGGAATATACTCCTTCAACATGCTCCTTGTTCCAGTCATGTGCCTAGAATACCCACTGTCCAAGTACCATTTAGGGGTATGACCACTTGGACTAACCTGCAAGGAATAAATCAGTTAACCTTAGGACCCCAATTCTTATTGGGTCCTAGGTGCTTGTTAGTCTGATAGTAATCATGCCTACCTGCAGCTCTCCTGACAGGTAAGCTCTCTCTTGCTCTTGGCACAATTATATTATGCCAACAATCTATAGCATAGTGGCCCACTTTGACACAATACCAGCACTCATAAATATTGTGCCTTCTTTTAAGAGTCGGTATAGTGGTTGTGTTGACTACAGCTCTTGGTCTAGAAGGTGCAACGACAGTCCTGCTCTTTTGTTTCCCAGCTCCAGTCTGACTAGTGGTGGGTCTGACAGGAGAATTGCTTGGGATATCTTGAGCCCTACTAACAGTTGCCTTCTTTTTAGAGAGCACACTCTTGATGGCCTCAGAGATGCCCAAGTCTGGTCTACTGACAGACTTGCCCTTGGTCTTAGAGTGGGTTGGAATATTCTGAGAACAGTTTGCAGTTTTACCTTGAGTGAAGGGGCCGATGCACCAAACACAAATGGTTCATGATGGGCAATTTGGATTTCCTCATGGGCTGCCTTGAAGGCACTTGCACCCTTACTATATTTTCCACCATGGCAGTGAACATTTTGTTCACACCAGTGTATCAACCATTCTTATAGTGACCATGAATGCTCTCTTGATCATACTGTTAGATGGTAGTAAAAATCTCCTGAAAGGAATATGAGGCTTGAAGGCTAGTGGCTGCACTGAAGCTTTGCCCTTCTTTTTGGGATTGACAACACTAGAGCTTCCTTTGAAACTCAACCCCTTCTTACCATTTTGGGAGGAGAAGGAGTCTATCAAGGGAAGAACTGAACTGGGCTTTGAATAGCTAGCCACTATTCTATTCTCTCTTTCCAGCAGCACTTCTAAGTCCCTTATTCTATTTTCTTGGTACTCTATGGTTCCTATCTGAATGAAGGAGATAGTTTCCAGCTCACTGATTTCTTTTATTTTCTGATCAAGCAGTGAAGCTGAATCAGCATGCTGGGAAGCAGCAAGCTGAAGGAAGGCAATTTCCTTAGCCTGCTTCTTAGCCAGCAACTTGCTTTCCTTGAAAGCACTCAGAAGGATACCATATTTGTCAATTACAGAATTGACATCTTCCTCATACTCATAATCTCCTTCATCATTTGATGAATCAACTTCTGAATTTGGGCTGGTCTCATAACCTGACTCAGAAGAATACTTGGATAGATAATTTACCATTTGTTGACCAAGCTGTTCCTGGTTGGATTCTTCATCAGTCAGAGCTATCCGTACTTGGCAACAGTTGTCTTCTTCTTCTTCCAGCATAGCAACAACAAGCCCAATGTAGGCTTTATCATCCTCTTCTCTTTCTGACTCTGAATAGGAAGAGTCATTCCATCTCTTATTCTTCTTAGAAATGAAGGATTTCTTCTTCTTGCCTTTTTGCTTGAGGTCCTTCTTCTCACCAGATTCCTTTCTTTTGACAGGATAGTTGATTATTACATGCCCTGGCTTACTGCAACAATAACAAAACACTTTAGAAGAAACATGTCTGCTAGGTTTAGAACCATACCTGTCCTCCTTAGATGATTTCTTCCTTCCCTTGTAGTAGTCTTCTTTGGGATGAGAGGAGGAGGAGGGCTTGCTTCTCTAGTGTTTCTTCTTCATAAACTTCTAGAACTACCTGTAGAAGGAAGCAAAGTCTTCATCAAACATATGTCAGTCTGATGTACTGGTCTTTGATTTTTCTGAGTCAGATCCAGTATCCCTCCTTGGTGGAGAAGGGGTCTTCCTTCTGCTCCTTATTGAGGCTTAATCCATGAATGCCACATTCTTCTCTTTAGCTTGGAACTTACTGACTTTATCCTCCTCTTTTCTAGCAGTCAGTTGCATTTCATAGGACAACAACTTTCCAAACAATATTGGTGGTGGAGTGTCTGCAAGTCTTGCCACTTCTCCGGTGGCACATATTTTAGTATCCTAGTCTCCAGTTAGATACATGAGAAACTTTTCATTCAACTCATAAGTGCTGAAGACTTTGTCATATGTCCTCAACTCATTGAATATTTTGAAAAATCTTTCATAGCACTCAACTATGCTATCAGTCTTGCTCTGCCTGAAGGCCTCATACTCTTGATTGAGCATGAACTTTCTATCATCTCTCACTTCCTATGTTCCCTCCATGTAGACCACCAAGGTGTCCCACATCTCCTAAGAGGTCTTGTAGTGTAGAAGAATTTGGAAGGTGGATTAATCTATGGCACTGAATATAATATTTTGTGCCCTTTTATCTATAGTGGCAAGGATAACTTCATACTTAGTCATTTCAGAGTAGGTCTTGGGTATCTGGACACTTGCATCTAGAACTGACACTTTCATAGGAATGAAAGGCCCTTCCTTGACTGTGATAAAGATCCTAGGGTCAGCTACCTCCATGAACAACCTAACCCTCTCCTTTCAGATGCCAAACCATTCCTTCCTGCAGATGGGAAGCTACATGGCACCTAACTCCTTATAGTTCACTCCTGAACCCATAAGGATAGATTTTCTTGCTGACCTTAGAGATCTACTCAGACTGTTAACTCTTCTTTGAGTAACCTCCCTCTGATACCACTTAAAAGACTTTATTTTCAAGGTCAGCTAACACCTGGGGGGGGGGGGTGAATAGGTTTTATGTCTCTTTTTGATTATCTAGACCTATACCTTATTTGCTGTGCTTAATGATTTGTTAGATTTAGCTTTCAAAAACATCAACCAGACGACACATATATTTTATAGTGTTTCCCCAAAGTTTGGGTACGTCCACTGTCCATCTGCGCCCTTCTAACAGTGTGTTAGACAAGGCTCTTCCCCCAAAACTCAGCTCCAAGGAGCTTACAACATGATCCCGCAAGACCACTCAGTCTTCTTCAAGACCTACAACTCAGGCAATATGCCCTACCACTCAGATCCCAGCTGGATCCTACCTCAGCCATTATAACGCAGGCCAACACTCGGATTCACACAAGAATCCTACACTCAGATCAATAACAAATCTTACCTCAGCCTTTATAACACAGGCCTACACTCAGATTCACTCAGGAATTTTACACTCAGATCCAAGATTGGATCCTATAGAAAATAGCAATGGTTTGAAACAATAAGACACCAGAGACAAATCTCTGTGTCTGTCTTCCTGGGCTGAAACTGATTCTCCCCTAACCACTTCTTCACAGCAACAAGTTGACAAATATCTTCAGATGAATCACGGTTTGTTCTGGAAGTATCTTGTAGAAATATCTGTCTCTTCTCTTTCAGGAATCATTCCTGACCTTGCTGTCGCAGATGAATGTCACAATAGCTATCACTTTTCGCTTTCAGGTTGACTGAACTGAACAGGACCTTCAGGCTCTGTAGTAATGGCGAGGAAGAAGATGATGTTCAGCCGCAATTGCGAAATTAGAAAACCCTAATTGCTTGTTGTCGACTCAGCCAATCTTTCCCTTTTATTGATTGTCGATCAACATCTCTTTGCACTATGGGTCCCAACCTTAATTTCCCATTTACCACCTACCATTTATAGATACGACAAACGCTGGCCGTCGACGCCATCAATGGTATTCTCCATCTTTCCCGCAACAAATTTGAATTGCATTGACTTTTGTTGACTCATGCTGACGTCAGCCATCTGTGGACTTAGACAAAATCAAGCAACATTAGTATAGGCATTGAGTAAGTAAGCTTCACTCAACGCCAAAACACTTAAACATATTTTCTATCACTAAGCATTGAATGAGCAACCTTCACTCAATGCCAAAACACTTAGACAGATTTTCTGTCACTAGGCGTTGAGTGAGTAACCTTCACTAAATGCCAAAACACTTAGATAGATTCTCTATCACAAGGCGTTGAGTGAGCAACTTTCACTCAATACCAAAACACTTAGATAGATTTTCTGTCACTTGGTGTTGAGTGAGCAACCTTCACTCAATGCCAAAACACTTGGAAGAATTTTTCTACCATTAGACATTGAGAGCATTGAGTCCACTCAATGATTTTTGCCTTGAAAATTTTTTTTGCTTCTCTAGCATTGAGAGCGTTGAGTATGTCTTCATTACTCAATGCTTTTTGCCTTAGCCAAACTTTCTGTTACTAGGAGTTGAGAGCATTGAGTGTGTCTTCATCACTCAATGTTTTTTGCCTTAGCCAAACTTTCTGTTACTAGGCATTGAGAGCGTTAAGTGTGTCTTCATCACTCAATGCCTTTTGCCTTAGCCAAAATTTCTGTTACTAGGCGTTGAGTGAACATTCATCAATCAACGCCATAATACTTGGATAGAATTTGTCACTTAGCGTTGAATGAGTAAGCTTCAGTCAACGCATTTGGACTTAGCCAAATTTCTGTGAAATCACAGTATCTGACTGACTAAGGTTCAGTCAACGCTTTTTATCACATGGTGTTGAGTGAGTAAGCTTCACTCAATGCCTGTGGACTTAGTCAAATTTCTACACAGATTTTCTGTGGTGTTGTCTGTCTGAGCTATACTTAGTGATTTATGCTATATGACATTGAGTGAGTAGGATTCACTCAATGCTTATGGACTTAGCCACATTTTAGCCAGTTTCTCCTTAGGCTTTGACTGCCTCAGCCTGTCTCACATATTTTTGTTGTATGACATTGAGTGAGTAGACTACACTCAATGCTTGTGGCCTTAATTACATTTTCAGCTTGCCAATTGTTAGGATTAGGCTAACCAAGCTATACTTAATGCTTTTACTTACCTGACATTGCGTGAATAGACTTCACTCAACTCCTGTGGACTTAGGTGATTTCCAACCTATCCAACATCTTCCCTTACATCTGGCGTTGAGTAAGCTTGCTTCAGTCAACGCCTGTGGACTTAACCGAATTCCTGCACGAAATATTGAGTGAGCTTGCTTCACTCAATGCCTGTGAACTTAGGCAAATTCCTGCCTGTCCACCAACTTGCTTGGTGTCCATCTGTCCAATCAGTGTAATAAGGACCGAACTGCATGAATAAAATCAAACACACATCAAATACAACTAGTGTGTGTGTCATTGGCTTGTTTGACTTCTTACAAATCTCGGCCATGTGGATCAATGGACCCAACAACGCCCAGCTTTCGCATGTTATAATAATACTTCACCTCCCTGATGTATTTCTTCCTCTGAACACTCGCACTGCTGTGTTTGATAATTTGATAATATTTAATATTTGACTCTTGTTGATCTCGCGCATACAATATTCTACTTTAGATTCGGCTCGTCTTGTTATAGAACAGGTCACGAGAAGTTGGCGAGTTGGGGTCAGCGAGCTGGGCTAAGTAGGCAGCTCGATAGGTATTAATCCATTTTCTATAAATAGAACCCCCTACCTACCCCTATCCCATCGTCTTTATTGCAGGCATATACCCCACTTAAACTCACTACTCGACACTTGCACTCGCACAAAGATCTGCTAAAATGGGAACGACACGAGTTGATTGTCATAACCCGCATTTCCTCCACATTTAACGGTATATCAGAGTAAGGAAAAATGCTTGTGATGATGCCACGTTAGTAGGGGATAACTGCAGACGCTCAGGCAAACTCCAACTAAACACCAGTAAAAGGTCTATAAGTTATTTAAAGAAAATCCAGTTTAAGTTAAGCGGTTAGCCGTATCCCTCAGCTCAGTGGCTCATCTAGTCCACAAGAAAAAGATAGCTATACGCTGCGGAAAAATACTTTATTTGCAAGATTAGACATCTTACATGAGTGTAAACGTCCCCAGAGGACAACTCATATTATGCAAGACTCTAGATTTATAATAATAGAAAAGTAGCTTTTACGGTCTTTAAACATAGTGATTTTGATTTTGAATATGGCATGTATGAAGTATTGATAGTAATTTTATACTTTAAAATACCTAACATGCAAGCTAGCATAAAACCTTCCTAGAGAGCAAGTAAAAATAACCACAAAGACGTAAACTAGCAGCTAGCAAAGTATTTAATAATCCAAAAGAAAACAACCAGTGAGCGTCAACAACCTGACATGAACTCACTTAAAGTATGCAAGTCTAAACTAAAACTGAAAACAAGAACTACCTCACAACGGTGAGGAAAACTGCTACAACAACTGCAGTACACAAGCTAATGACCAACTTAACCGCTCCACCGGCTATAACGCTGAACCTGAGGCATTCAAAAGAAGAACATCTCAGTAAGAAAATACAAGTGGCAAAGGAAATAATCAGGAAAAAGGTACAAAGGCAGGAAGAGTTCTACCAAACCCGACTATTAGAAATGCTGAAAACCACAGCTGATTAGTCAAATAAAATAGGTTAAGTAAAAATTTTGTAATAAGAAGTTTAATGAATATTCACACCAAGCACATAACGAAGTCATGCTTTGACAAAATCTGCAAGAATTAACATAAAATAGCATAGACTTATCTAAGAAGTAAACTGAGCACAAAACAACTCGAAAATATGAGTCATTAACACTTGGTAAAAACAATCGGGCCGGAGTTAGTGACCAAAACATCCTAACACGAACTACCAGACCCGAACGTCTCATAAAGGCACTACAGTGGTGGCCACCTGGCCCAACATAACCCAACAGGCCACAAAACAGAGGCTAAACCAAACCACCTAGTGTAATGACCCACAAACCGACGTCTAGTTGGTGGTCCTTTATCCACTGCCAACCTACCTAGCCGAAGAAACATCATAACCAAACAACCCAACCAAAACCCAAGTCTAAACCCAAAGACAAACTTAAACAAGCCCTAAAATTAATCTAAGGACCGTACACGACGAATCCTACACGAAACGACAAAATATTCCAAGTCCTGGTCAAATTCGGCCAGTATTCCCGACGAATCGCAATGATACTCGACAAATTGTACAATGATACTCGTCGAACTCTACTATACACTGCGAAAAATACTAGCGATACTCGACGAATTCTACTGATACACGCCGAAATCTCCTTGTCTTTACCTGCCACTCGACACTTATAAGCCTAGACAATACTCGACGATTCGTTGATCATACTCGTCGAATCGGGCTCCTCTCGACACCACACTGTCGATACTCGTCGAAATAGCCTAGATATTCGACGAATCAGACTTAAGCTACTAACCCATACTTGATGAATCTCATTAAGTCTAACAATCTACACTCGACGAATCATTATCCGACGAGAATGCCTTAAGGAAATTCGACGATACTCGTCAAATTCTACTCTACTGATACTCGACGAATCAGGCTGGCGATACTCGCCGAATTCTACTTAACGACTAAACGACGCATTCTTACTCGACTAACCTTCCATATTCGGCGAACCCTACCGTCGATACTCGACGAATTTTCTAACCTAAACTCGTCGAATTTAACTTAATCTCTATTCTTATTCTCCAAGCCTTGGCCGAAAAATTTGCCCTAACTTAGGGACTCTTTTCATGGATCTACCTACACAACTCCTACTCTCTAAAGGAGGAGGAAAAAGGGAGGAAAGCAACAAGAAAACAGACCTGCAAGGGGAAAAAATCCGCTTTCCATGGAAACTCCAGAAAAGACGCCTCCCTCTCACACCGCGATAAGGATTGGCCACCAAATGATCCTAGCAATGTTTCCTGAAACATTTGGAGGAGAAAAGAGGTCAAAATCACTAACCCTAACACCTAAAAATCGGGGAAACAGTAAGATCTTACCACAATCGCGTAGATCTTGGTGAGAGCTTTCCAAATCTCTACTCCTTTATCGAAACCGACCATCGGAGCTCTCTCAATCGTCGGCTGAACGCACGCCCCATCCGTCGCTCCTTTTCATTTCGCCAAAACAGTCGGCCGCTCTGGTTTAGGAAGAAGATGAATAGGATTGACGCGACCTAATTACTGGCTATTTATATATATACACACATACATGATTATTATAATATAATATTACATTATAAGTAATATTAAATAATCCCAAAACGATCTGAAAACCAAAACAACTCGGAATGTTACAAAAATCGCACTGTAGCTAAATACTGATGCTACGAATCTAATGGCAAAGTCGAAATCTAAATCCGACAAACCAAACTCGGGTAAAACACTGCCCGAATACAAAACGCCACCATATCCCTATAAAAAACTCCACAGAGTTACCAAAACAGACCCGACTCACGAGGGGAGGCGCACAACCAAACCAAAAACCAACCACACAAGAAAACCCACTGAGCAAACCCGTGCTTCAACAAACAACACCCGTTAACCACATGTCAACGTAACGCCCTGACGTCAAAAATAGGTCACTATGAGAATTAAAATAAACACTGAAAAATTAGGGGTGTTACAACCACCCCTCCTAAAAGGAAGTTTCATCCCAAAAATTAACATAAATAGGATTAAATCCAAAACATAATAAAAGCAATCATATGCTAACAAAGAAAACACTTAACCAAAACATCAGGAGAACAGATGAGGATGAGCCTCCCTCATAGCTGACTCCAACTCCCAAGTCGCGCTCTCCACGTCTTGGTTCCTCCACAAAACTTTAACTATGAGTATTGACTTCCTTCGCAATACCCGATCCTGAGTATCCAAAACAAGAACATGAACTTCCACATACAAAAGATTATGATGCAGGCTTGCACATTAGATAACGAATAAATCTACGGACGAACATGTTTGCCTCTCCTTGATCCAATCCTATATTCGCACAATCGTTCTACGCAACACCATGTTAATTAATTTTATCAAATATATGCTAACGTACGGGTAGCCAAACCGCTTAGGATCGAACAAAGGCTATATGCCAATATTCTTTCCGGCTATAAGGACCCACTCGGTCCGAATGAGCGGTGTTGTACCAAAAGAGATCTACAAAATAAATACGATTTGGAAAAGGTAGATCTCTCCCAACAAAAGAAAACGAAGGTTCGCCAAACCTTTTTCGAAAAATAATTCAATCAAGACAAACATAAAACCAATCGAAGGAACCACGATAAATTAACGATTCAAAATTCAACGCCAAGAATCTACCACCACATGAATTGATATAGGAAGAGAAATACACAATAGGTAGAAAGGATTCGTTACCCTATCGAAATGGATGATTCCGATTTCTCTACTTGGATCGTTCTTCAATGGCTCCGCCGGAGTCACGTCGGTTGGAGAGAAACTCGTCTGCCTTCGTCACTTCACGCCGGAGTTGATCCACAAGGGGAGATCTTCTTGCCTTGACCGAATTTCTTCAAGGGGAGGAGTTCTTTGATTTGTTGCTCGTAGTGGAGAGGAGAAGGATTAGGGTAGATAAAGGAGAAGGAAGATAAGGAGAGGAGTTGTGGCCGAAATCCACAAAGAGGGGGAGGGGGAAGTTGGCGGACAAGGAGGTGAGGAGGAGGAGAATTCTCAATTTAGAATTAGGTTTCTTTTCATTCATTCACTAATTCAATATGACAAATATCATGACCTATATATAGGCTTACACCACTCCATCTCCTTTCATTCAAAATTTAAATTCAAAATTCAAAATATGATGGTTATATGCACCCATCATAGCACATGAAATGAAATAATTAAAACAACACATGATGGTTATAAGCACCCATCATTACACATGAAATGAAAACAAAAACATGAAATAAACACTTAAAATAAAATTGCTAAAATAATAAAATTATTAAAAATATATAATTATAATTATTTAATTTATAATTATATATTTTTATATAATGGCGGCGGACGTCGACACCATCCTCGAGCTTGCGGCAGCGATCGTCCCAATCGACGAACTCTCTCAGACGGGGATCAATAGCAGCCATGTCAGCAACGTCTCCATCAATCCTCTCCCGCTCAAAAGTACTCATCATCGATGAGTTGGTCTGAATGCACCAGCGCGGGAGGGCAACATCCAAATGAGCCACCTCCGATCCAAGAAACCAAGATTCATCGGAGGCCTGCCGATCACGCCATCGAATCAAGTAGTGGCAAACATCACCACATGTAAAGGAGAGCACTGTAACATGGAGTATCCTATCATGCAAAGAGATGGTCCTGGGGAACCTTGGAAAAACATTAGGCAATAAAGGAACATAAGTTTCTACATCAACAACCAACATACCTCCAGTGAAGACCGATAAAAATAGCGATCCAGGCATAAGCTCACAACCCAAACCATAAGAAAACAAAGTGGACCCAATGGACAGACAAATAATTCAAGTGGTGGAGAAACATATGGCGTTAAATTAGAAACATTAAAAATAGGGGTAATACCCCAATTAGTGGAAAAATTCAAATGATATGCGTATTCTCCTAATTTCTTTAAGATCCGAAAAAGGTCCAACTTGCCAACTCACCAACTTTCTATAGCGCTCGAAGGCAACCGTTCAGGGACGAAACACACCAAAACTAAATCGCCAATCATATAGTGAGACGCTCTTTTATGTAAGCTAGCATGAAATTGATAAGATTTATATGGTGTGGTTAGCACTTCACTAATGTGCTTATATAAAATGTGATCATGACGAGCATAATTTAGTGCGAGTTTCAGCGATAAACTAGCAAGTAAAAAATAGGACGCAACTTGAGTGATTAATTCCCTTAAAGTGCGCCTAAGTATCATACTATCATGAGGAGTGAAATGTGGGCTACATGACTTAAACAAAATACAGAGGGTAAAGGGTTAAGTCCGGGGACGGGAGCCTTATAATCAAAGATGATTTTCATAGGCTTCAAATTCACAGTCCTAATTTTAAAATTAATATTTTCACGCTTGGCATGAAGATATGCCAAGGAAAACCGCTCATCATAGATACTAAAAGAGTTGGACGCTCCCGGATGTGACAAGAGGTGCAAGCGATACAACTCCTGGGGCCAAACCTTGGTCACTAACATGTGGAAAAAAGGGTCATCAAATGGCGCTGGGTAAATACGTGCGACCGGGTGTAGGATATGGGTATGTGAAAGAGACACCACATCCAGAGGCACAATAGCCAAAGAATCAGAAATGGACATGGATAGAATTGTAGCTACACACGCAGAGAAATGAATAGCCAAATGTGTCGCGTAGTCAGATCTACGCGGTGCGGTGAACAGATCAAAAATTAGCGCACTCAACGTACTAATATCTAAGTGCTGAGATAATGCCAAGGTAGGAACTAAAAGAGTGGGCATGTCACCACAACTCAGTCTAGGACTACCGATGCCACGTCCTAAATTGTCAACTAATGTGGGCTCATAGATATGAGAAAGGGTCGGTAAAATCAAACTCGGGATAAAATCAAAATTAGAATACCTTTCACCGATCGGTGATAACTTCAATGAACTCTCTTCCGAGAGTAAAACCAAAGAATCGTTCAAAAATAGCACTTCCTCGCTTGCAATTTCTTCCAACACAATAGACAAGTTGTTTAATTCAGAATCAGTAAAGGTCTCAGAAATGGGCAAAATTGAACCCGACAGAAAATTTAATTCAGATGGAATTTCGGACAATGGTGATATCAACAAATAACTATCGTTCAGGTTCACAGCTCTAAAATCATCCAAACATAACCGTCTCACATAAGGTGAGTCTTCCCAATCAGTTGGAACATCCACTAAGTCAGGGTCGTCAATGTCAATGGAAGAATCCTCACTCACAGGCTCCTCAAGAAGGTCAGATAAAATTTCAGTGGGAATAATCGTAGGCTCTAATGTGATGGGGATCATATTCGGGAGAGGACACTCAATACTAGGGTGCACAGACACAATGCTAGTAGGGCTCGTAACAGGCAAAGAGATTCCCTCACGGCTTGGACTATCATCATCATCCCAAACATCATCTTCTAGATCACTAGGGATTCCCTCACTTTCAGAATCATCAGACTCGTCGGGCACTATCGTATGTGAAGGGATACTCTCACCTAGCTGGTCAACTTCATCATCCAGAGATTCTATATCCACATCGGAATCCTCAGAGGTACTAGTCACTATCTCTAGGGGCTTAGATGTCGAGGCTAATAGAGGCATAACCCTAGTGATAACATCCACCGAGTCCACATCAAATGACCTATTAGGAGAGGTTTCCCTAATGGGGGGGGGGGGTGTCCTAATACGGCCTTTCCAGTTTGACACAAGGGAGCTTTATTCCTAGGAAGGTGGTCCTTCTCAATTTCCAATGCCGTGGTAAAAGTGGAGTCTAGATCGGTGTGCCAAGAGCGTAGTAATTTACCCTGGATATAGGGGTTTAACCCCTTACGAAACCTAGATAGGGTGGTCTCTAGCAGCTCCTTCACACCACTTCCAACCATCATATCCTTAAAAAGACGCATATAATCCGAGACCGACTTGTTCCCTTATTTAAGGTTAGTCAAATCTTTAGTTATCTATCGCTTGGTCTGTACGTTTAGTTTATAGTCATTCTTAAAGGCTGGTATGGATCTAGTGCCATAACTATACTCAGTCATAGGCTTAGTATTAGCAGGGCAAAGATAGGCGAGATCAAATTGATCCGAGAGTAGGCTACGCATGTGCGGCCAAGCGTAACGATAACTACCAACATGACACTGTTCATTAACCAAAACAACTGGGCTTGATCTATTATATGCTCACGGACAAAGTTAACCTTTTTTGTGGTCATCCTATAAGTGGCCATTAAAATAATGCTCTAATCCCTTAGGCCAATCTTTAAAAATTTCGGGACATCCTAAATCGTCATCAGTAGGATAAATGTGTTGTGCCTTAGGGGTGTGTTTAGCCATATCCTTAGCATATGAATAATCTAACCGGGCAGCATATACGTCATATGTCATTTTAGTGAGAACCGGAGAGAAAACTCAACCGGAACTGGTGCACATGCAATGAGAAATGAACCTGACCCTATTTAATTTTCAAAGATGGAATTGTTCCCACTTAATAACTTTGGCGATAAAAGATTTTTTTTTGATTTGCTTGCAGGAAATAATATGAAAATTATTGAATAAATTTTTTTTGAATTTTGTTTTGAAGAAAAAATATAGGCTGCTATTGGCAGACCAAAATTAAAATTTTGTAATGATTTAATAAAAATAATGACTTAATAAAAATAAAATATTTTTTGATTTCTTACTAATAAAATGATGGGGAAATTCTAGAATTTTTTTTTTGAATTTTGGGTAAAAACTAAAATATTTTGGCCGCTATTTGCATACCAAAAATTTAAAAATTGATTTTTATGCTGTGCAATGAAACGTGTAAGTCCGCGTCGGCGTTCTATGTAATTTTTTTTATTTCTAGGATGGTACTAATTAAGAAATTAGCACAATCTGGCTCTGATACCAAATTGATGCAGGCTTGCACGTTAGACAATGAATAAATCTACAGACAAACACGTTTGCCTCTCCTTGATCCAATCCTATATTCGAACAATCGTTCTACACAGCACCACGTTAATTAATTTTATCAATTATATTCTAATGTACGGGTAGCCAAACCGCTTAGGATCGAATAAAGGCTATATGCCAATATTCTTTCCCGCTAAAAGGACCCACCCGGTCTGAATGAGCGGTGTTGTACCAAAAGAGATCTACCAAATAAATACGATTTGGAAAAAGTAGATCTCTCCAAACATTTTTTGAAAAATAATTCAATCAAGACAAACACAAAACCAATCGAAGAAACTACGATAAATTAATGATTCAAAATTCAACGCCAAGAATCTAGAACCATAGGAATTGATCTAGGAAGAGAAACACACAATAGGAAGAAAGGATTCGTTACCCTATCAGAATGAATGATTCCGATTTCTTTAATTGGATCGTTCTTAAACCGCTCCGCCAGAGTCACGCCGGTTGGAGAGAAACTCGTCCGCCTTCGTCGCTTCATGCTGGAGTTGATCCACAAGGGGAGATCTTCTTGCCTTGGCCGAATTTCTTCAAGGGGAGGAGTTCTTTGATTTGATACTCGTAGTGGAGACGAGAAACGATTAGGGTAGAGAAAGGAGGAGGAAGGAAAGGAGAGGAGTTGTGGCCGAAATCCACAAAGAGGGGGAGGGGGGAATTTTGCGGCCAAGGAGGAGAGGAGGAGGAGAATTCTCAATTTAGAATTAGGTTTCTTTTCATTCATTCACTAATTCAATATGACAAATATCATGACCTATATATAGGTTTACACCACTCCATCTCCCTTCATTCAAAATTCAAAATTCAAAATTGAAAATACGATGGTTATATGCACCCATCATAGCACATGAAATGAAATAATTAAAATAGCACATGATGGTTATAAGCACCCATCATTACACATGAAATGAATACTTAAAATAAAATTGCTAAAATAATAAAATTATTAAAAATATATAATTATAATTATTTAATTTATAATTATATATTTTTATATAATGACGGCGGACGTCGATACCATCCTCAAGCTTGCGGCAACGATCATCCCAATCGACAAACTCTCTCAGACGAGGATCAATGGCGGCCATGTCAGCAACGTCACCATCAGATTAGGCTCCAACCGGGGCATAACATCAAGAATTTGTCTGTCACTCAGCACACACCTCCGCAATTGGCTTACGTGGAAAACATCATGCACACCCGGAAAATTTGCAGGCAAATCCAGCCTGTAAGCTGACACAACAATCCGCTCAACAATTTTGAAAGGTCCCACATTCCTAGGGTCCAACTTATGATTCTTACCAAATCTCTTAACACCGGACATCGGGGAAACTTTCAGAAAAACCATGTCCCTAACAACAATTTCCAACTCAGTCCTTCGACGGTTGTCATTCTTTTCATAACGCTCTTGAGCTATCTGAAGCTTCTCTCAAATATGTTTAACGGAAATATGCATCTCTTCTAACGCTTCTGGACCCAATAACGGTCTCTCACCAACCTCGGCCCAAAACAAGGGAGTTCTACAATGTCTCCCATACAAAGCCTCAAACGGGGCCATCTGTAAACTCTCTTGGAAACTATTATTATATGCAAATTCCATCAATCTCAAACGTTCATCCCATGCTCCTCCGCGATCCAAAATATAACATCTGATCATATCTTCCATGATCTGATTTACTCTCTCAGTCTGACCATTTGTCTGCGTATGATAGGCGGTGGAATACCTCAAGTCGATACCCAACCGCTCCTGTAAACTCTTCTAAAAGCGAGACGTAAACTTGGAGTCTTGATCTGATACAATAATGACAGGCACTCCATGCAATCTGATGACCTCAATTGAGTATAAATCATCTATTTTCTTCATGGAGTAGTCGATTGTGAATGGTACGAAGTGAGCACACTTCGTCAATCTGTCCACAATAACCAAACTGAATTGTGTCCCTGGGGATATCTTGGCAATCCCGTAATAAAATCCATCGAAATACTCTCCCACTTCCAACTCAGAATTTCCAAGGGCGCCATATTGCCTCCAGGCCTTTCATGATCAGCCTTAACTGGCTTGCGTGTAAAACATTCCGATACGAACTTAGCTATATCGCCCTTCATACCATACCACCAAACGATCTGTTTTAGATCCTTATACATTTTGGTAGAACTGGGGTGGTAGGAAACAATAGAACCATGCGCCTCATTGCACAATTTAACTCGAATATCCTCTACTACAGGAATACAAAATCTAACGTGGTATTTCATGGTGCCCGCATCATCAATTGAAAAGTCTGGTAAT
Source organism: Platanthera guangdongensis (assembly GCA_039583875.1). Classification (NCBI taxonomy): domain Eukaryota; kingdom Viridiplantae; phylum Streptophyta; class Magnoliopsida; order Asparagales; family Orchidaceae; genus Platanthera; species Platanthera guangdongensis. Next base: position 52,632,906 of record CM077164.1, read on the forward strand.
TCCCCTTTCACAGTTCTATTATAAAGGTGCTGTAAATCAGGATCATCCCTTTGATGCAGCCTTGTAAGTGTAATCCATGAATGTTATATTACTACCAAACTGCTGGGCAAGTCGCTACTCCCCACCGATATATCCATTAAGAGAAGTTCCTCCACTAGCAAATCCACAGAAAGGTTAAAAATCTTCGCTGACTTCCTACTCAGGGTGTCAGCCACCACATTAGCTTTGCTCGGATGGTATTGAATCTTCACATCATAATCTGCAACATATTCTAACCATCTCCGCTGATGCAAATTCAATTTCTTTTGAGTGAAGACGTACTTCAAACTCTTATGATCAGTATAAATCTTGCACAGAGCGCCATATAACAATTGTCTCCAAACTTCAAGGCATAGATCACAGCTGCGAACTCTAGATCATGCGTAGGGTAATTCCTTTCCAGAGTCTTTAACTGTCGTGACCCATACACAATTACTTTTCCTTCTTGCATTAACATGCACCCAAGTACAATGTGCGATGCATCCACATACACAGCATACACTATCCCTTTGGTAGGCAATGCCAAAATCGGAACAGTGCACAATCTCCTTTTTAATTCCTGAAAAGGCTCTTCGCAATTATCACTCCGAACAAACTCTACGTTCTTTCGCATAAGTTTAGTCAGAGACACAGACAACGTAGAGAAACCTTCCATAAACCTTCTATAATAGACTGCTAGCCCTATGAAGCTCCTTATCTCTTTGGGAGTAGCAGGTCTATTCCAATCCATAACATGAGCTATCTTTTCTGGGTCCACAAAAATTCCATCCTTATTAACCACATGACCCAAGAAGGAAACCCGAGGTAACCAAAACTCACACTTGCTTAGCTTAGCATACAACTTATGCTCCCTCAAGGCAGACAAAACTAGATGTAAGTGCTACGCATGCTCTTCAACACTACAGGAGTATACGAGAACATCATCAATGAATACGACCACGAAACAGTCTAGGAAATCCTTAAACACCATGTTTATCATATCCATAAAGGCAGAGGGTGCATTGGTCAATCCAAAAGACATCACCAAGAACTCGAAATGTCCATGCCGAGAATGAAAAGCAGTCCGTGGAATATCTATCTCACGAATCCTCAATTGATGGTAGCCTAAACAAAGATTAATCTTTGTGTTGGGTCTATTGATCCCAATATCCAAGATTTGTAAGAAGTCAAACGGATCAATGACATACACACATAATGTATTTGATGTGTGCTTTAGTTCATGCATACAAGTAGTCCATGATTGGACAAGTAAAGAAAAATGAGTTGGGCAGTAGACTCAAATTTTGTCGAACTCAGCTCAGAGTTCATCAAAATCAGCTTGCTGATCGTCGAGCTCAACTCAGCATAAGCTTAAGAAATCAGGATACAAATTTCGTCGATCTTAGCTCGAAGTTAGTCGAGCTCAGGTTATAGTTCGTCGGGCTCAGCCCAATGCTTGTCAAGATGAAGCAGGAGAAAAATTGACTAAGGCAAAAAGCGCTGAGAGCGCTGAGAAGATCAAAGTTCATCGGGCTCAGTTTGTGGTTCATCGAGCTTAGCTCAAAGCTTGTAAAGTTAAAGCCAAAAAATCTGTCTAAGGCATAAGCGCTAAGTCCGCCGAGAAGAAGGCGTTAAGACCACTGGGATAGCTGAGACAGCTAGGAAGATAGCGTTGAGACAGCTGAAGATAACTGAGAAGATGGCATTGAGACAACTGAGAAGATGACATTAAGACAGCTGAGAAGATAGCGTTGAGATAGTTGAGATAACAGAGAAAAAGTTAGCTGGAAACTTTCTAAGTCCAAAAGCGTTGAATGAAGCAAGTTCACTCAACACTTCTAAATAAAGCAGGAAGCATTGAGACAGTCAAGAGGTAAACAACTGAGAACAAAATTAGCTGGAATCTTTCTAAGTCCAGAAGCGTTGAGTGAAGCAGGTTCACTCAATGCCTCTAATAAAGAGGAAAGTGCTGAAATAAATAATTATCTCAGCTGATAAATAAAAAACTGTTGAGACCGCTGAGATAAATCCGCTGAGACAGTTAAAGTGCAAAAACCGATGAGATAGCAGATAAGAGGAAAACACTGAGATAAAGGCTTGTCTCAGCTAATAATGGAAAACCACTGAGACCGCTGAGACCAAACCGTTGAGACAAAGACAGGAAATTTTCTAAGTCCAGAAGCTCTGAGAGCCAAGACTGATGGCGCTGAGTGTCTCAACATCACTCAACGTTTGATGGGATTCAGAAAAATTTTCCAAGTCCAGTTGTTGATGACCACTGCTGACGTCATCAAAGTCAAAACTACAGGAAGCCATTACGGGAGAGCTGCTACAATGCCGAAAGATGTTTTGCCCGTTTCTGATGGAGTTGGCGCTCACCAATCCTTGGTGAGCCCACGTACTATGGTGCCGTTTGTTGGGTACAACGATACTCGTCGAACTCTACTATACACTGCGAAAAATACTAGCGATACTCGACGAATTCTACTGATACACGCCGAAATCTCCTTGTCTTTACTTGCCACTCGACACTTATAAGCCTAGACAATACTCGACGATTCGTTGATCATACTCGTCGAATCGGGCTCCTCTCGACACCACACTGCCGATACTCATCGAAATAGCCTAGATATTTGACGAATCAGACTTAAGCTACTAACCCATACTTGATGAATCTCATTAAGTCTAACAATCTACACTCGACGAATCATTATCCGACGAGAATTCCTTAAGGAAATTCGACGATACTCGTCAAATTCTACTCTACTGATACTCGACGAATCAGGCTGGCGATACTCGCCGAATTCTACTTAACGACAAAACGACGCATTCTTACTCGACTAACCTTCCATATTCGGCGAACCCTACCGTCGATACTCGACGAATTTTCTAACCTAAACTCGTCGAATTTAACTTAATCTCTATTCTTATTCTCCAAGCCTTGGCCGAAAAATTTGCCCTAACTTAGGGACTCTTTTCATGGATCTACCTACACAACTCCTACTCTCTAAAGGAGGAGGAAAAATGGAGGAAAGCAACAAGAAAACAGACCTGCAAGGGGAAAAAATCCGCTTTCCATGGAAACTCCGGAAAAGACGCCTCCCTCTCGCACCGCGATAAGGATTGGCCACCAAATGATCCTAGCAATGTTTCCTGAAACTTTTGGAGGATAAAAGAGGTCAAAATCGCTAACCCTAACACCTAAAAATGGGGGAAACAGTAAGATCTTACCACAATCGCGTAGATCTTGGTGAGAGCTTTCCAAATCTCTACTCCTTTATCAAAACCGACCATCGGAGCTCTCTCAATCGTCGGCTGAACGTACGCCCCATCCGCCGCTCCTTTTCATTTCGCGAAAACAGTCGGCCGCTCTGGTTTAGGAAGAAGATGAATAGGATTGACGCGACCTAATTACTGGCTATTTATATATATACACACATACATGATTATTATAATATAATATTACATTATAATTAATATTAAATAATCCCAAAACGATCTGAAAACCAAAACAACTCGGAATGTTACAAAATCGCACCGTAGCTAAATACTGATGCTATAAATCTAATGGCAAAGTCGAAATCTAAATCCGACAAACCAAACTCGGGTAAAACACTGCCCGAATACAAAACACCACCATATCCCTATAAAAAACTCCACAGAGTTACCAAAACAGACCCGACTCACGAGGGGAGGCGCACAACCAAACCAAAAACCAACCACACAAGAAAACCCACTGAGCAAACCCGTGCTCCAACAAACAACACCCGTTAACCACATGTCAACGTAACGCCCTGACGTCAAAAATACGTCACTATGAGAATTAAAATAAACACTGGAAAATTAGGGGTGTTACAACCACCCCTCCTAAAAGGAAGTTTCATCCCAAAAATTAACATAAATAGGATTAAATCCAAAACATAATAAAAGCAATCATATGCTAACAAAGAAAACACTTAACCAAAACATCAGGAGAACAGATGAGGATGAGCCTCCCTCATACCTGACTCCAACTCCCAAGTCGCGCTCTCCACGTCTTGGTTCCTCCACAAAACTTTAACTATGAGTATTGACTTCCTTCGCAATACCCGATCCTGAGTATCCAAAACAAGAACATGAACTTCCACATACAAAAGATTATGATGCAGGCTTGCATGTTAGATAACGAATAAATCTACGGACGAACATGTTTGCCTCTCCTTGATCCAATCCTATATTCGCACAATCGTTCTACGCAACACCATGTTAATTAATTTTATCAAGTATATGCTAACGTACGGGTAGCCAAACCACTTAGGATCGAACAAAGGCTATATGCCAATATTCTTTCCGGCTATAAGGACCCACTCGGTCCGAACGAGCGGTGTTGTACCAAAAGAGATCTACCAAATAAATACGATTTGGAAAAGGTAGATCTCTCCCAACAAAAGAAAACGAAGGTTCGCCAAACTTTTTTCGAAAAATAATTCAACCAAGACAAACATAAAACCAATCGAAGGAACCACGATAAATTAACGATTCAAAATTCAACGCCAAGAATCTACCACCACATGAATTAATATAGGAAGAGAAATACACAATAGGTAGAAAGGATTCGTTACCCTATCGAAATGGATGATTCTGATTTCTCTACTTGGATCGTTCTTCAATGGCTCCGCCGGAGTCACGTCGGTTGGAGAGAAACTCGTCTGCCTTCGTCGCTTCACGCCGGAGTTGATCCACAAGGGGAGATCTTCTTGCCTTGACCGAATTTCTTCAAGGGGAGGAGTTCTTTGATTTGTTGCTCGTAGTGGAGAGGAGAAAGGATTAGGGTAGAGAAAGGAGGAAGGAAGATAAGGAGAGGAGTTGTGGCCGAAATCCACAAAGAGGGGGAGGGGGGAAGTTGGCGAACAAGGAGGTGAGGAGGAGGAGAATTCTCAATTTAGAATTAGGTTTCTTTTCATTCATTCACTAATTCAATATGACAAATATCATGACCTATATATAGGCTTACACCACTCCATCTCCTTTCATTCAAAATTCAAAATTCAAAATTCAAAATATGATGGTTATATGCACCCATCATAGCACATGAAATGAAATAATTAAAACAACACATGATGGTTATAAGCACCCATCATTACACATGAAATGAAAACAAAAACATGAAATAAACACTTAAAATAAAATTGCTAAAATAATAAAATTATTAAAAATATATAATTATAATTATTTAATTTATAATTATATATTTTTTATATAATGGCGGCGGACGTCGATACCATCCTCGAGCTTGCGGCAGCGATCGTCCCAATCGACGAACTCTCTCAGACGGGGATCAATAGCAGCCATGTCAGCAACGTCTCCATCAATCCTCTCCCGCTCAAAAGTACTCATCATCGATGAGTTGGTCTGAATGCACCAGCGTGGGAGGGCAACATCCAAATGAGCCACCTCCGATCCAAGAAACCAAGATTCATCGGAGGCCTGCCGATCACGCCATCGAATCAAGTAGTGGCAAACATCACCACATGTAAAGGAGAGCACTGTAACCTGGAGTATCCTATCATGCAAAGAGATGGTCCTGGGGAACCTTGGAAAAGCATTAGGCAATAAAGGAAAATAAGTTTCTACATCAACAACCAACATACCTCCAGTGAAGACCGATAAAAATAGCGATCCAGGCATAAGCTCACAACCCAAACCATAAGAAAACAAAGTGGACCCAATGGACAGACAAATAATTCAAGTGGTGGAGAAACATATGACGTTAAATTAGAAACATTAAAAATAGGGGTAATACCCCAATCAGTGGAAAAATTCAAATGATATGCGTATTCTCCTAATTTCTTTAAGATCCGAAAAAGGTCCAACTTGCCAACTCACCAACTTTCTATAGCGCTCGAAGGCAACCGTTCAGGGACGAAACACACCAAAACTAAATCGCCAATCATATAGTGAGACGCTCTTTTATGTAAGCTAGCATGAAATTGATAAGATTTATATGGTGTGGTTAGCACTTCACTAATGTGCTTATATAAAATGTGATCATGACGAGCATAATTTAGTGCGAGTTTCAGCGATAAACTAGCAAGTAAAAAATAGGACGCAACTTGAGTGATTAATTCCCTTAAAGTGCGCCTAAGTATCATACTATCATGAGGAGTGAAATGTGGGCTACATGACTTAAACAAAATACGGAGGGTAAAGGGGTTAAGTCCGGGGGACGGGAGCCTTATAATCAAAGATGATTTTCATAGGCTTCAAATTCACAGTCCTAATTTTAAAATTAATATTTTAACGCTTGGCATGAAGATATGCCAAGGAAAACCGCTCATCATAGATACTAAAAGAGTTGGACGCTCCCGGATGTGACAAGAGGTGCAAGCGATACAACTCCTGGGGCCAAACCTTGGTCACTAACGTGTGGAAAAAAGGGTCATCAAATGGCGCTGGGTAAATACGTGCGACCGGGTATAGGATATGGGTAAGTGAAAGAGACACCACATCCAGAGGCACAATAGCCAAAGAATCAGAAATGGACATGGATAGAATTGTAGCTACACACGCAGAGAAATGAATAGCCAAATGTGTCGCATAGTCAGATCTACGCGGTGCAGTGAACAGATCAAAAATTAGCGCACTCAACGTACTAATATCTAATTGCTGAGATAATGCCAAGGTAGGAACTAAAAGAGTGGGCATGTCACCACAACTCAGTCTAGGACTACCGATGCCACATCCTAAATTGTCAACTAATGTGGGCTCATAGATATGAGAAAGGGTCGGTAAAATCAAAATTAGAATACCTTTCACCGATCGGTGATAACTTCAATGAACTCTCTTCCGAGAGTAAAACCAAAGAATCGTTCAAAAATAGCACTTCCTCGCTTGCAATTTCTTCCAACACAATAGACAAGTCGTTTAATTCAGAATCAGTAAAGGTCTCAGAAATGGGCAAAATCGAACCCGACAGAAAATTTAATTCAGATGGAATTTCGGACAATGGTGATATCAACAAATAACTATCGTTCAGGTTCGCAGCTCTAAAATCATCCAAACATAACCGTCTCACATAAGGTGAGTCTTCCCAATCAGTTGGAACATCCACTAAGTCAGGGTCGTCAATGTCAATGGAAGAATCCTCACTCACAGGCTCCTCAAGAAGGTCAGATAAAATTTCAGTGGGAATAATCGTAGGCTCTAATGTGATGGGGATCGTATTCGGGAGAGGACACTCAATACTAGGGTGCACAGACACAATGCTAGTAGGGCTCGTAACAGGCAAAGAGATTCCCTCACAGCTTGGACTATCATCATCATCCCAAACATCGTCTTCTAGATCACTAGGGATTCCCTCACTTTCAGAATCATCAGACTCGTCGGGCACTATCGTATGTGAAGGGATACTCTCACCTAGCTGGTCAACTTCATCATCCAGAGATTCTATATCCACATCGGAATCCTCAGAGGTACTAGTCACTATCTCTAGGGGCTTAGATGTCGAGGCTAATAGAGGCATAACCCTAGTGATAACATCCATCGAGTCCACATCAAATGACCTATTAGGAGAGGTTTCACTAATGGGGGGGGGGGGTGTCCTAATACGACCTTTCCAGTTTGACACAAGGGAGCTTTATTCCTAGGAAGGTGGTCCTTCTCAATTTCCAATGCCGTGGTAAAAGTGGAGTCTAGATCGGTGTGCCAAGAGCATAGTAATTTACCCTGGATATAGGGGTTTAACCCCTTACGAAACCTAGATAGGGTGGTCTCTAGCAGCTCCTTCACACCACTTCTAACCATCATATCCTTAAAAAGACGCATATAATCCGAGACCGACTTGTTCCCTTATTTAAGGTTAATCAAATCTTTAATTATCTATCGCTTGGTCTGTACGTTTGGTTTATAGTCATTCTTAAAGGCTGGTATGGATCTAGTGCCATAACTATACTCAGTCATAGGCTTAGTATTAGCAGGGCAAAGATAGGCGGGATCAAATTGATCCGAGAGTAGGCTACGCATGTGCGGCCAAGCGTAACGATAACTACCAACATGACACTGTTCGTTAACCAAAACAACTGGGCTTGATCTATTATATGCTCATGGACAAAGTTAACCTTTTTGTGGTCATCCTATAAGTGGCCATTAAAATAATGCTCTAATCCCTTAGGCCAATCTCTAAAAATTTCGGGACATCCTAAACCGTCATCAGTAGGATAAATGTGTTGTGCCCTAGGGGTGTGTTTAGCCATATCCTTAGCATATGAATAGTCTAACCGGGCAGCATATACGTCATATGTCATTTTAGTGAGAACCGGAGAGAAAACTCAACCGGAACTGGTGCACATGCAATGAGAAATGAACCTGACCCTATTTAATTTTCAAAGATGGAATTGTTCCCACTTAATAACTTTGGCGATAAAAGATTTTTTTGTGATTTGCTTGCAGGAAATAATATGAAAATTATTGAATAAATTTTTTTTGAATTTTGTTTTGAAGAAATAAAATATAGGCTGCTATTGGCAGACCAAAATTAAAATTTTGAAATGATTTAATAAAAATAATGACTTAATAAAAATAAAATATTTTTTGATTTCTTACTAATAAAATGATGGGGAAATTCTAGATTTTTTTGTTTTTTGAATTTTGGGTAAAAACTAAAATTTTTTGGCCGCTATTTGCATACCAAAAATTTAAAAATTGATTTTTATGCTGTGCAATGAAACGTGTAAGTCCGCGTCGGCGTTCTATGTAATTTTTTTTATTTCTAGGATGGTACTAATTAAGAAATTAGCACAATCTGGCTCTGAAACCAAATTGATGCAGGCTTGCACGTTAGACAATGAATAAATCTACAGACAAACACGTTTGCCTCTCCTTGATCCAATCCTATATTCGAACAATCGTTCTACACAGCACCACGTTAATTAATTTTATCAATTATATTCTAATGTACGGGTAGCCAAACCGCTTAGGATCGAATAAAGGCTATATGCCAATATTCTTTCCCGCTAAAAGGACCCACCCGGTCCGAACGAGCGGTGTTGTACCATAAGAGATCTACCAAATAAATACGATTTGGAAAAGGTAGATCTCTCCCAACAAAAGAAAACGAAGGTTCACCAAACATTTTTTGAAAAATAATTCAATCAAGACAAACACAAAACCAATCGAAGAAACTACGATAAATTAATGATTCAAAATTCAACGCCAAGAATCTAGCACCATAGGAATTAATCTAGGAAGAGAAACACACAATAGGTAGAAAGGATTTGTTACCCTATCAGAATGAATGATTCCGATTTCTTTACTTGGATCGTTCTTAGACCGCTCCGCCAGAGTCACGCCGGTTGGAGAGAAACTCGTCCGCCTTCGTCGCTTCATGCTGGAGTTGATCCACAAGGGGAGATCTTCTTGCCTTGGCCGAATTTCTTCAAGGGGAGGAGTTCTTTGATTTGATACTCGTAGTGGAGACGAGAAAGGATTAGGGTAGAGAAAGGAGGAGGGAGGAAAGGAGAGGAGTTGTGGCCGAAATCCACAAAGAGGGGGAGGGGGGAATTTGCCGGCCAAGGAGGAGAGGAGGAGGAGAATTCTCAATTTAGAATTAGGTTTCTTTTCATTCATTCACTAATTCAATATGACAAATATCATGGCCTATATATAGGTTTACACCACTCCATCTCCCTTCATTCAATATTCAAAATTCAAAATTGAAAATACGATCGTTATATGCACCCATCATAGCACATAAAATGAAATAATTAAAATAGCACATGATGGTTATAAGCACCCATCATTACACATGAAATGAATACTTAAAATAAAATTGCTAAAATAATAAAATTATTAAAAATATATAATTATAATTATTTAATTTATAATTATATATTTTTATATAATGGCGGCGGACGTCGATACCATCCTCAAGCTTGCGGCAACGATCATCCCAATCGACAAACTCTCTCAGACGAGGATCAATGACGGCCATGTCAGCAACGTCACCATCAGATTAGGCTCCAACTGGGGCATAACATCAAGAATTTGTCTGTCGCTCAGCACACACTTTCGCAATTGGCTTACGTGGAAAACATCATGCACACCCGGAAAATTTGCAGGCAAATCCAGCCTGTAAGCTGACACAACAATCCGCTCAACAATTTTGAAAGGTCCCACATTCCTAGGGTCCAACTTATGATTCTTACCAAATCTCTTAACACCGGACATCGGGGAAACTTTCAGAAAAACCATGTCCCTAACAACAATTTCCAACTCAGTCCTTCGATGGTTGTCATTCTTTTCATAACGCTCTTGAGCTATCTGAAGCTTCTCTCAAATATGTTTAACGGAAATATGCATCTCTTCTAACGCTTCTGGACCCAATAACGGTCTCTCACCAACCTCGGCCCAAAACAAGGGAGTTCTACAATGTCTCCCATACAAAGCCTCAAACGGGGCCATCTGTAAACTCTCTTGGAAACTATTATTGTATGCAAATTCCATCAATCTCAAACGTTCATCCCATGCTCCTCCGTGATCCAAAATATAACATCTGATCATATCTTCCACGATCTGATTTACTCTCTCAGTCTGACCATTTGTCTGCGTATGATAGGCGGTGGAATACCTCAAGTCGATACCCAACCGCTCCTATAAACTCTTCTAAAAGCGAGACGTAAACTTGGAGTCTTGATCTGATACAATAATGACAGGCACTCCATGCAATCTGATGACCTCAATTGAGTATAAATCATCTATTTTCTTCATGGAGTAGTCGTTCGTGAATGGTACGAAGTGAGCACAATTCATCAATCTGTCCACAATAAGCAAACTGAATTGTGTCCCTGGGGAGATCTTGGCAATCCCGTAATAAAATCCATCGAAATACTCTCCCACTTCCAACTCGGAATTTCCAAGGGCGCCATATTGCCTCCAGGCCTTTCATGATCAGCCTTAACTCGCTTGCGAGTAAAACATTCTGATACGAACTTAGCTATATCGCCCTTCATACCATACCACCAAACGATCTGTTTTAGATCCTTATACATTTTGGTAGAACTGGGGTGGTAGGAAACAATAGAACCATGCGCCTCATTGCACAATTTAACTCGAATATCCTCTACTACAGGAATACAAAATCTAACGTGGTATTTCATGGTGCCCGCGTCATCAATTGAAAAGTCTGGTAATTCCCCTTTCACAGTTCTATTATAAAGGTGCTGTAAATCAGGATCATCCCTTTGATGCATCCTTGTAAGTGTAATCCATGAATGCTATATTACTACCAAACTGCTGGGCAAGTCGCTACTCCCCACCGATATATCCATTAAGAGAAGTTCCTCCACTAGCAAATCCACAGAAAGGTTAAAAATCTTCGCTGACTTCCTACTCAGGGTGTCAGCCACCACATTAGCTTTGCTCGGATGGTATTGAATCTTCACATCATAATCTGCAACATATTCTAACCATCTCCGCTGATGCAAATTCAATTTCTTTTGAGTGAAGACGTACTTCAAACTCTTATGATCAGTATAAATCTTGCACAGAGCGCCATATAACAATTGTCGCCAAACTTCAAGGCATAGATCACAGCTGCGAACTCTAGATCATGCGTAGGGTAATTCCTTTCCAGAGTCTTTAACTGCCGTGACCCATACACAATTACTTTTCCTTCTTGCATTAACATGCACCCAAGTACAATGTGCGATGCATCCACATACACAGCATACACTATCCCTTTGGTAGGCAATGCCAAAATCGGAGCAGTGCACAATCTCCTTTTTAATTCCTGAAAAGGCTCTTCGCAATTATCACTCCGAACAAAAGCTACGTTCTTTCGCATAAGTTTAGTCAGAGACACAGACAACGTAGAGAAACCTTCCATAAACCTTCTATAATAGACTGCTAGCCCTATGAAGCTCCTTATCTCTTTGGGAGTAGCAGGTCTATTCCAATCCATAACATGAGCTATCTTTTCTGGGTCCACAAAAATTCCATCCTTATTAACCACATGACCCAAGAAGGAAACCCGAGGTAACCAAAACTCACACTTGCTTAGCTTAGCATACAACTTATGCTCCCTCAAGGCAGACAAAACTAGATGCAAGTGCTACGCATGCTCTTCAACACTACAGGAGTATACGAGAACATCATCAATGAATACGACCACGAAACAGTCTAGGAAATCCTTAAACACTCTGTTTATCATATCCATAAAGGCAGAGGGTGCATTGGTCAATCCAAAAGACATCACCAAGAACTCGAAATGTCCATGCCGAGAATGAAAAGCAGTCCGTGGAATATCTATCTCACGAATCCTCAATTGATGGTAGCCTAAACAAAGATTAATCTTTGTGTTGGGTCTATTGATCCCAATATCCAAGATTTGTAAGAAGTCAAACGGATCAATGACATACACACATAATGTATTTGAAGTGTGCTTTAGTTCATGCATACATGTAGTCCATGATTGGACAAGTAAAGAAAAATGAGTTGGGCAGTAGACTCAAATTTCGTCGAACTCAGCTCAGAGTTCATCAAATCAGCTTGCTGATCGTCGAGCTCAACTCAGCATAAGCTTAAGAAATCAGGATACAAATTTCGTCGATCTTAGCTCAAAGTTAGTCGAGCTCGTGTTACAGTTCGTCGGGCTCAGCCCAATGCTTGTTAAGATGAAGCAGGAGAAAAATTGACTAAGGCAAAAAGCGCGGAGAGCGCTGAGAAGATCAATGTTCGTCGGGCTCAGTTTGCGGTTCATCGAGCTTAGCTCAAAGCTTGTAAAGTTAAAGCCTGAAAATCTGTCTAAGGCATAAGCGCTAAGTCCGCCGAGAATAAGGCATTAAGACCACTGGGATAGCTGAGATAGCTGGGAAGATAGCGTTGAGACAGCTGAAGATAACTGAGAAGATGGCGTTGAGACATCTGAGAAGATGACATTGAGACAGCTGAGAAGATAGAGTTGAGATAGTTGAGACAACAGAGAAAAAGTTAGCTGGAAACTTTCTAAGTCCAGAAGCGTTGAATGAAGCAAGTTCACTCAACACTTCTAAATAAAGCAGGAAGCATTGAGACAGTCAAGAGGTAAACAACTGAGAACAAAATTAGCTGGAATCTTTCTAAGTCCAGAAGCGTTGAGTGAAGCAGGTTCACTCAATGCCTCTAATAAAGAGGAAAGTGCTGAAATAAATAATTATCTCAGCTGATAAATAAAAAACTGCTGAGACCGCTGAGATAAATCCGCTGAGACAGTTAAAGTGCAAAAACCGATGAGATAGCAGATAAGAGGAAAACAATGAGATAAAGCCAGGAAAATTTCTAAGTCCAGAAGCTCTCAGAGCCAAGGCTGATGGCGCTGAGTGTCTCAACATCACTCAACGTTTGATGGGATTCAGGAAAATTTTCCAAGTCCAGTTGTTGATGACCACTACTGACGTCATCAAAGTCAAAACTACAGGAAGCCATTATGGGAGAGCTGCTACAATGCCGAAAGATGTTTTGCCCGTTTCTGATGGAGTTGGCGCTCACCAATCCTTGGTGAGCCCACGTACTATGGTGCCGTTTGTTGGGTACATTGGAATATATGTACCTGATTTGAAGAAGCCTCACCCTACTCAATGATATACATCAAGGTATATTTGATGTGCTTTGAGTTTATTTGTGCAGGTTAAGTAATTGCAGGTTTGCATGAAAAGTTTCTAAGTCCATGTATCAACACCCAGAAGAAAAGTGTCGACACTTAAGGAGGCTTGTGTCGACACCTAGAGAAGCTGTGTCGACACTTGGAGTAATTGTGTCGACACCAGGAATGCAGAGTCGACACCAGAAGAAAAGTGTCGACACATACAGGTTGTGTCGACACACAATGAAGAATTGTCAACAATATCTGTGTCGACACTTAGAAGCAGTGTCGACACTCAGAGAAACTTTGTCGACAACAAAAGTGTCGACACTAGGAGGCTGTGTCGACACTCAGCAAACTTCAACAAAGTTCAAGTCCATATGTCGACACTAGGAGGCTGTGTCGACACTCAGCAAACTTCAACAAAGTTTAAGTACAAGAGTCGACACAAAGGAGATGTGTCGACACTCAGCAAAGTCTCAACACATGAAGAATGTGTCGACACAAAGGAAATGTGTCGACACTCAGCAAAAGTTTCAACACAGAAGGCATGTGTCGGCACAAAGAAGATGTGTCGACACTTAGCAAGTTTCAACACAAGAAGATGTGTCGACACAAAGGAGTTGTGTCGACACTTAGCTGAAATCAACTAAGTATTGAAGAAGAAGGACTTGTGTCGACACACATGATCAGTGTCGATACATTCTGAAAAAGTAGTGTCGAGAAGCTATTTCAACAACACAAGGAGTTGTGTCGACACCATGAAGGCTAGTGTCGACACCATGAAGGCTAGTGTCGACACTTAGTCTAATTGTGTCGACACTTGGTCTATTTGTGTCGACACATAAAGACTATCTGTCTCGACACTTTCAGACAGTGACAGAGTTTTCAAGAAGTGACTGGATGACTTGACAGCTGCCATTTCAACCAGTCAACTGCTACTGTCAGAGCTGTCAGAAGATCGTTAGAAACCGGATCAGCCGGTCACCATGAAGAAAGCTTATATAAAGGCTTATTCCTTCAACAGAAGAGGATGAACATAACAATCAATGAAGTGAAAAACAACACAACCAGAAGAAGACCTTCAAGTGAAGATCTAAGAAGTTGGAGAGAGAGAGCTCCTTCTAAGAAGTGCAGTTGCTGAACCGGGCTGCTAAGTTAGATTCAGATTGAGATCTGAATTTCAAGACTGCAGTTGACTGAAGATCATCTGCAAAGAGATACAACCCTACTGTGTTCTAATTCAAGAAGCTTTGAAGAAAGCCAAGGGAGGTTGATCTCTGCCAAGTTCTTCCAAGAACTCATCAAGAAGCCAGTCAACTCATCACTCTCTATCAGAGTTGTGGTCACATACTTTGTATTTTCTAATTTCTGTAGGATATTGTATAGATCTGAGTTGTAAGCCTAAATCTATAAAGGCTGAGGTAGGGCCTGTGAGCCTGAGTGTAGGAGAATCATTTCTCTGAGTGTAGGCCTTGTTGAAGGCTGAGGTAGGGCTATTGTGCCTGAGTGTAGGTCTTGTTGAAGACTGAGTGGTAGGGATTTTGTGCCTGAGTTGTAGGAGTGGGATCACTCTGAGTTGGAGGAACCTATTTGGGGTTCTGAGTTGTAAGATCTGAGGATCTGAGGAGAAGTGTAGAAGTTAGGCCGAATCTAGTACACTACTAGATAGGCAAATGGGGAAAGTGGATGTACCCAGACCTTGGGGAACCACTATAAAATCTGTGTGTGCTCTGTGTGTGATTAATTCTATGATTGTTGTGTTATCTGTGCTGAATTGCTGTAAAGAATTGCATAAACAGGTCTAATAATTCAGTGTTTCTGCTTTAAAAGTTAAAAAGATTAAGTGCACCTATTCACCCCCCTCTAGGTGTTTAGGCACTAGTTCTTTCAAGTGGTATCAGAGGGAGGTTACTCAAAAAGGACATAACAGTCTGAGTAAAGATCCTGGAGGCAGAATCATCATAATCAAGAATCAAGAAAATGGGTTCAACTGAGAATCACAAAGAGCTAGGATCCATGAAATTGCCAATCTGCAGAAAAGAGATATTTGGCATATGGAAAGAGAGCGTTAGACTTTTTATGGAAGCCTCTGACCCAAGAATTTACATTACAGTCAAAGAAGGGCCATATGTGCCAATGAAAGTATCTGTTCTAGATGCCAATCAGAGAACTCCCAAACACTATTCAGAAATGACCAAGGATGAAATAATTCTGGCCACTATGGACAAGAGGGCCCAGAATATTATTGTAAGTGCAATTGATGATGCCACATTTCAGAATCTAATTCATTGTAAAACATCAAAAGAAATGTGAGACACACTGATAGTCTATATGGAGGGATCAGAAGAGGTAAGACAAGACATGAAGTCTTTATTAAATCAAGAGTATGAAAGCTTCAGACAAGGCATGTCTGATAGCATAACTGAATGCTACAAGAAATTCTATAGGATAATCAATGAATTGATGTCCTATGGAAGAGAGTTCAGCAATTATGAGTTGAATGATAAGTTCTTGAGATCCCTGACAAAGGACTGAGACACCAAGATTTGTGCCATAAGGGAAATGGCCAAATTAGCTAACATACCTCCTCCAACTTTGTTTGGAAAACTGTTATCTTATGAGATGCAGTTAATGGTAAGGAAGGAGGAAGAAAAGACTACTAGGGTGGAGCACAAAGAAAGAGCTGTGGCCTTCAAGACTGAAGCCACTAGGAAATATAAAAGCAAGTCTCCATCTCCACCTCAAAAAATTGCTGAGGCTGAGACAGATACTTCAGATAGCAAGAAGTCAGAAAATAGTGAAAGTGATGAAGACTTTGCTGCATTTACTAGGCATTTTTAGAAGTTTCTAAAGAAGAACCAGTGGAGGTCCAAGCCATCCACTTCACAGCCAAAAGATGACTACTACCAAAAAAGGAAGTCATCAAGGAATGACAGGAGAAAGTCCAAGTCTAGTAAAACTACATGCTCAAAAATAGTATGCTATTGTTGCAATAGACAAGGACATGTAGTAGCTGATTGTCTAGAAAAGAGGAAAGAGTCCTCTGACAAGAAGAAGACTCAATTTAAGGGCAAAAAGGAAAGGTCCTTTGTTACTAAGAAGGATAAAAGTCTGACTGATATGTCATCTTCAGAAACAGATTCAGAAGCTGAAGCCTATATCGGCTTGTTTGCTGAAGAAGAAGAAAATGAGTTCATGCAGCTAATGAACTTAATTTATGAGCATGAGGACATTCAGTTCAAGGGACTGACGGCCTTATCAGAAGGAGACAAGATCCAGGATCAGCCTGAACCAAGTAAGGTACAAATTTGTTCTTCTAGTTCAAGTTTGAGTGCTGGATCAGAATCAGATACATCAGCATCAAGTGATGTGAGTGGATTTGAATCTGAAGGAGACATTCATCAGTTGATTGATGAATATAGAGTATTATTGCAGGCTTTGAAGAAAAGCAAACTCTTGGCCAAAACTCAGGCTAAGGAGATTGCTAGTCTCAAAGTGGCTGCAACAGGTTTTGACAAGTTGCTTGATCAGAAACTAAATGAAATAGCCAGGCTGAAGAACATTACTGTTATTCAGATGAGTACTATTACATTCAAGAATGATCAAATTAGAAATCTGGAGGCTAGACTTCAGAAGGAGAGAGATATTGTAGCAAGTTCTTCTAAACAAAAATCTGTTCTACCTTTGATAGATGAGTTTGTATCTCATAAGGGTAAAACTGGATTGGGGTTTACAAAACCTGCCTGGACAGTAAAGTCCAAGTCTAAGGGCAAAGCCCCAGTACTCAACAAGAAGTCTGCTGTAGATAAAACAGCCAGGGTTGTACCTAAACAAAGGTACAACGGATTTGAGTGCTGGTGTTGTGGCAAGTTAGGCCACTTTGCCATAGATTGTTGGCATAATTCTAGTGTCAAGGAGATTAGCAAACTACCTGCTAGAAGAGCTACTGGTAGTCTTGTTAAAAGTCAATCTAACCTGCACCAAGGACCCAAGAATTATTTGGGTTCTAAGGTTAAGTAATCTGTTTTGCAGGTGAGTCCAAGTGGCCATGCTCCTGTATGGTACTTGGATAGTGGATGTTCCAGGCACATGACTGGAACTAGGGGATTGCTGAAGGACTATACACCAATCAAGGATGGTCCTAAAGTTACCTTTGGTGGTTCAGAAAATGGAATCATCAAAGGCTTTGGTAACATTTCTAACAACCTAATTACAATTACTCAAGTGGCTTATGTAAAGGGTTTGAAACATAACCTCATTAGCATAAGTCAGCTGAGTGATTTAGGATATGACATCTCATTTGTCAAGGATGGTTGTCATATCAGTAGGTCAAGTGATCAAAAGATCATTTTGACAGGATATAGAAAGAGAAATGTCTATTGTCTAGACATTATGTGTGAGAACATTGTTTCTCCTATTTGTCTTGTAGCTGATGAGAAAGTCTCACATTGTGTTAAGTGGCACAAGAGGCTGGCTCATCTCAACTATAAGATAATTGGCCAACTCTTTAGCAAAGAGTTAGTGAGGAATGGTCCTCAGGTTAAGTGTATAAAGGTTGGGATATGCTCAGCTTGTCAAAAGGGCAAGCAGACCAAATCCACCTTTCATAGCCTTGAGAACAAAGATGCTGTGAGGTGTCTATACCTCTTGCATATGAATCTTTTTGGTCCTATGCCAGTTCACAGCCTAGGTAGGAAGGTCTACACATTTGTGGTAGTTGATGACTACTCAAGGTATTCCTGGGTGTTCTTCCTAAGGCAAAAATCTGAAACACCAAGTATCTTGTATAGTTTTGTTAAACAAATTCAGAATTAATTGAACAGTACAGTGGTCAAAATCAGAAGTGACCATGGTACTGATTTTCAGTCTGAAAGTATGACAAAACTGTGTGAAAAGTTTGGAATTATTCAGGAATTTTCCTCACCAAGAACACCTCAGCAAAATGGTATTGCTGAGGGCAAAAATAGAACCTTGATAGAGGCTGGTAGAACCCTATTGAGTGACACATCTCTCGCAGAATATTTCTGGGCTGAGGCAGTTAATACTGCATGTCATGTGATCAATAGGGCTACTATTACTAAGAGCCACAAGAAAACCCCCTATGATATTATGAAGGGCAGAAAACCAAATCTATCCTATTTCAGGATCTTTGGTTGCAAGTGCTATATCCTTAACAATGGTAAGTCTTATCTAACCAAGTTTACTGCCAAATCCCAAGAGGGAATCTTTGTTGGGTACAACAACAACAGTAAGGCTTATAGGGTCTACAACTTGATTACTCAAGTTGTAGAAGAGTCTGTTCATGTAGTGTTTGATGAAACTAGACTCATTAACAATGAATTGCCTAGAAGTGTTCGCAGCTCTACAGGTGTAACTGAGAAGATGGACAAGCTTACTATTGTAGAATGTCCTACTGCAAATCGGCAAGTGGAAGATGGTGGCTGCTATCCAGGGGGAGTACAAGATACTCATATTGCTGAAGAAGACCAAGAGGAGCAGTTAAATGAAGAAGCTGAAGGTGAACAACCAGAAGACAGACTGCCTCCAGTAAATAGGCATTCAAAAGATCATCCAGCCAATCAAATTATTGGAGATCTCAGACAAGGGGTACAAACAAGGAGCAGGAATCTAAGTTCAGTTCTCTACTCCAGTTTTCTATTCCAAGTAGAGCCAAAGAAATTTGAAGAAGCAATGCTAGACCCTCATTGGATTGAAGCCATGCAAGAGGAGTTGAACCAGTTCAAAAGATGCAAGGTCTGGGAGCTAGTTCCTAAACCAAAAGACCACAACATTATTGGAACTAAGTGGATCTTTAGGAACAAGTTGGATGAGAATGGAAATATTATAAAGAATAAAGCTAGACTAGTTGCAAAAGGATATATGTAGGAAGAAGGTATTGATTTTGATCAAACCTTTGCTCTAGTGGCAAGACTGGAAGTAATAAGGACGTTCCTTGCCTATGCAACATATCAAGGATTTAAGGTATATCAAATGGATGTTAAGTCAGCTTTTTTGAATGGAAACCTAAAGGAAGAAGTCTATGTAGAGCAGCCATCAGGTTTTGTAGATTCTCTTAAACCTGATTATGTATATATACTTAGGAAGGCTTTGTATCGATTAAAACAAGCCCCTAGGGCTTGGTATGAAACCTGTCTAGTTTCCTCATTGAGAATAAATTCACAAGGGGGAAAATAGACAAGACTCTATTCCTTAGGGAATTCAGAGGCAAGATTATCTTAGTCCAAATATATGTAGATGACATCATATTTGGGTCTACAGAATGTAGTCTTTGCAGGAAGTTTGCAAAACTAATGCAAGGACAATTTGAAATGAGCAGTATGGGGAACTTAAGTTCTTCTTGGGTCTCCAAGTCAGATAGACTGAAGATGGATTATCCATATGCCAGTCTAAGTTCACCCTAGAATTGATAAGGAAGTATGGTATGGAATCATCCACTACCATGAAAACTCCTATGGGGTCAACAATGTCTCTAAGCAAAGATGATGCAGGGAAACCTGTAGATGAAATATTGTATAGAGGGATAGTTGGCTCCCTACTATATTTGACTACTAGTAGACCAGATATCATGTATGCTACATGGTGTCTGTGCTAGGTACCAAGCATGCCCTAAGAATCTCATTTGACAGCAGTCAAAAGAATTTTGAGATATCTTAAGGGCACACCTTATCTAGGCCTTTGGTACCCTAGGAATGGAGATTTTGAACTGACAGGTTATTCAGATGCAGATTTTACAGGCTGCAAGGAAGATATAAAGAGTACTACAGGTACCTGTCAATTTCTAGGTGGAAGGTTGGTGTCTTGGAGTAGCAAGAAGCAGACCAGTGTGACTATCTCCACAGCTGAGTCAGAGTATGTTACTGCAGGAAGCTGATGTGCAGAACTACTATGGATACAACACCAGCTAGAAGATTATGGTATTCAAGTAAGTAGAACACCTTTATTTTGTGATTCTACTAGTGCCATTTCTATTGCAAATAATCCTGTCTCCCATAGTAGGACTAAGCATATAGAAATAAAAGTACCATTTTCTAAGAGAAACATGTGGAAAAAGAAGATATTTCCCTAGAGTATGTTAAAATAGAAAATCAGTTAGCTGATATGTATACTAAGCCCTTAGATGAAACCAAATTCAATAAATTTAAAATTGAATTAGGGATGATAAACTTAGAATAGTTTACAAAAATTGGCTAAGTAAAATGGTGTCGACACACAGAGTTGTCTGTGTCGACACATAGACGTGGTGTCGACATTTCAGAGAAATGGTGTCGACACATCTTGGAAGTCTGTGTCGACACTTCAGAGAATTAGTGTCGACACATGCAGTGTAGGTGTCGACACATCCAAGGTGGTGTCGACACTCAGGCTTTACACAGAATTAGTCTAGTAAAGTCTCGACTAAGTGTCGAGCTGAGTGGTGTCGACACATATATAAGTGTCAACACATATATTCTGTTGAATATATTTGTGTCGACACATAGTTGTCGAGACGTTAGCAGTAAGTGTCGACACTTTTCAACAGTGTCGACACAATTTAAGTATTTTGACGCGCCTTTTCACCTTCGATTCTAGAAAGGTATTAATAGGTTTTCCCCAATGTTTGTCGACACGCTCACTTTAGTCTCGAGACCAAACTTGTGTGTCGACATCTCTCTTCTCTAAATTCAAACTTTCTTCAAACCCTAATGGCACCCAAGCTAGAAGAGAACATTAACGAAGGATATGAGCTCGTGCGACATGCCTTTGATGACGCGGAACCCGAAATCAAAGGTGTGGTAACCCTAATTGCCGAGACTGGATTGGAATACCTTGTATCAGAACCAATCAAGATCTGGAAGAAGGAGGTTCTTGAATTTTTGAGTGCAGCATCACTTGATGATACTGGACTCAAGATTAAGTCCAGAGTTCATGGGACCAAAGTCAAGGTCACACAGAAAAGTCTGAGGAAGGTACTTCAACTACCGAGAACAAAAGAGGAAGAAGATGTATCTGCTTCTAAGACTAGAGAGGCATTGAGATGGTGTGGACTGGATTCAAACCTGAAAATTGGATCTGTTTTCAACAGAAAAGGGATGAACATCCAAGGAAAATTCTTGTCTGAAATAGTTGGAAAGGTCATCCTGAGCAAGCCTGGAGGACATGACAGAATTTCAGCTCATATGTTCAGTTTGATGACAAGGATTATCTTCAAACTTAAGACTGACTGGTCAGTAGTTCTGTTTGATAAGATAAAAGAGAGCCTGAAGAAGCCCAATCTGGGTAGAATTCTGACACTATACCTAGCTGGTAGTATACCTGAAGTGATGAACCAGGCTGCAGGTTCCAAGATAAACCACATGAGGAGAATGGATTTGAGAATTTTCTCTAGGTGGGATAGAGTATTGACAAAAGAAATGCCAACTCCAATAAAGGACACACCTCAGAAGAAGAAGAAGAAGATAGCCACTGTGGCTCAAGAATCCTCCAGCAGCTCTAAAGAGCAAGTGGTTTTTACTCCTGATGATGAAGAGACTGGAAATGCTGGACAGTCTCTAGCAAGACAAGAAGATGCACAGAGGCAGGGGGAGCTACCCTCAGCTAGCCCAGTTCACCTGGATCCACTCCAGGGGGAGCCTCTACTTGTGGAAGAGCCAACTCCACTAGAGAGTGAAAGTGCTACTCAAACCATACTAGAGGTAATCACTGAAATTAATCAATTAGATTTCACTATTGAGGATGAAGTTTTGACTGATTCATTACCTGATATTTATCAGCAAACACAGATACAACCTCAACCACAAGATGTTGTCATGGATGACACATCTGTTACTGATAAAGTGGTTGATGAGATCAGAGATTCTCCAGCCCATTCCCAACAGGAATTTACATTAGAAGAGCTGTTCCCTGATCTTCTACAAACTGATTTTGAGAGAGAGAAAGCTGCTGCTGAGGGGGAGAAGGTCAATATTGAGGGGGAGCATATGGAGATTGTAGAGGAAATTGCAAGCAAGGAGACTGAGGAGCCAAGAGATACTGAAGGGCTACCAAGGAATGAGAAGGATTCACATCCAAGTACTAAGGATAGAGTAGACATAGTCAGTACTTCTGCTTCAGAGGATGAAGAGGCTGCTAGAGCCAAGAAGAGGAAGTTCCAGGTCTTCAAGAGAAGGAGCCAGAACTATAAGTAAGCCCTACAGACAATTGCTCCACAGCCTACCCCATCTACTGATTATAGTTCATTGATGGTGGCTTTACAGATTAAGCTGGATGAGCAAAGGCAAGCTCTAGAAAAATATGTGGATGAAGGGCATAAATCCCTGCAATTTGATCTGGCACAAGACATCAAATCAATCAGATTTGAAGTGAATCTCAACAAGAAAGAAATGACTGATTGTTTCCATAAAGGAGGCAATGCAGTGGTCAATCTGGCTACACATCAAGAGAAGCTAAAGACACGACTTGATGACTTAGCACTAAAACAAGGCTATGTCCTGCAGAATCAACTGAGAATGAATGATAATTTGACAGCTTCTCATAATGTCATAGTCACTGAAATGAAGAATATAGCTACTGCCCAAACTGCACACAGTGCTGCTGCCAAAGCTGAGTTTGATAAGCAACTCCAAGAAAGCCTACTTGCAGTTCACACTGCTATTGCAGATTCTCAAAAGGTTATTACTGACAAGCTCCAAAGGTTGAAACCTTTCCATAAAGATGGAGTCAATTATTTGAATGCACAGATAAGATTCCAAAAGGATGATCTTAGAGATCACATAGAGAGAGAAGTCATAAAGGGGGAGAGGGTACTAGTCAAAGCAGGCTCTGATCATGCCAAATGGATTTCAAATTCCATCAGAGCCACCCTTGGATATCCACCCTTTTATGATGATGACAATGTGGCAGAGTCTGGAATCAATCGTGCATACTTTGGAGGAGAGCAAGCTGAAGTGGCTCAAGTAATATACCCTCCTGCAGACTTTGACATGATACATCAAGAGATAGATACAGACTATGTATAGTCCTATCAGAATGAAAACGAAGGTTCACCAAACCTTTTTCAAAAAATACGATGGTTATATGCACCCATCATAGCACATGAAATGAAATAATTAAAATAGCACATGATGGTTATAAGCACCCATCATTACACATGAAATGAATACTTAAAATAAAATTGCTAAAATAATAAAATTATTAAAAATATATAATTATAATTATTTAATTTATAATTATATATTTTTATATAATGGCGGCGTACATCGATACCATCCTCAAGCTTGCGGCAACGATCATCCCAATCGACAAACTCTCTCAGACGAGGATCAATGGCGGCCATGTCAGCAACGTCACCATCAGATTAGGCTCCAACCGGGGCATAACATCAAGAATTTGTCTGTCGCTCAGCACACACTTCCGCAATTGGCTTCTATGGAAAACATCATGCACACCCGGAAAATTTGCAGGAAAATCCAGCCTGTAAGCTGACACAACAATCCGCTCAACAATTTTGAAAGGTCCCACATTCCTAGGGTCCAACTTATGATTCTTACCAAATCTCTTAACACCGGACATCGGGGAAACTTTCAGAAAAACCATGTCCCTAACAACAATTTCCAACTCAGTCCTTCGACGGTTGTCATTCTTTTCATAACGCTCTTGAGCTATCTGAAGCTTCTCTCAAATATGTTTAACGGAAATATGCATCTCTTCTAACGCTTCTGGACCCAATAACGGTCTCTCACCAACCTCGGCCCAAAACAAGGGAGTTCTACAATGTCTCCCATACAAAGCCTCAAACGGGGCCATCTGTAAACTCTCTTGGAAACTATTATTGTATGCAAATTCCATCAATCTCAAACGTTCATCCCATGCTCCTCTGTGATCCAAAGTATAACATCTGATCATATCTTCCACGATCTGATTTACTCTCTCAGTCTGACCATTTGTCTGCGTATAATAGGCGGTGGAATACCTCAAGTCGATGCCCAACCGCTCCTGTAAACTCTTCTAAAAGCGAGACGTAAACTTGGAGTCTTGATCTGATACAATAATGACAGGCACTCCATGCAATCTGATGACCTCAATTGAGTATAAATCATCTATTTTCTTCATGGAGTAGTCGATCGTGAATGGTACGAAGTGAGCACACTTCGTCAATCTGTCCACAATAACCAAACTGAATTGTGTCCCTGGGGAGATCTTGGGAATCCCGTAATAAAATCCATCGAAATACTCTCCCACTTCCAACTCGGAATTTCCAAGGGCGCCATATTGCCTGCCTTTCATGATCAGCCTTAACTCGCTTGCGAGTAAAACATTCTGATACGAACTTAGCTATATCGCCCTTCATACCATACCACCAAACGATCTGTTTTAGATCCTTATACATTTTGGTAGAACTGGGGTGGTAGGAAACACTAGAACCATGCGCCTCATTGCACAATTTAACCCGAATATCCTCTACTACGGGAATACAAAATCTAACGTGGTATTTCATGGTGCCCGCGTCATCAACTGAAAAGTCTGGTAATTCCACTTTCACAGTTCTATTATAAAGGTGCTGTAAATCAGGATCATCCCTTTGATGCAGCCTTGTAAGTGTAATCCATGAATGCTATATTACTACCAAACTGTTCGGCAAGTCGCTACTCCCCACCGATATATCCATTAAGAGAAGTTCCTCCACTAGCAAATCCACAGAAAGGTTAAAAATCTTCGCTGACTTCCTACTCAGGGTGTCAGCCACCACATTAGCTTTGCTCGGATGGTATTGAATCTTCACATCATAATCTGTAACATATTCTAACCATCTCCGCTGACGCAAATTCAATTTCTTTTGAGTGAAGACGTACTTCAAACTCTTATGATCAGTATAAATCTTGCACAGAGCGCCATATAACAGTTGTCTCCAAACTTCAAGGCATAGATCACAGCTGCGAACTCTAGATCATGCGTAGGGTAATTCCCTTCCCGAGTCTTTAACTGTCGTGACCCATACACAATTACTTTTCCTTCTTGCATTAACACGCACCCAAGTACAACGTGCGATGCATCCACATACACAACATACACTATCCCTTTGGTAGGCAACGCCAAAATCGGAGCAGTGCACAATCTCCTTTTTAATTCCTGAAAAGGCTCTTCGCAATTATCACTCCAAACAAAAGCTACGTTCTTTCGCATAAGCTTAGTCAGAGACACAGACAACGTAGAGAAACCTTCCATAAACCTTCTATAATAGACTGCTAGCCCTATGAAGCTCCTTATCTCTTTGGGAGTAGCAGGTCTATTCCAATCCATAACATGAGCTATCTTTTCTGGGTCCACAAAAATTCCATCCTTATTAACCACATGACCCAAGAAGGAAACCCGAGTTAACCAAAACTCACACTTGCTTAGCTTAGCATACAACTTATGCTCCCTCAAGGCAGACAAAACTAGATGCAAGTGCTGCGCATGCTCTTCAACACTACAGGAGTATACGAGAACATCATCAATGAATACGACCACGAAACAGTCTAGGAAATCCTTAAACACTCTATTTATCATATCCATAAAGGCAGAGGGTGCATTGGTCAATCCAAAAGACATCATCAAGAACTCGAAATGTCCATGCCGAGAATGAAAAGCAGTCCGTGGAATATCTATCTCACGAATCCTCAATTGATGGTAGCCTGAACGAAGATTAATCTTTGTGTTGGGTCTATTGATCCCAATATCCAAGATTTGTAAGAAGTCAAACGGATCAATGACATACACACATAATGTATTTGAAGTGTGCTTTAGTTCATGCATACATGTAGTCCATGATTGGACAAGTAAAGAAAAATGAGTTGGGCAGTAGACTCAAATTTCGTCGAACTCAGCTCAGAGTTCATCAAATCAGCTTGCTGATCGTCGAGCTCAACTCAGCATAAGCTTAAGAAATCAGGATACAAATTTCGTCGATCTTAGCTCAAAGTTAGTCGAGCTCGTGTTACAGTTCGTCGGGCTCAGCCCAATGCTTGTTAAGATGAAGCAGGAGAAAAATTGACTAAGGCAAAAAGCGGAGAGCGCTGAGAAGATCAATGTTCGTCGGGCTCAGTTTGCGGTTCATCGAGCTTAGCTCAAAGCTTGTAAAGTTAAAGCCTGAAAATCTGTCTAAGGCATAAGCGCTAAGTCCGCCGAGAATAAGGCATTAAGACCACTGGGATAGCTGAGATAGCTGGGAAGATAGCGTTGAGACAGCTGAAGATAACTGAGAAGATGACGTTGAGACAGGTGAGACAGCTGAGAAGATGACATTGAGACAGCTGAGAAGATGGCATTGAGATAGTTGAGACAACAGAGAAAAGTTAGCTGGAAACTTTCTAAGTCCAGAAGCGTTGAATGAAGCAAGTTCACTCAACACTTCTAAATAAAGCAGGAAGCATTGAGACAGTCAAGAGGTAAATAACTGAGAACAAAATTAGCTGGAATTTTTCTAGTCCAGAAGCGTTGAGTGAAGCAGGTTCACTCAATGCTTCTAATAAAGAGGAAAGTGCTGAAATAATAATTATCTCAGCTGATAAATAAAAAACTGCTGAGACCGTTGAGATAAATCCGCCGAGACAGTTAAAGTGCAAAAACGATGAGATTGCAGATAAGAGGAAACACTGAGATAAAGGCTTGTCTCAGCTAATAATGGAAAACCACTGAGACCGCTGAGACCTAACCGTTCAGACAAAGCCAGGAAATTTTCTAAGTCCAGAAGCTCTGAGAGCCAAGGCTGATGGCGCTGAGTGTTCAACATCACTCAACGCTTGATGGGATTCAGGAAAATTTTCCAAGTCCAGTTTGTTGATGACCACTACTGACATCATCAAAGTCAAAACTACAGGAAGCCATTACGGGAGAGCTTCTACAATGCCGAAAGATGTTTTGGCCGTTTCTGATGGAGTTGGCGCTCACCAATCCTTAGTGAGCCCACGTACTATGGTGCCGTTTGTTGGGTACATTGGAATATATGTACCTGATTTGAAGAAGCTCACCCTACTCAATGATATATCAAAGTGTATTTGATGTGCTTTGAGTTTATTTGTGCATGTTAAGTAACTGCAGGTTTGCCATGAAAAGTTTCTAAGTCCATGTGTCGACACCCAGAAGAAAAAGTGTCAACACTTAAGGAGGCTTGTGTCGACACATAGAGAAGCTGTGTCGACACTTGGAGTAATTGTGTCGACACCAGGAATGCAGAGTCGACACCAGAAGAAAAGTGTCAACACATACAGGTTGTGTCGACACACAATGAAGAATTGTCAACAATATCTGTGTCGACATTTAGAAGCAGTGTCGACACTCAGAGAAAACTTTGTCGACAGCAAAAGTGTCAACACTAGGAGGCTGTGTCGACACTCAGCAAACTTCAACAAAGTTCAAGTACATGTGTCGACACTAGGAGGCCGTGTCGACACTCAGCAAACTTCAACAAAGTTTAAGTACAAGAGTCGACACAAAGGAGATGTGTCGACACTCAGCAAAGTCTCAACACATGAAGAATGTGTCGACACAAAGGAAATGTGTCGACACTCAACAAAAGTTTCAACACAGAAGGCATGTGTCGGCACAAAGAAGATGTGTCGACACTTAGCAAGTTTCAACACAAGAAGAGATGTGTCGGACAAAAGGAGTTGTGTCGACACTTAGCTGAAATCAACTAAGTATTGAAGAAGAAGGACTTGTGTCGACACACATGATCAGTGTCGATACATTCTGAAAAAGTAGTGTCGAGAAGCTATTTCAACAATCAAGGAGTTGTGTCGACACCATGAAGGCTAGTGTCGACACTTAGTGTACTTGTGTCGACACTTGGTCTATTTGTGTCGACACATAAAGACTATCTGTCTCGACACTTTCAGACAGTGACAGAGTTTTCAAGAAGTGACTGGATGACTTGATTGCTGCCATTTCAACGGTCACTGCTACTGTCAGAGCTGTAAAAGATCGTTAGAAACCGGATCAGCCGGTCACCATGAAGAAAGCTTATATAAAGGCTTATTCCTTCAACAGAAGAGGATGGACATAGCAATCAATGAAGTGAAAAAAACACAACCAGAAGAAGACCTTCAAGTGAAGATCTAAGAAGTTGGAGAGAGAGAGCTCCTTCTAAGAAGTGCAGTTGCTGAACCGGTGCTGCTAAGTTTAGATTCAGATTGAGATCTGAATTTCAGACTGCAGTTTACTGAAGATCATCTGCAAAGAGATACAACCCTACTGTGTTCTAATTCAAGAAGTTTTGAAGAAAGCCAAGGGAGGTTGATCTCTGCCAAGTTCTTCCAAGAACTCATCAAGAAGCCAGTCAACTCATCACTCTCTATCAGAGTTGTGGTCACATACTTTGTATTTTCTAATTTTTTGTAGGATCTTGTATAGATCTGAGTTGTAAGCCTAAATCTATAAAGGCTGAGGTAGGGCCTGTGAGCCTGAGTGTAGGAGAATTATTTCTCTGAGTGTAGGCCTTGTTGAAGGCTGAGGTAGGGCTATTGTGCCTGAGTGTAGGTCTTGTTGAAGATTGAGTGGTAGGGCTTTGTTGCCTGATTTGTAGGAGTGAGATCACTCTGAATTGTAGGAACCTATTTGGGGTTCTGAGTTGTAAGATTGAGGATCTGAGGAGAAGTGGAGAAGTTAGGCCGAATCTAGTACACTACTAGATAGGCGAAGGGGGAAAGTGGATGTACCCAGACCTTGGGAACCACTATAAAATCTGTGTGTGATTAATTTGTGATTGCTGTGTTATCTGTGCTGAATTGTTGTAAAGAATTGCTAAACAGGTCTAATAATTCAGTGTTTCTGCTTTAAAAGTTAAAAAGATTAAGTGCACCTATTCACCCCCCTCTAGGTGTTTAGGCACTAGTTCTTTCACCGTTGATTCAAATCAACACATATTAAAAGGGGAAATAGTAAAGTATTAGGGTTAATGAATCAAAGGAACAAAAGAGAAACTGAAAGAGGCGGTTTGACATTTATTTTTCCGATCAAGCTTGAAAGATGAAGTCCAACCAGGATAGCCCGAAGGCAAGAAAGGATAGCTGAAAGCTCTTCAAGCTCAGCAAAGTTGTTATTTAAATAACAGTTTAGCTGATTCCTCTTTTAGCAAGGTGGAAGCTGCTCAATTGTGCAGTAGTATTGTAGTGATAGATGTAGAAGAAGGCTGATTCTTCTATAGAGGTGAGCTGGACTGAAATCTGCTCAGTCTAGCAAAGTTGACACAGAGTATATTTCTCAAGTCAGTTACTTTTATTTTTTTCAACTCTTTATTCATTTCATGTTGGATTCAGGTTTTCTGAATCTGAGTGTAGGGCACTTTATGCCTGAGCTGTAGGTGACAAATTGTCACTGAGCTGTAGTGCCTGGAGGGGCACTAAGGTAGGTACCTGGAGGGTATTAAGTTGTAGGAGTGCTGCAACACTCTGAGAGTAGGGCCTTGTGCCTGAAGTTGTAGGGCTGAAAAGCCGGAGCTGTAGGCCTTAGAGATAAGGCTGAGGTAGGTGGCTTGTGGGTAACTGAGTGTAGGAGCACTACAGAGCTCTGAGGTAGGCCTTTGGATCTGAGGTAGGGCTGTCCTCCCAGCCTGAGTATA
The DNA here is from genome assembly GCA_039583875.1 of Platanthera guangdongensis. Classification (NCBI taxonomy): domain Eukaryota; kingdom Viridiplantae; phylum Streptophyta; class Magnoliopsida; order Asparagales; family Orchidaceae; genus Platanthera; species Platanthera guangdongensis. Next base: position 52,663,115 of record CM077164.1, read on the forward strand.
GGGCTTAACAACCTGAGGTAGGTGGTCTGCTGACCACTGGTGTAGGCCCTTGTGGCTGAGAAGTGAGTCTTGGAGGAGACTTGAAGATACTACGGGATCTGAGGTGTAAGCTCTGAGGAGCAGTTTGGATAAGTTGTGCCGAGTCCAACAAATAAGCTTGGATAGGTGGAGAGGGAAAGTAGATGTACCCAATTAGGGAACCACTATAAATTCTTGTGTTTGTTGTGTGTGCTTGTTTGTCTTTGTGATTACAATATTTAAGGACAAGCTCTAGATAGAATAAGTTGAAAATAGCAAAAGTTTTATTGAAAACTCAAATACCTATTCACCCCCCTCTAGGTGATTAGCTAACCTGAGGTTAAATAACTTTCACTTTGAAAACACAGAGCTACCACACAACTGATCAAAAAGGTCATCTATTCTCAGCAGGGGATACCTATTCTTGATGGTTACCTTATTCAACTCTCTATAGTCAATGCACAGCCTCATCGATCCATCCTATTTCTTCACAAACAGCACAGGAGCACCCTACGGTGAAGAACTTGGTCTAATAAATCCATTCTGTAGCAACTTATCCAATTGAGTACGCAACTCCTCAAGCTCGCGCGGGGCCATACGATACGGCGCCTTAGCAATAGGACGGGTACCCGGATCCAAATCAATGATGAACTATACGTCTCACTCAGGTGGAAGACCAGGAAGATTATCAGGAAATACATCAGGCAACTCGCGCACAACAATAATCTCCTCAACTCGCAGCAAACTACTATTGGTCTCCAACATCGAAACAAATAGGCAAAACATCCGGAATTTATAAGCTTCTGAGCACGTACCACAAAAATAATTGGAGAAACTTAGCACGGGAAACTGTAAACACTCCTGGGTTGACCGTTGTCCATCTTGAAGTCCAAGTGCTTCACCTTGTACTGGATAACCGCATCATACTTGGAAAACCAGTCCATGCCCAAAATCACATCAAAAGCTTCCAAGTCTATCACCTTCAGATCGGCAATGGCTAGAAAATCTTCTAACAGAATCAGACAACTCTGAATGCCTTAGTCTGATACCACAGAATCGCCAGAGGGAAACTTGATGCAAAACGCATCACCAATAAGATCGAGGGTCAAACATGACGCTCTACGAACGTTCTAGCCACGAACAAGTGGGAAGCACCATAATCAAAAGAACGTGCACACAACGGCTCTTGACCTTAAACTTTCCTATAAATTCGTACACGCAACTAAGGAAATGAACGTCGAAACTACATCTACAAACTAAAAGCTGGAACTAGTTTAGGATCTAACCTGAAATCACTTGAGAAGATGTCTGAGCTTCCTCCAAAGACCCCACGTTCAGCTTGCCATTCCGATTATCTAATGGCTGCGGTGGAGGCAAGGCTTGGAGTGGAACTGGTTACAATAGGGGCTGAGCCCGCGGGCACTTTGACCTGAAATGTCCTTTCTGTCCTGCACTAGAAGCACACCCTCTCCTTTTCCCAACAATGGGCAGCATCATGCCCCCTCCTCTTATACGCAAAACAAACCAAATCCCCCTCAGGAGCACTCTGGATCGTATGAACTTGCTCCTGCTTCTGAGCTCCTATCCTCTCGAAGCATTTCTCGAACGGATGGCCTGGCCGGCCACAAAAACTGCATATCTCTTTACTCTTTTTCCTTGAAGCAGCACCAGATTCTTGGATATTCTTACCTTCACCAGTCTTCCTCTATCCTTTCTTATTTGATGATCTCGGTTCTTGGCATTGTCAATTGCCTCAACCTTCAGAGCAGCTTCCACAACTTCAACATAGCTTTCAGATCCATAAGCGCTATCTAGCTGCTGGATGTCAATCCTGAGACCACCCAAAAATGTTTAACTCGACTAGACTTTGAAGGCACCATATCCGGGGAAAATCGGCTCAGTTTGCTGAACTCCACCTCGTACTCGCTAACAGTGAGCTGCCTTTACTTGAGATGCAGAAAATCGTTCATCAAACGCTCTCTCTCGACCGACGGCGAAAACCTTTTTTAGCAGCAACTCCTTGAAGGATTCCCATGAACACCCATCCTTAAGATTTTCCTTCTCTCTCAGCCACCAACTCTTTGTAAGTCCCTTGAGCTGATACACAATGACCATTACTCTCTGGTCCGCTGAAACTCCTCATTAAGCAAATATCTCCTCGATGGCAATTATCCATTCATCCAAAGCCATAAAATCTACTCTACCATCATAGGTAGGGGGTCCTAGTATCTAAATACGAAATAAACGTTATCTTTGGTGGCAATAACACCGGGGAACCTGAGGGCAGGGGAATATGAATAGGAATAGTCTGACCCACAGCCGGTCCTACACTCTAGACGACGACTGACTAGCAACAACCGACAACAATGCCTGGATCTGCGACTACATCTCCAGCATCTGCCTCGACAGAGACTCATTGCTCTGCCACAATTTTTCTATTACGTCCACACTATAGGCACCAGACGATTCTCCCTCCGACAGGGGAGTCGACCTCATCGTAGGACATCTTGAGATTCTAATAACACAATTTAACAACTAATCAAAACCTAGCTTACCGCTAGAACCACACAACTTAGTTCAGACAATACATGATTAAATTCTTCCTTATGCTACTAACTTGCTTTGTGATTTTTAATTATGATGTCATGCCTAAATTAGGACGATATACCGTCATCCTATTGACTCATGTGCCTAAACCATGAATGCATGAATTTTTATTTCTTTTTGACTCAAATCCATATGTGTACATATGTCTCCTATAAATCTTTACCTTGGCACGTGTGCTGATGCGATGTTATGTCATGCATGTTGTGCTATGCAATATAAAAAGGTATTAATGCATGCTATGAGCGGCATACACATGAAATATTATGCATCACATATACATAATACATATTATTTACATGCAATTTATGTAGTATGTGATGCATAATATTTCTACATGTGTATGTTGCTCCCTAGCGGATCCATAATACCTTTTTATGCATTGCATAGCACAACGGCATGACCTAACATTCGCATCAGCACAGTGCCAAGGTAATATTTATAGGAAGACATATGTACATATCAT
>CM077164.1:52666702-52751177 GCA_039583875.1 Platanthera guangdongensis
TTGTCGACACTCAGAACAATGTGTCACACAATCAAAAGAAGAGTGTCAGCACTTGAAGTAAGTGTCGACACCCAGCACAATGTGTCGACACACAACCAGAAGAGTCACACATGAAGTAAGTGTCGACACCAGCACAATGTGTCGACACTCAGCTAAAGACTCTACACTTGAAGAAAGTGTCGACACAAGAGCTGTGTCGACACTTAGCAAAGATCAGAAAGATCAACAAATTATTCTAAGTACAAGTGTCGACACTAAGGGAATGTGTCGACACTCAGCTGAAGTCTCAACAAGAAGAAGGTGTGTCGACACAAGGAGCTGTGTCGACACTCAGCAAGTATCAACATAGAAGACTATGTGTCGACACCAAGAAGCAGTGTCGACACTTGACAGATTCAACACAAGAAGATGTGTCGACACAAAGGAGATGTGTCGACACTTAGAAGAATTCAGCAAAAGCTAGAAGAACAAGTACTTGTGTCGACACTCAATTTCAGTGTCGACACATGCAGAAGAATCTGTGTCGAGACATACAAGGAGTTGTGTCGACACCTTGTAGACTTGTGTCGACACTTACACAACATGTGTCGACACTTGGACTATAAGTGTCGACACTTAAAGACAGAAAGTCTCGACACTTACAGACAGTTAGAGATTTTCAAGAAATGACTGGATGACTTGACAGCTGCCGTTCCAGCCGGTCTACAGCACCTGTCAGAGATGTCAGAAGTCAGTTATGGACCGGACCAGCCGGTTACCATGAAGAAGGCCTATAAATAGGCACCTACAGTTTACAGAAAGTTTGTTTAAATTGTTGATCAGTTATTGTTCAAGTGTTCAGATTGTTGAAAAACAAATTATTGAAGTGGTACAAGAGTATCAACACAAGAAGATCTTGCAGTCCAAGTGCAGATCTAAGAAGTTGGAGAGAGAGGGCTCCATCCAAGAAATCAGCCTCTGGAACTAGGCTGAGAAGAAGGATTCAGATTCAATTCTGGATCTTAAGTGGCAGAGGTCAAGGAACAACTGCAGGAGGATTCAGTCTTATTCAGTTCTACTCAAGAAGCTTTGAAGAAAGCTAAGTCAGAGTGAATCCAGCTGAGTTCTTCCAAGAACTCTTCAAGAAACTCACAACTCCCCCTCTTTCATTCTGAGTTGTTGAGTTAATTGTTGTAATACATTCATAACTTGTAGGATCCTTGGATCTGAGTGAATTGTTAAGCCTATAATCTAAAGGCTGAGGGTAGGGCTTGTGAACCTGAGTGTAGGAGATTGAGATCTCTGAGTGTAGGCCTTGTTAGCTGAGTGTAGGCCTTGATTGGCTGAGTGTAGGCCTTGATTGGCTGAGTGTAGGCTTTGGGATAAAGCTGAGTTGTAAGGCTTTGGGCCTGAGGTGTAAGAACCAATTTGGGTTCTGAGACAGTAGGAGGAGTTTGGCCGAATCTAGTACACTGCTAGATAGGCGAAGGGGAAAGTGGATGTACCCATATCTTGGGGAACCACTATAAACCACTGTGTTGTGCTGTGTATGCTGTGAATGCTTTTTGATTGCTGTGCAAAAGTTAGAAATCTGTGATAATAAACTGTTTGCTGCCATTAAAGTTAAAAAAGGATTAGGTCACCTATTCACCCCCCCCCTCTAGGTGTTTAGGTACATATCTTTCAAGTGGTATCAGAGCCAGGTTCCTCAAAAAGGACTAACAGTCTGAGGAGATCCTGTTTGGCAGATTCAGTGTAAGGCAATACACAGATTTAAGAAATTCAAGAAAATCAAGAAACATGGGTTCTTCTGAGAATCACAAGGAATTGGGTTCCATGAAATTACCCATATGCAGGAAAGAGATCTTTGGGATCTGGAAAGAAAGGGTAAGGCTATTTATGGAAGCCTCTGACCCTAGAATCTACATCACAGTAAAGGAAGGGCCTTATGTGCCAATGAAGATTTTAGTTTTGGATGCAAATTAGAGAACTCCAAAGGATTACTCTGAGATGACAAAGGATGAGATTGTCCTAGCCACAATGGACAAGATGGCACAGAACATAATAGTGAGTGCAATTGATGATGCAACTTTTCAGAATCTTATACACTGCAAGACAGCTAAAGAGATGTGGGACACTCTTATAGTGTATATGGAAGGATCTGAAGAAGTTAGGCAAGATAGGAAATCCTTGCTAAATCAGGAGTATGAGAGTTTTAGATAGGGTAAAGGTGATAGCATAACTGAGTGCTACAAGAAGTTCTATAGAATAGTTAATGAACTCATGTCTTATGGAAGAGAGTTCAGTAACTATGAACTAAATGACAAGTTTCTAAGGTCCCTAACCAAAGATTGGGACACAAAGATCTGTGCCATAAGAGAAATGGCCAAGTTTGGAGAAATTCCTCCTCCTACACTGTTTGGCAAGTTATTGTCATATGAGATGCAATTGACAGTGAGGAAAGAGGAGGAGAAATCAACAAGGACTGAACACAAGGAAAGATCAGTTGCTTTCAAGACAGAAGTTCCCAAAAAGTGCAGGAATAAGTCATCAACTCCACCTTCAGAGGTAGTTGATTCAGAGTCTGATGAGTCAGTCAGCACAAAGAGTGAGAGCAGTGAAAGTGATGAAGACTTTGATGCCTTCACTAGACACTTTCAGAAATTCTTGAAGAAGAAACAGTGGAGGTCAAGACCTTCTTCTTCAAAGGGAAAGGAAGTCTTTTATCAGGAGAAAAAGCCTTCAAAGAAAGACAGGAAGAGGACAAAGTCAAGCAAGGCAACTGGATCAAAGATAGTGTGCTATTGCTGCAATAGACAGGGCCATGTTATTGCAGATTGTCCAGAGAAGAGAAAGGAATCTGGTGACAGGAAAAAGACTCACTTCAAAGGAAAGAAAGAGAAGTCTTTTGTAGCCAAGAAAGAGAAGACTCTATCAGATATCTCCTCTTCAGAAACTGAGTCTGAGGCTGAAGCCTACATAGGGCTGTTTGCTGAAGAAGAAGTGGAAGAATTCATGTAGATCATGGAGTCTATTTATGAACAAGAAGATAGTCAATGCCAAGGGCTAATGGCTTTGACAGAGAGTGCCAAAATCCTGGAGCAGCCAGGACCCAGTCAGGTACAAGGTTCAAGTTCAAGTTCAGTTTCTTGTTCTAGTTCAGATTCAGATTCTTCTTCATCAAGTGATGAGAATGTATCTGAGTCTGAGGATGATATTCATCAGCTTATAGATGAATATAAGGTGCTGTTGCAAGCTTACAAGAAAAGCAAATCCCTAGCCAAAAGTCAGGCAAAGGAAATTGTTGATCTTAAAGCTGGCGCAACAAATTTTGAGAAGCAGTTTGATCAAAAGTTGAATGAGATAGCTAGGCTGAAACACATAACAGTGATTCAGATGGGTACTATATCATTTAAGAATGATCAAATTAAGAGTCTGGAGATCAATCTTCAGAAGGAGAAGGACTTAGTTGCTAGGTTTTCTAAACCTAAGTCAGTGTTACCTTTAATTGATGATTTTGTTCATCATAAAGGCAAGGCTGGGCTGGGCTTTATTAGACCTGCAAGTACTGAGCAGTCCAAGTCCAAGTCCAAGGGCAAAGCCCCATCATTCAACAAGTCTGCTGTAGATAAGACAACAAAGGCTGTACCTAAGCAAAGGTACAACAAGTTTGAATGCTGGTGCTATGACAAGGTTGGCCACTTTGCAGTGTACTGTTGGCACAATGCCAGTGCCAAGGTGAGTAGCAAGCTACCTGGTGGAAAGCCAGTAGGTAGTTTTGTCAAATTGCAGACTAACAAGTACCAAGGACCCAAGAATTCTTTGGGTTCTAAGGTTCATTAATCTGTTTTGCAGGTGAGTCCAAGTGGCCATACCCCTACATGGTACTTGGACAGTGGATGTTCCAGACATATGACTGGAATAAGAAGATTACTAAAGGACTATATTCCAGTAAAAGATGGTCCAAAAGTAACCTTTGGTGGTTCTGAAAAAGGAATCATCAAAGGATTTGGTAACATTTCTACAAACTTAGTTACCATTACTCAAGTGGCTTATGTTAAAGGGTTGAAACACAACCTAATAAGTATAAGTAAATTTAGTGATGTAGGGTATGACATCTCATTTGTTAAAAATGGTTGTCATATCAAGAGGTCAAGTGATCAAGAGATCATTTTGACTGGTTATAGGAAGAGGAATGTCTACTGCCTAGACATTATGGTTGAGAACAATGGTTCTCCAGTTTGTCTTGTAGCTGATGAGACAGTCTCTCATTGTGTCAAATGGCACAAGAGGCTTGCCCATCTTAACTATAAGACTATTAGCAAACTCTTTAGCAAAGAGTTAGTGAGGAATGGTCCTCAAGTTAAGTGTGTTAAAGATGGTATTTGCTCAGCTTGTCAAAAGGGCAAGCAGACTAAATCCACCTTTAGAAGCATAGGAAACAAAGATGCTGTGAGGTGTTTATACCTCTTGCATATGATCTCTTTGGTCCAATGCCAGTTCACAGCTTAGGTAGGAAGGTCTATACCTTTGTAGTTGTAGATGACTACTCAAGGTTTTCCTGGGTGTTCTTCTTAAGACAGAAATCTGAAACACCTAGTGTCTTCTATAGCTTTGTCAAGCAAATTCAGAATGAACTAAATAGTACAGTGGTCAAAATTAGAAGTGACCATGGTACTGAATTTCAGTCTGATAGCATGACAAAACTGTGTGAAAACTTTGGGATATTTCAAGAATTCTCTTCACCTAGAACACCTCAGCAAAATGGCATTGCTGAGAGGAAGAATAGAACCTTGATAGAGGCTGGTAGGACCCTACTAAGTGATACATCACTGCCAGAGTATTTCTGGGCTGAAGCAGTTAACACTGCATGCCATGTTATAAATAGGGCTACCATCACTAAAAGGCTTAACAAGACCCCCTATGAAGTTGTGAAAGGCAGGAAACCAAACCTATCCTATTTTAGGATCTTTGGTTGCAAATGATTCATACTTAACAATGAGAAGTCTTACTTAACTAAGTTTGCTGCCAAGTCCCAAGAGGGAATTTTTGTTGGGTACAGCAATAATAGTAAGGCTTATAGAGTCTACAACTTGACTACACAAGTTGTAGAAGAATCAGTGCATGTAGTTTTTGATGAGACTAAACTTATTAATAATGAGTTGTCTAGTAGTGTATGCAGCCCCACAGGTTTGACAAAGACAATGGACAAGCTTACTATAGAAGAGGTGCCTGCTGCAAGACAGCAAGTAGAAGACAGTAGCTGTTGTCCAGGGGGAGAACTACATGTGCCAATTGCTGAAGAAATACAAGGAGTACAGCATGATGCAGATGCTGAAGTGGTTCAACCAGAAGTAGGATTGCCTCCAGCCAACAGGCATCTAGAGATCATCCAGTAGAGCTGATTATTGGAGATCCAAGACAAGGAGTACAAACCAGGAGTAGAAACATGAATGCAGCAATCTATTCCAGCTTTTTGTCACAAGTTGAACCTAAGAAGTTTGAAGAAGCAATACAAGATCCACAATGGACTGAAGCAATGCAAGAAGAGCTTAATCAGTTCAAGAGGTGCAAGGTCTGGGAATTAGTTCCTAAACCTAAAGACCACAATGTAATTGGAACTAAGTGGATCTACAGGAATAAGATGGATGAACAAGGGGTCATCATTAAGAATAAGGCTAGACTGGTTGCTAAAGGATATAGGCAAGAAGAAGGTATTGATTTTGATCAAACCTTTGCTCCAGTAGCCAGACTGGAAGACAAAAGAATGTTCTTGGCCTATGCAACCTATCAAGGATTCAAGGTATACCAAATGGATGTCAAGTCAGCATTCCTAAATGGTAATTTGAAAGAAGAAGTCTATGTGGAGCAGCCTTCAGGTTTTTTTGATCCAACTCTACCTCATCATGTCTATAGACTTAGGAAAGTTTTATATGGGTTAAAGCAAGCCCCTAGGGCTTGGTATGAAACCCTATCTAGTTTCCTCATTGAGAACAAGTTCTCAAGGGGGAAAAGAGATAAGACTCTATTCCTTAGAGAATCTAGAGGCAGAGTCATACTAGTCCAAATATATGTAGATGACATTATATTTGGGTCTACTGAAAGCAGCCTTTGCAAAAAGTTTGCAAAACTTATGCAAGGTCAGTTTGAGATGAGTAGTATGGGAGAGCTGAAGTTTTTCTTGGGTCTCCAAGTTAAACAGACTGAAAGTGGTTTATCCATATGTCAGTCCAAGTTCACCCTAGAACTCATAAGGAAGTATGGTATGGATTCATCCAGTACCATGAAGACTCCTATGGGGTCAAGTATGTCTCTTAGCAAGGATGATGCAGGGAAACCTGTAGATGAAACCTTGTATAGAGGGATAGTTGGCTCCCTATTATACTTGACTGCTAGTAGACCTGACATCATGTATGCTACATGTGTTTGTGCCAGGTATCAAGCCTGCCCTAAAGAGTCTCATTTGACAGCAGTCAAAAGAATATTGAGATATCTAAAAGGCACTCCCTATCTAGGCCTCTGGTACCCTAGGAATGGAGATTTTGATCTAACAGGTTATTCAGATGCAGACTTTGCAGGATGCAAAGAAGATAGAAAGAGCACTACTGGAACCTGTCAATTTCTAGGTGGGAGACTAATTTCATGGAGTAGCAAGAAGCAAACCAGTGTGGCTATCTCCACAGCAGAGTCAGAATATGTGGCTGCAGGAAGTTGCTGTGCTCAACTTCTGTGGATTCAATATCAGCTAGAGGACTATGGATTTCAGGTAAGTAGAACACCACTTTTCTGTGATTCTACAAGTGTTATTTCAATAGCTAATAACCATGTGTCTCATAGTAGAACTAAACATATTGAAATTAAATATCATTTTCTTAGGGAGCATGTAGAAAGAGAAGATATTTTACTTGAATATGTTAATACAGATAATCAGATAGCGGATATGTTTACTAAGCCCCTAGAAGAAGCTAAGTTCAATAGATTCAAAATTGAACTAGTAATGATAAACTTAGAATAAGTTTACAGAATTAAAATTGGCTAAGTAAAAAGGTATCGACACATAGACAAGTCTATGTCGACACAGAATAGTGGTGTCGACACTTCAGGAAAAAGGTGTCGACACATCTCGGATGTTGGTGTCGACACATCAGAATGTTAGTGTCGACACATGATAAGTAGGTGTCGACACATCCAATATGGTGTCGACACTTATATTTTACTCAGTATTTACTAAGTAAAGTCTCGACAATGTGTCGAGTTATGTTGTGTCGACACATAACCAAGTGTCGACACATAAAATCTGTTGACTAAACTTGTGTCGACACATGTGTGTCGAGACATTATAAGTCAGTATCGACACTTATTGCCAGTGTCGACACATCTTAAGATAGCTGTCCCGCCTGTTCATCTTCAAAATTAGACAGGTATAAATAGGGTTCTGTCTTTGTTTGTCGACACGCTTTCAAAGTTTCGAGACCAAAACTACTGTGTCGACACCTCTCTTTTCTAAAGACAAATTCTACAAACCCTAATGGCTCCTAAGCTTGAGGAGAACGTTAACGAGGGTTATGAGCTTGTGCGCGACGCGTTCGACGATGCCGATGTAGAAATCAAGGCTGTAGTAACCCTAGTCGCCGATTCTGGACTAGAATATCTCCTGTCTGAACCTACAAAGATTTGGAAGAAGGAAGTACTTGAATTCCTTAATGGAGCTGCAGTAGATGAATCTGGATTCAGAATCAAATCCAGAGTTCATGGAACTAAGATCAAGGTTTCACCTAAGAGTCTGAGGAAGGTACTCCAGCTACCAAAAATTCAAGATGAAGAAGAGGTTACTGCTTCAAAGACCAGGGAAGCTTTAACCTGGTGTGGACTTGATCCTAAGATGAAGATAGGATCTGTCTTTAACAGGAAAGGCATGAATAATCAAGGGAAGTTCATGTCTGAGATTGTGGGAAAAGTCTTACTCAGCAAGACTGGAGGGCATAACAGAGTGTCTGCCCATATGTTTGGCATCATGACAAGAATAATCTTCACTCTGAAAATAGATTGGTCTATAGTGGTTTATGAGAAGATTAAGGAGAGCTTGAAGAAGCCCAATCTGGGCAGGATCATTAGTCTCTACCTAGCTGGTACCATACTAGAGGTAATGAATACTGCTGCAGGCAGCAAGATAAACCATATGAGGAAAATGGATCAAAGGATCTTTTCAAGATGGGACAGGGTGTTGTCCAAGGAAATACCAACCCCTGAGAAGACAGTTACTGAAAGGAGATTCCTCCAAAGAAAAAGAGAAAAACTGCTCTAGTTGAACAAGAGTCCTCCAGCAGTTCAGGGAGTGAAGAATAAGTTGTTTTCACTCCTGATGATCATGAGGAAGAGCCTGCAGAGAAGACCCCTGCTGCTCAAGATATTGCTGAGATCCAGGGGGAGTTACCACAGGCTAGCCCCATCCACAGGGATCAAAGCCAGGGGGAGCCTCCAGTTGTAGAAGAACCATCTACACTGGACAGTGAGCAAGCCACCATCATCATCCAAGAGGTACTCACTGACCTAAATACTTTAGAATATCTTCTAGAAGATGCTGATTTGTCTGATGTTCCTCAGCAAACTCAGCTGCCTAGTCAAGAACCAGATGTTGTTATCAAAGACACATCTGTTGTTCCAGTAGTTGAAGAGCAAAGAATGTCTCCAGCTCAATCACCTCAAGAGTTCACCATGGAAGATCTATTTCTCAATCTAGATCAAGTTGATTTTGATATGGACAAAGAAGCTGCTGGAAGAGATACTGCTGCTGCTGAGGGGGAGCAAATGCAAGTTCTGGAAGAGCCTTTAAGGCAAGAAAATAAGAAGGCACCTGATGTGCAAGCTGAAAAACCTCAAAGCCCTAAGGATAGGGTTGAGATAGCCAGCACTTCTGCCTCTGAAGATGAGGAGAGTGCTAGGGCAAAGAAGAAGAAATTATATGTTTTTAAAAGGAGAAGTCAGAGTTATAAGAAAGCTCTGCAATCTATAGCCCCACAACCTATAGTTCAACAAGCTCCAACTGTTGATTATAGTGATTTACTGATTGCACTGCAGATCAAAATGGATGAACAAAGAAAAGCTATAGAGGCTTTTGTAGATGAAGGGCACAAGACTTTGTAGTTTGACCTGACCCAAGATATAAAGTCAATAAGGTTTGAGATGAACCTTAACAAGAAGGAGATGAATGAATGCTTCCACAAGGGTGGAAATGCAGTGGTGTATCTGGCAACACACCAAGAGAAGATCAAGGCACAAGTAGATGATATAGCATTAAAGCAAGGATATGTGCTGTAAAATCAGATCAGAATGAATGACAATTTGACTGATTCTCATAATGCTATAATCACTGAGTTGAAGAACAAGGCTGATGAACCTTCTACATCTACTGCTGCTGCTAAAACAAAATTTGACAAAGCCTTTCAACAATAAATTTCTGCTGTCAAGACTGCCATCCAAGCCTCCCAGAAAGCTATCTCTGAACAACTTCAAAAGCTGAAACCATTCTTTAAAGAGGGAATCAGATACTTGTATAGTCAGATCAGGTTTCAAAAGGATGATGTCAGAGACCATATGGCTCGACAAGTCATAAAGGGGGAGAGAGTTTTAGTCAAATCTAGCTCTGACCATGCTAAATGGATATCTAATTCCATCAGAGCTACACTGGGCTATCCTCCACTCTGTGATGATGATAATGTTGCAGAATCTGGGATTCAAACTGCATATCTTGGAGGAGAGCAACCAGAGGTAGCTCAAGTGATATTTCCTCCACCAGATTTTGACATGGTGCAAGCTGATATTCATCATATGTATAGCCCACCTGAGGGCAAGGACCATGTTCATATTGAAAAGGTTGTTCAACCTATGTCTGGAGCCATGCAAGAGGCATTGCAGAAGGAGGAAGAGACAAGGCTGTCTAAAAAGAGGTTTAGAGAACAAGCAGAACAAAAGCCAGATTTTGAACAGTGGAGCCCTACCTCTAGGAATATAATTTTAACTGCCTGGAAAGCTGCCAAGGACAATACACATGACAGGAACAAATGGTTCTCTGAAGCTGAATGGAGAAAACATGAGATCAGGCAGGAAGCAATAGTTCAATTCAGAAGGAAGGCTAAGATGGGAAAGCTACCTCCTACTGCAGTGGAGCCTAGCAAGTACTTCCCTAAGCCATATCATTATTTTGAGAGGCAGAAGATCAAGACAGAAGAACTCAAAAAGAAAGATCTAAAAGGCAAGAAGCCTGCTGTTGCTGAAACTACTGAAGCCCATGTCAAAGCTCAAGTCCAACCTGGCAAAGGCATAGTTATCAAAGAACCAGACCAGAAATAGATTAAGAATTGACTTGAAGATTGTTGTAATCTTTTGAATGTAAAACATTTTTGTAAACTACTGAAAATGTATAAGAAAAATGTTAGAACAATTTATGTTAAATATATTTCATGATTGTTCTGTGAATGTGTCTATTTCTTGTTTGTTCTGAAATGATGAATGTGTATACATGTGTGAATTATTACATGTTTATGTTTATCCTGCTGTAAAAAAATCTGCTTTACATCATTTTGTAATTTTTAATTATGAATGGTGTATATCATTGACTAAGGGTTATGACTTCTCCAAATAGGGGGAGATTGTTGGGTACATTGGTCAAATGTACCTGATTTGAAGAAGCCTCACCCAACTCAATGATATACATCATAATGTATTTGATGTATGTTGAGTTTACTTGTGCAGGTTAAGAAATCACTGGACTGAAGCAAAAAGTTTCTAAGTCCATGTGTCGACACCCAGAGGGAAAGTGTCGACACTTGAGAAAGCTTGTGTCGACACCCAGACAAGCAGTGTCGACACTTGGAGTCATTGTGTCAACAACTGGGATGCAGAGTCGACACCAGACAGAAAGTGTCGACACTTGGAGCTATGTCGACACTCAGTGAAGAAAAGTGCAGACAGAATGTGTCGACACAAGGAGCTGTGTCGACACCCAGTGAAGCTGTGTCGACACTCAGCAAAAGTTTGCAGAGACTAAGTTAAAGTGTCGACACTCAGAACAATGTGTCGACACTCAAAAGAAGAGTCAGCACTTGAAGTAAGTGTCGACACCCAGCACAATGTGTCGACACACAACCAGAAGAGTCAACACATGAAGTAAGTGTCGACACCCAGCACAATGTGTCGACACTCAGCTAAAGACTCTACACTTGAAGAAAGTGTCGACACAAGGAGCTGTGTCGACACTTAGCAAAGATCAGAAAGATCAACAAAATTATTCTAAGTACAAGTGTCGACACTAAGGGAATGTGTCGACACTCAGCTGAAGACTCAACAAGAAGAAGGTGTGTCGACACAAGGAACTGTGTCAACACTCAGCATGTATCGACATTGAAGACTATGTGTCGACACCAAGAAGCAGTGTCGACACTTGACAGATTCAATACAAGAAGTTGTGTCGACACAAAGGAGATGTGTCGACACGTAGGAGAATTCAGCAAAAGCTAGTGTGTACAACCTCGGGCTCGCAAAGAGCCCTCAAGAAGCAAAAAGAGCGAGACAGGCAAAGGGTACCAGGAGGGCCCACTCGCAAGCGGCGAGATGATGGGCTCTCCAAAGGGCAAAATGCCCCCACCCAGAGGCGAGAGGGCCCCCAGAGGCGAGAGGGCCTCCAGAAGCGAGAGAACCTCCAAGGGCGAGAGGCGCCGGCGAGACGGGCGGTGGGTCCTTCTCGCCGACAGGTGCCTTTCCTCTCGCCAGAGGGAGATGAGGCTTTTTTATTTTTTCCTATCAAAGCAGGGGTTTTTACTCTTCTACCCCGGGTATTTTTACCCTTTTACCCTTGGTGGACTGCGTATAGCTCCTCAGAACAGCGGAGTTTGGCTGTTGGCAGACCCAGCCAAGGGTACCCCGGTAATTTCAGGCCGGAGCAGTTTTGTTATTGGCAGTTCAGATTCTGAAATCTATAAATAAGCCCATAGGAGTTCTTCAGAAGGGACCTTTTTTCAGACTCTTAAGAGGATTCATTGGCACGGCCTTCTGAGGAACTCCAAGCCCAGCTTTTGGCTTTGGAGGGGAAGCTCTCTGTGACCTTCCGGGTAAGCGGTGGGACCTCCCTGCTGCGGCTTTGGGCCAGTTTTCCAATCCTTCACGACCGGTCGGAGGTCGGAGCTTGGGCCTAGTAGGAGTCGGCTACGCCCCTATTTTGTGAACATTTGTCGGAGTCAAATTTTGGCTTCAACAGTTCTGGTGCGGTGAGCGTGGAAGTACCCGGTTCAAGAAAAGTTTGAGTTTGGTCCTATGACAGGAGGTGAAGGAGAGGGGTCTGGTTCTGGAGGTTCCCCCTCCCAGGTAGAAGAGGCGACGAGGAAAATGCTGGAGGACTTCAGGCGAGAGGTCATGCAAACCATAAGCTTGGCCTTCTCGGCAAGGAGCGAGTGGGCGACACCTCAGGCCCAATCGAGGTGGCCCTGCTTTTAGGCAAGAACGCCCCTGGTCAGCGCCCAGGAAAGGAGATACCCCACAGAGGCTGGCGAGAGGGACGTAACGGCGCGAGAGCTCTTCCCAGGCCAGCGCCCCGGGAAGGAGATCCCAGCAGAAGACGGCGAGAAGGAGACAGCTGTGCGAGAGCTCTTCCCTGGGCACGGTCTCGCAGATCGGGCCAGCCAGCCGAGGCCGCGAGACGTGCCCTCTCGGCAAGCTGTCGGCGAGAGCCCGTTTAGTGAACTTGTCATCTCGTCTCCGGTGCCGGAGGGGTTCCGGGAGCCCGACATGTCCTACTACTCAGGGAAGGATGATCCGGTACAACATGTACAATGGTTTGAGGATGTGGTTTCAATCAGACAGATGACGGATGCATTTAAGTGTAGACTGTTTGCCATCACCTTGAAGGAGAAGGCGCGTGATTGGTTTCACCAGTTACCGGCGAGATCGATTTATTGTTTCGAGGACCTGCGGAGAAGTTTCTTGTTAAGGTTTTTCAACATCAAAGAAGCGTAAGAAGGAGGCAGAGTGCTTGTTCTCAGTAAGGCAGGGCCAGGATGAGACGTTGGGTCACTACGTGGATCAGTTTCAGGAAGAGATCCTCCAGGTTCAGGAGGTCCCTGGGTATACGCTGATGCTTGCGTTCACCCTGGGACTGAGGCCAGGCTTCTTCAGCATGGAGTTGAAAAGGGTGCCCCCCTCTCTTTTGAGGAGCTTATGGAGAGGGCGGCGAAGGAGATGGATTTCGAGAGGGCCAATCCGGCGTTTGCAAGGAGGTTAGCCAGGTTGGCGGAGGATGACGCAAAGGAACCAGGAGGAGTGAAGCAGAAGGAGTAGAGGGAGCAGAGAGAAGAAAGAAGGAGGGAGGAACCCCGAGGCCAGGGGCACCAGGGACAGAATCATCGGGGGGCCCGAGAGCCGAACAACCGGATAGGTTGGAGGCCTCATGAGGGTCGCCCCCAGGAGTTGGAGGAGGCTTCCAGGGAAGAGATAATTTCCGAGAACCAAGGAGGTTCGATCAACCAGCATGGAGACAGGGAGCGAGGGATCGTTTTCAGCATCAGCAGGAGGCAATGGGGATCAGGTCGAGGAAGAGGAGCTCGAGGAGGAAGGAGAGGAAGAGGGGATGGAAGAAGGGGTGGGGTGGCGTTGCCTTTCTGTGACTTCCATCAGGAGAGAGGTCACGCTACAGCCACGTGCCCAGAATTTTTGGAGATGAGAGAGGCCAGAGGTTTGAGGAGGCAGGATCTGCCGGTAAGGATCGAGGAAATGCAGCAAGGGGAGGCGGAAGATAGGTGCGAGGACCGGGTGGATGTGGGAACCCGGGGGGGAATCGGGGCCATCCATGGGGGGATTGGGATCGAGGCCACCCGGAAGGGGAGCTTCCAGACCATGTTCCGAAAGGGGGTAGCCTCAACCTCCCAGACCCCACCCCCGCTAGAAAAATTACCTTCTCTTCAGAGGATATGCCGGAGTACGAGGAACCATTCTGCAATGCCTTGGTGATCCAGACAGCGGTAGAAAACTTTACGGTCTCTAAGATCGTAGTGGATAATGGGAGCTCCGTGAATGTGATTTTTAAGAAGGCCTTCGATGAGATGCAGGTGGAAGCCAAGAGGGTGTTGGCCTCAGATGGACCGTTGTTCGGATTCTCCGGGGAGAGAAAAGAAGTGGAAGGGGGAGTGGGGCTGCACGTGAGGTTGGGGGGGGGGGGGTATCCCGGAACTGCCGGTTCGTGATTGTGGATGCCCCGAGCAGCTACAGCGCCATCTTTGGGCATCCTCTCATCAGCGCCTTTCGCTGCGTCCCCTCCTCTTTCCATCAATGTCTCAAGTTTAACAATGGAGGGGTGCAGGTCAGGGTTAGGGGAGATCCAAAAGTGGCGAGGCAGTGTTACGTCACGACGTTTAACACCATATCTTGGATGGCAGAGGCGGAGGAGTTGGAAAAGGGGATGGCGGTGCAAGAAGAAGCTATGAGGGAAGAAGAGGCGAGCCCAGAGGAAAGGGGAGGAGGAACCAAAAAGGAAGGCGGGGAGGAGGAGACCGAGATGCAGCAAGGAGATGTGCAGGAGGCTCAGGAGGGAGTTGAGGTCGAGCAGCAACAGGAGAGCCCAGAGGGGGTAATGGAGATTGAGAAGGAGCAGAGGGGAGGAGATGCGCGGGAAGTCAGGAGGAGCGGAGAGTCGGAGCCACAGGAAAGAATGCAGGATAAAGTGGGAGAAGAAGGGGCAGAGGAGGAAGCCCAAAGGGACATAGAAATTGAGCAACAGCGGGACGAGGTGATGGAAGTTGAGGAAGCAGGAGTGGAGGAAGAGAGGGAGCAGGAAGAAGAAGCAGGGGACGGCTGGGAGCAGTCGCGGCTGGAGGTGGCCGAGGAAGTGGTGGAGGTAGAGGTCCGCACCAGCCAGGGGCAGGTACGAAGGGTACGGATCAGCGGGGGCTTGAGTCCCGAAGACTAGGAGCGGATGCGGGCCTGCATTCAGAGCAACGTCGACATCTTCGCTTGGAGCGCGGCGGACATGCCAGGCATTGATGCGGACGTGGCCTGCCACCGCCTAAATTTGGACCCTCGGACGCGCCCCATACGCCAGAAGATGCGAGCCATCGCCACCAAGCTGGAGGAGCCCATTCGTGAGGAGGTCAAGAAGCTCCTGGAGGCGGGCTTCATCTCAGAGATCCAGTACCCAGGCTGGATCTCCAATGTTGTAATGGTGAAGAAGGGGGGAGGAAAATGGAGGATGTGTATTGACTTTTCATTATTAAATAAATCGTGCCCCAAGGATTGCTACCCCCTGCCTCGAATCGACGCGCTGGTCGATTCAGCTAGTGGTTTTTCTGTTATGAGTTTTCTGGATGCTTTTTCAGGTTACCATCAGATCCGGATGCACCCTCCTGACGTCAAGGACGTCTCCTTCATCACAAGGGAAGGGTGCTTTAGTTATAACATGATGCCCTTTGGGTTAAAAATGCGGGGGCAACATACCAACGGATGATGGATCGAGTTTTCCAGGGCCAGAGGGGTCGGAACCTAGAAGTCTACGTTGATGATCTCATGGTAAAGAGCAAGGGAGTGAGCTTGCATCTCCGAGATCTGGAGGAAACGTTCGCCACCTTGAGAAAGTTCAAAATGAGATTGAACCCCTTAAAATGTGTTTTCGGGGCCAGTCGTGGGAAGTTCCTCGGCACCTTCTGACCCCGGCAGGGGTAGAACCTAACCTGATAAAGTAAAGGCCATTCTGGAGCTAGAATCACCGCGAAATGCTAAGGAGGTACAGCGCTTGACAGGAAAGCTGGCCGGCCTTAGCAGATTCCTCTCTAGGTCAGGAGAGAAGTGCTCGCCTTTCTTTAAAGTGCTACGAGGGAATCAGAGATTTGAATGGACAACAGAGTGCGAAGAAGCTTTTCAAAAACTGAAGGAGCAACTCTCCGGGCTCCTCTGCTTCAAAGCCCTAAAGAGGGGGAAGATTTGACCCTGTACCTAGGAGTGGGAGCAGAGGAGGTGAGCTCCGTACTAGTCAGAGAAGAGGGAAAGAAGCAGCTGCCCATTTATTATGTTAGCAGGATCCTAAGGAAGGCGGAGCTTCGCTACCCTATCTTAGAAAAACTGGCATACGCCTTGGTTGTTTCGGCCAGGAAGCTCCAGCCATATTTCCAAGCACATTCTATTAGGGTGGTGACGGACCATCCTCTCCGAAATATTTTTGAAGGGGTAGAGCACTCGGGTAGGCTGGCCAAGTGGTCTATCGAGTTGAGTGAGTTCAACATTTCGTTCGTACCAAGGCTCTCCATTAAGGCACAGGTGGTGGCCGACTTCTTGGCGGACTACGTCGCGGAGGAAGGGGCCGAGGAGCCGCAGCAACCAGAAGCATGGAAGATAATGGTCGACGGGGCCTCGGGAAAGCACTCCCTTGGAGCAGGGGTGGTACTGACGAAGTCCTCAGGGAGTGACCATAAGATAAGCGGTCGCCTTGCATTTCCCCACAACCAACAACCAAGCAGAGTACGAGGCAGTGATAGCCGACCTTCACCTGGCCAAGGAGCTCGAGATCAAGGACGTTGAGGTTTTTACAGACTCATTGGTAGTGGCGTCGCAGATACGTGGAGAGTTCGAAGCCCGGGAGCCCACCCTTGTGAAATATTTATCCAAGGTAAGAACGATCATCGAGGGGTTCCGGACGTTCTCCATCCAGCATGTCCCCAGAGAAGAGAACACTGCTGCCGATCAATTGGCCAAGTTCGGACCTTGGGAAGGAGGTTCCCTGACTGATTTATTCCATCCAGCGATTGAGGAGGGGGAGCTAATGGAGGTGGATCGGCGGCCCTCGTGGGTAGATCCTTTCGTTACTTTCTTTCTGACAGGAACCCTCCCTGAGGGGGTCAAGGAGGCAAGAAGCTTCCCCCACAAGGCGGCTCATTATCTCATGCATGAAGGAGGACTTCACCGGAGGATGCTTTCGGGTCTCCTAGCTCGATGCGTAACGGAAGAGGAGACCAGACACATCCTGGAGGAGGTACACTCCGGGGAATGTAGCAATCATTCCGGAGGGAGGACGTTGGAAGCAAAAGTGGTCAGGCAGGTGTACTTCTGGCCCACCCTGAGGAAGGACGCGACAGAGTTTGCGAGGAAATGCCGGAAGTGCCAGCTCTACGCCCCCCTCCAGCTCTTGCCGGCTCAAAGGCTCCGAAGCATCACAGCACCATGGCCTTTCGCCATTTGGGGAATGGATCTAGTTGGGCCTTTTCCTCCAGCTAGTGGGCAAAGAAGATTCCTCCTAGTTATGATAGATTACTTCTCCAAGTGGCTGGAGGTTAAGGCGCTAGCAAAGGTGACCTCCCAAGTCATCAGGAACTTCGTCTGGGGGGAGATCATTTGCAGGCACGGGCTGCCTCAAGCCATCGTCAAGGATAACGGCCCCCAGTTCGCTAGCGAAGAGTTCATCAGCTTCTGCACTCAGCAGGGCATCGACCTCAGGTTTGCCTCTGTCCACCACCCCAGGAGCAACGGTCAGGTGGAGGCGGCGAACAAGGTTATCGTTAACTTACTAAAGAAGAAGGTAGAGGATCTGAGAGGGAACTGGGTAGAGCAGCTCCCCTCGGTCCTGTGGGCTCTAAGAAAAACCCCGAACACGGACACTGGTGAGACCCCTTTCAAACTTTCCCATGGTTGTGAGGCGGTACTACCAGTGGAATTCGAGGTCCGATCCCCACGGGTCGCGGCTGCAGGTAATGGGGGCGAGGCATGGAGGAAGGAAAATGAAGAAGGCCTGCGCCTCTCACTAGACCTTACAGAAGAGCTGCGAAACGTAGCAGCCATCAGACAGGAAGAGATCAAGCGACGAATGGCAAAGTACTTCGACAAGCATATCAGGATAAAGCAATTCGCAGAGGGAGACCTAGTACTAAAGAAGGTTGATGCGGCAGGGTGGTCCGCCCCGGTGGGAAAACTCAATCCAAATTGGGAGGGGCCTTATATTTTAGAGAGAGTATTGAAAGCAGGGGGTTACTACCTCCAAGATGTGGAGGGTAGGACCTTGAACCACTCCTGGAGTGGGGATGACTTAAAACGCTTCTACCCATGAAAAGGGAGAGCGGTAGATGTGTACTCAAAGCATGATCAATATAATATATTTCTCAAAACATCTATTGTTTTTGTTTATCATGAAGTCCTAAAGGCAGGTTTGAGGTATCTTCATTGGCACCCCGAGCTCGGCTCGGCCCCAGGTAGACCCGCTGCGCAGGCTCCCATCTAGCTGGAAGGTGCGAAGGCTCGCCTGTGGGGGATAGGTTTTGAGTTGAGATCTTCATCGGCACCCCAAGCTCGGCTTGGCCCCAGGTAGACCCGCTGCGCAGGCTCCCATCTAGCTGCCAGGTCCGAAGGCTCGCCTGTGGGGGATAGGTTTTGAGTTGAGATCTTCATCGGCACCCCGAGCTCGGCTCGGCCCCAAGTAGACCTGCTGCGCAGGCTCCCATCTAGCTGGCAGGACCGAAGGCTCGCCTATGGGGGATAGGTTTTGAGTTGAGATCTTCATCGGCACCCCGAGCTCGCTCGGCCCCAGGTAGACCCGCTGTGCAGGCTCCCATCTAGCTGGCAGGTCCGAAGGCTCGCCTGTGGGGGATAGGTTTTGAGTTGAGATCTTCATCGGCACCCCGAGCTCGGCTCGGCCCCAGGTAGACCCGCTGCGCAGGCTCCCATCTAGCTGGCAGGTCCGAAGGCTCGCCTGTGGGGGATAGGTTTTGAGTTGAGATCTTCATCGGCACCCCGAGCTCGGCTCGGCCCCAGGTAGACCCGCTGCGCAGGCTCCCATCTAGCTGGCAGGTCCGAAGGCTCGCCTGTGGGGGATAGGTTTTGAGTTGAGATCTTCATCGGCACCCCGAGCTTGGCTCGGCCCCAGGTAGACCCGCTGCGCAGGATCCCATATAGCTGGCAGGTCCGAAGGCTCGCCTGTGGGGGATAGGTTTTGAGTTGAGATCTTCATCGGCACCCCGAGCTCGGCTCGGCCCCAGGTAGACCCGCTGCGCAGGCTCCCATCTAGCTGGCAGGTCCGAAGGCTCGCCTGTGGGGGATAGGTTTTGAGTTGAGATCTTCATCAGCACCCTGAGCTCGGCTCGGCCCCAGGTAGACCCGCTGCGCAGGCTCCCATCTAGCTGGCAGGTCCGAAGGCTCGCCTGTGGGGTATAGGTTTTGAGTTGAGATCTTCATCGGCACCCCGAGCTCGGCTCGGCCCCAGGTAGACCCGCTGCGCAGGCTCCCATCTAGCTGGCAGGTCCGAAGGCTCGCCTGTGGGGGATAGGTTTTGAGTTGAGATCTTCATCGGCACCCCGAGCTAGGCTCGGCCCCAGGTAGACCCACTGCGCAGGCTCCCATCTAGCTGGCAGGTCCGAAGGCTCGCCTGTGGGGGATAGGTTTTGAGTTGAGATCTTCATCGGCACCCCGAGCTCGGCTTGGCCCCAGGTAGACCCGCTGCGCAGGCTCCCATCTAGCTGGCAGGTTCGAAGGCTCGCCTGTGGGGGATAGGTTTTGAGTTGAGATCTTCATCGGCACCCCGAGCTCGGCTCGGCCCCAGGTAGACCCGCTGCACAGGCTCCCATCTAGCTGGCAGGACCGAGGGCTCTCCTGTGGGGGATAGGGTTGGGTCAAGCAATCTCCATCAACATCAAACTGACAAGGCAGAATTCATTTTGGCGGAATAGGGTGAAAAGTCCCCTGAAGCGGCACTACACCTTAGTACCCCCACTTAGTCCTAAAGTGCAAAAATAAACTAAGGAAAAAGGGGTGTGGAGTAGGGCAGGTGGCAGTACTCGCAGCGGATGGCTGTTGAGGATCGTCTCGCCGGTAGCGAAAGGGCACTCGCGAGGCAAGGCATTGCGCCAAACTCGTGGACGTTAAGCGCGTCGAGAACTCGTCTCGTGTAGGACATAAGACAGAAAAATATATATACAGAAAGGTTACGCGGCGAGACGAAGTAGTAGCACCGTCCCGCAGGCAAAAAGCAAACCAGAGATTAACTTCACAAAAAACAAGAAATAAAATAGAAGACAGCAAAATTGAGCACTCGCTCGTCACTTGGCAGATGCCACAAAATATAGTTTAAAGTCTTTACATCAGGAGGAGGAGAGAGTGATTCTAAATCTTGGAGGCGGCGCATCAGTCCTCCTCGCCGGATGAAGAATCAGCGCTCTCCTCGCTATAGAGCTCGGGGACCAAGTCGCGCGCGGTTACTGTCTCAGAGTCGTCCTTCACGACCCCCAGGTCTTTCATCATCTGCAGCACCAGCTCAGCCCCACGGACGCCAGCGTCTCGGCATTGTTCCTCGACTTCTTCATAAGAATAATGTGGCAGGGGAGTCTGGAAGGGCTCGCGGCGAGATGACGACGCGGCAGCCGCCTGGAGGCGCGCATTCTCAGCCGTCAGCACCTGGACCTCCTCCTCCAAGGCCGCCACGCGCGAGCGAAGTTGTCCCGCCGTCTCGGCATCCTGCGGGATGACCCAACAATTAGCCAAGAATCGTGGAAAAGGAAAGACCCAAGGGAAAAAGAGAGTTATGGCTTACCACACCGCCTTGGGCCTTCGCGAGGAGTGACTCGGCATCTGACAGCCTTCTCGCTAGACCAGTAGCTTTCTCCCGTTCCGCCTCCAGATTTTCCTCGCTGGCCTTCCATTTTGAATTGATGTAAATAAGGCGGCGAGAGGAGCGGTGCGAGAACTCCAAGGACCGCATCTGGTGGTGGCAGGTTTTCAGCACAAGGTCCTTAGTGGACTCGCTTTCAGGCGAAGTGGCGTCAAGGACACCGTAGAGGCTGTATCCGATGGCGAAGGCGTGGCTAGAAGGGACCTCTTGCTCTTTCCATGACGGAAGGAGGGGAGATATGGACATGCGGTTGGCGACCCGCCCCCACAGTAGAACCGGGTCGCCGACGGCATCGTGAACCACGGGACCCAGGTTATAATTCATGTGAGAGGTGGGGGCGGGATGACCAGAGGAGTCGCCCTCGCGAGAGGAGGTAGCGGCCACCGGATCAGGAGCAGCAGCTCGCAGGTTGGAAGCAGTGGCGGGCAGGCTGGAAGCAGTGGCGGGCAGGCTGGAAGCAGCAGCAAGTTGACCAGAAAGCACCGTCTCGCGGATAGGCGAGACGGCCTGGTGATTAGGCCAGGGAGGCGGTGGGGTTTCCCCTAAAGAGATAGGGCTCCCTTGAGGAGCCTTCCCCCTTTCCTTGGAGATGACCACAACTTTCTTCATCTTCTTTTTTGGAGGGCTGGAGCGAGAGGGGACGGTGTCATCTCCGGGACGCTTCGGCGGGATAACCGCCAGGGACTCTCTCCCCGCCTCTGCCGCTTCATTGGCGAGATCAAGACCCTTGGCAGGGTGAATATTGATCTTATAAGGAGGGGATGTTGGAATAATTTGCTCACCTAAAAGCAAGCGGGGGTTAGAAAAAAGCGAGACGACAAATAGCCAAGAGAGAAGAATAGAAGAATACCCTCGCCCGGGAGCACTGGGAGAAGCGAGTCGAGGCCTCGCCGCAAGAAGTTGACCTCGAAGTTCTTGCCGGCAAGGTACTCACATAGCAGCTTCTCTGGCCCGCTGACTTGGGGGGTGGCGTAGAACCTCTCTGGCAGAGAGACCGGCGCGAGAGAGATGCCGCTGAAGTCAGCCCGGTCTCCCCGGATGAAGACGAATCGGGTGAGCCAGTGATGATTCTTGTTAGGCGTCTCGCACACCTTGAGTCCCTGCCCAGTGAAGTACGAAACGCCATCGGCGTTGGCGTGGTAGATGAAAAGCTTGCGGAACGCCGTCAAGCTAAACTCGATGCGTTCCCGGCGCATATAGCAGGCGAACGCCATCAACAACGAAATCACGTTAGGATTGAACTGTGCCGGGACGACACCGAAGTACTTGAAGGTTTGCTTCACCTCAGGCCAGAGGGGCAGTCGCAACCCCGCCTCGAAGTGCGAGACGGGGAAGGCGAGTTCCCCAGGGTAGTATGTGTTGATGCACTCGCCGACCTTGGGGGGACGCGACTCTATCCCCTCCCCCAGATACTCGCGGGCAAACTTATCATGGTCTTCCCGAGGGAGCCTGCCGAGCGGGAAGTCGTGGTCAGTAAACCTCTTCCCACAGCGGCTGCGCCCCTCGCCCTCCTCCGCTTTCTTCTTACCCATCTTCTTTGGCGAATTGGTCCTAGGCGAGACGAAGGAGGAATTAGGCGAGAATGGGCCGGCGAGACGGAGAGGTCAGAGGGCCAAGACTTGGTTAACGACGAAGGCGGAAAGTGCGGTATCTAATCCCAGACTAGGCATATTTATCACTGATGCAAGGCCAATGATTAAAAGGGCGGGAAAATAAGGGGGAGAGGAAGAGTCGGCGCTTTCTCTCTCTCCTATACCTCGAACGGCGCGACCCGTCACAATCAGGAAAAATTATAAATAAATATCTAGCTTAAATTAAAAAGGAGGATTAAAAAAGAGAGAAAATTAAGCCTTAAAAAATATATATATGCGATCAGACATCATCCCGCAGGAGGCCAAGCTCCCGGCATACTTTGGCGAGACTGCCATTATTACAAATCTTGCGAGAAGAAGAAAAAGATGGATAGCGGGACGAACATTCTTCAGTATGGGCGCCACTCCCAGCGGCCGCCGCGAGCTCCCCCGCGAGGAGGTCTACCCCGCGAGTGGAAGGAGCGGATGGTTTTGAGGCCACGCCGTGCGAGACGGAGCTGCATATCGGTCTCATTGATGATGGCCTCGGGGTCGGTGCCGTCGACATCCGGCTCGGCATTGGCTCCAGAAGATAGACGGGCGCACTCGCCCTCCAGCGACTCGATGCGCTTCTCCGCGGCCTGTTTGTCTAAAGTCAAGGAGTGAATGAGGCGCGCGTGCTTCCGAAAGAGCTCAGCCGTCTTCCGCTTCATCTCCAATGGATCTGAGGGATCGCCCAGATAGTCTTCAATCCCGTCTGCAAGAGGAGGCGAGACGGAGAGTTTCTTTGGCTGCTCCTCAATAGGAGAGTTGGCTCGAGAATCTGCGCAAGGAGTGCAGGGGCAAGGTGGAAGAGGCACTCGCAGGAGAGAGTGAGAGTAGCGAAGGGGATTCAAAAGGGCGAGGGAGGGTCCCTTACCAGGATGGCGAGAGGTATCGGCAGCCGGGGAGGGGTCGTCCCTCCTCTCTTTGGGAGTAGTTGGAGGAGTAGATGAGGGTAGCGAATCAAGCTCGTCACAACGGACAGAAGAACCATCTCGCTGGCTCTTCGGGGACGACGGAACCACAAGAGCCCCCTGAAAAAGCATTAGTCAGCAAAAGAGCACCCGGTCGCGGAAATAACAGTAGTAATCGCGAGTACCCACCACGTTTTCCGTGGAGGGCGCACGGGGAGTGAGGCCAAGTTTCAAAGAGACGCGAGACGAATCTGCTGCTGCAAGTGAAGGGCCCCAGCCTTCGTCTTTTTCAAGCGAGACGACGGCGCGAGAGGACGAACCAGAGAAGAGGTAAAAGCAGCCACGTTGGCCTTATGTTGCTCTCGCACCAGTGCGAGACGTTCGCGAAAACTTTGACTGTGCGTCATTCTGTAAGACTCGAGAACAGGGAAGAAGAAGAATATGCAGAGCGGGGCATCAGGAGTGCAGGGCAGGAGTCATATATTTATAGGCCCCGGTGGGGGCCTCAGAAGATTCCTCATAAATACGTTTTTTAATGCACCTTGAATAACGAGCCTCGGTTGAACATTCTTTTTGAGCTTAGAGTAATCTCAAAAAGAGCGGGGATTGTGTACAACCTCGGGCTCGCAAAGAGCCCTCAAGAAGCAAAAAGAGCGAGACAGGCAAAGGGTACCAGGAGGGCCCACTCGCAAGCGGCGAGATGATAGGCTCTCCAAAGGGCAAAATGCCCCCACCCAGAGGCGAGAGGGCCCCCAGAGGTGAGAGGGCCTCCAGAAGCGAGAGAACCTCCAAGGGCGAGAGGCGCCGGCGAGACGGGTGGTGGGTCCTTCTCGCCGACAGGTGCCTTTCCTCTCGCCAGAGGGAGAGGAGGCTTTTTTATTTTTTCCTATCAAAGCAGGGGTTTTTACTATTCTACCCCGGGTATTTTTACCCTTTTACCCTTGGTGGACTGCGTATAGCTCCTCAGAACAGCGGAGTTTGGCTGTTGGCAGACCCAGCCAAGGGTACCCCGGTAATTTCAGGCCGGAGCAGTTTTGTTATTGGCAGTTCAGATTCTGAAATCTATAAATAAGCCCATAGGGGTTCTTCAGAAGGGACCTTTTTTCAGACTCTTAAGAGGATTCATTGGCACGGCCTTCTGAGGAACTCCAAGCCCAGCTTTTGGCTTTGGAGGGGAAGCTCTCTGTGACCTTCCGGGTAAGCGGTGGGACCTCCCTGCTGCGGCTTTGGGCCAGTTTTCCAATCCTTCACGACCGGTCGGAGGTCGGAGCTTGGGCCTAGTAGGAGTCGGCTACGCCCCTATTTTGTGAACATTTTGTCGGAGTCAAATTTTGGCTTCAACAGCTAGAAGAACAAGTACTTGTGTCGACACTCAATTTCAGTGTCGACACATGCAGAAGAATCTGTGTCGAGACATACAAGGAGTTGTGTCGACACCTTGTAGACTTGTGTCGACACTTACACAACATGTGTCGACACTTGGACTATAAGTGTCGACACTTAAAGACAGAAAGTCTCGACACTTACAGACAGTTAGAGATTTTCAAGAAATGACTGGATGACTTGACAACTGCCGTTCCAGCCGGTCTACAGCATCTGTCAGAGATATCAGAAGTCAGTTATGGACCGGACCAGCCGGTTACCATGAAGAAGGCCTATAAATAGGCACCCACAGTTTACAGAAGTTGTGGTTAGAGTTGTTGATCAGATTATTGTTCAAGAGTTCAGTTTGTTGAAAAATAAATTATTGAAGTGGTACCAAGAGTATCAACACAAGAAGATCTTGCAGTCCAAGTGCAGATCTAAGAAGTTGGAGAGAGAGGGCTCCTTCCAAGAAATCAGCCTCTGGAACTAGGCTGAGAAGAAGGATTCAGATTTAATTCTGGATCTTAAGTAGAAGAGGTCAAGGAACAACTGCAGGAGGATTCAGTATTATTCAGTTCTACTCAAGAAGCTTTGAAGAAAGCTAAGTCAGAGTGAATCCAGCTGAGTTCTTCCAAGAACTCATCAAGAAACTCTCAACTCCCCTCTTTCATTTCTGAGTTGTTGAGTTAATTGTTGTAATACATTCATAACTTGTAGGATCCTTTGGATCTGAGTGAATTGTAAGCCTATAATTATAAAGGCTGAGGGTAGGGCTTGTGAGCCTGAGTGTAGGAGATTGAGATCTCTGAGTTTAGGTCTTGTTGGCTGAGTGTAGGCCTTGATTGGCTGAGTGTAGGCCTTGATTGGCTGAGTGTAGGCCTTGATTGGCTGAGTGTAGGCTTTGGGATAAAGCTGAGTTGTAAGGCTTTGGGCCTGAGGTGTAGGAACCAATTTGGGTTCTGAGACAGTAGAGGAGTTTGGCCGAATCTAGTACACTGCTAGATAGGCGAAGAGGGAAAGTGGATGTACCCATATCTTGGGGAACCACTATAAATCACTGTGTTGTGCTGTGATTGTGCTATGTATGCTGTGATTGCTTTGTGATTGCTGTGCAAAAGTTAGAAATCTGTGATAATAAACTGTTTGCTGCCATTAAAGTTAAAAAAGGATTAGGTCACCTATTCACCCCCCCCCCCCTCTAGGTGTTTAGGTAACATATCTTTCAGAAGATGATGGTGGAGGGGAAGGTAGAGGATCTAACATGGGCTCATCTGGTGAAGAGGGGGTATGAAGGGGGGAGGAGAGTGGGGAAAAAGAAGGGAGTGAGAGGTGGTTGGAAAGGGAGATGTTATCTAGATGTTGTGGTAGAGGAGATGATGGTGGTGATGGAGTTGGTGTATGAGAGTGAATATGAGTTTGTGTTGGAGTTGGTGTGCCATGGTGGAATGGAGGTGATGTATGAGAGTGAATATGAGTTTGTGTTGGAGTTGGTGTACCATGGTGGGATGGAGTATGAGAGTGAATATGAGTTTGAGGTGGAGGGGATGTATAAGAGTGAATATGAGTTTGTGGATGATGGACTGGTGAGGATGTGGGTGGAGGATTATGTACTATAGTATGGACTAGGGAAGAGAGATAAATTGGGGAGGCTGGAGGAGGTGGAGGTGGAGCATCTTCAGTAGTGTGGGGAGTGGCTAGAGAAGCCCATGTACTCTCAGAAGACCAGGAGGAAGAGGAGGATGCCTTGGATGGCTTGGTGATGTTCCTCTCCCACCTACCAAAGATGGCACAAGTTATCCTCTTGGAGGCATTAATGAATATGGTCGTTGTGACCATGGATTCAACAGCCTTTTCTTGAAGGAAGATTCCAAGAATTCTTCCAAAACACACCTCTTTCTTGGTGTTTTTCTTCCCGATCATCTCAAACAGAATCCTAGCCCAGTTCACAGGCTTCTGATTCACAACAGTACACATCACTAGGAATTGATGCCTAGTGATGTAGTCATGGGATGTGTGTCTTCCCAGCAGTACTTTGCCTACAACATCTGCTAGAAACTTATATGCAGCAGGCAAATGTTTCTTTAGCAGTTTATTGGGAGTGTCTCCAGAGTAGCCCATCTTATTCAACATTTCATCGAATTCATCACTGTCGATCTCCAGTTATTCTTCACCATTAGCTAATCCAAAAATATTGGTCAGGATGGTGGGGGTAAGAGATATTACATTACCCTATATGGTTCCTGTCATGGTATTCTCATCTGGGGAGGAGGAGGTATAAACCCATTCTCTTATCTCTACACCGGCTATCTTTATTCTGGTGGTCATCAAATTCTTCAACTGTTGATCTTCAAGCAGTTGCACAATTTCTAGGAAGATGGGATCAGAGTGTTGGAATGACTCGAAGTCGATGTCAAAGCCTGCATCAAACTTCATTGCTCCAAGACTGCCTGCTAGAATCTCCATGAGTTCACCTGCAACAAAAACAAAAGAGATCAAGTGCAAGAGAACTGAAAGCGCAGGACGGAGGTCGAAGAAAAACCTAGATATAAGATTTTTCAGAATATGAATTGACAAATTCCGTTCAGCGAAAAATTAAAAAATTCTCCGACCTGTGGTCGACGAAATGTTCTATAGTTAAAAAAATTCATCGATCTTAGTCAGAAGAGTCAAAAACATTTTGTCGAGCTCCGTTCGACGAAAAGTTTCTGTAGCATATTCATCGATCTCCATTTGATGAAAATAACTTCACTCACAGAGATTTCCTCGAGCTCCGTTCGATGACTATTTCTAGAACCTTTCACAGTTCGTCGATCTCCATTCGACGAACTTTGAAAAATTCGTCGACCGTAGACAAAAATCAAATTAAGTCTTCTCCATTTATCATACCAAGCTGATTTATGAAGAACATATGATTCCTCTCATCCAAAGGTTTGGTGAAGATATCTGCCCTTTGTAAATCATTGTAGATATAGACAAGATTAATCTTATTTTTGTCTACACACTCTCTAATGAAATGATACCTAATGTCTATATGCTTGGTCCAATGTGATGGATAGGATTTTGTGCTATGGATATAACACTTGTGTTATCACATAATAGAGTTGAATTATTTATGTTGAACCCATAGTCCAGGAGTTGGTTTTGAATCCACAGCATCAGGGAACAACAACTACAAACAGCTATATATTCTGCTTCAATAGTTGATGTAGACATAGATGACTGCTTCTTGCTAAACCATGAGACTAATCTCATACCAAGGAACTGGCATGTTCTTGAGGTACTTTTTCTGTCTACTCTACATCCAACAAAGTCAACATCTGAGTATCTAGTTAACTCAAACTCTGACTTAATGGGATACCAATGTCCTAGAGTGGGACAACTCTTTATATATCTCAAAACTTTTTTTAAGAAAATTAGATGAGATTCTTAAGGGTTTACTAGGAACCTAGCACAAAGACATGTAGCAAACATTATGTCAGGACTACTTGCTGTAAGGTATAGTAAGGACCCAACAATGCCCCTATATAATTTCTGATGAACTGGTTTCCCATGTTCATCAGAGTCTATTACAACATTAGTGGCCATGGGTGTCTTCTTTGCTGAGGCATCAGCCATCCCAAACTTTTTGAGAAGCTCCTTACCATACTTAGCCTGGGGATATGAAGATGCCATAAGGTAGCTGCTTTACTTAGAGGATAAGGAAGTAGGAGAGCTCACCCATGCTACTCATTTCACACTTTGAGTGCAAGAGGTCAGAAAACCTCTTGCATAGTTTGGAGTATGTAGACCCAAATATGATATCATCTACATAAATTTGTACCAACAAAATTTAATCCTTATGGTGCCTAGTGAATAATATTCTATCTACAATGCCTCTAGTAAATTTATGCTCTATCAGGAAGCTAGCTAAGGTCTCATACCAAGCTCTTGGAGCTTGCTTTAAACCATAAAGAGCTTTATGCAATCTAAAGACATATGAAGGATAAGTTGGAGAGATAAAACCTGGAGGTTGTTCAACATAAACCTCTTCTTCAAGTTCTCCATTTATAAAGGCACTCATGACATCCATCTGATAGACTTTAAACTTCTTATAGGCAGCATATGCAAGGAAAATCTTAATTGTCTCCAGCCTTGCAACTGGTGCAAAAGTTTGGTCATAGTCAATTCCTTCCTCTTGCCTATAACCTTTAGCAAAAAGCCTAGGCTTGTTTATCACAATTACACCATGGGCGTCAAATTTGTTTCTGAATACCTACTTGGTTCTAATTACAGGATAGCCTTTGGGTCTTGGAACCAAGTCCCAAACTCTGCATCTTTCAAATTGATTGGGCTCCTCTTGTATTGCAATGATCTAGTGGGGATCTTGTTATGCATCTTTAATGGATTGAGGCTCAACTTGAGAGATGAAACAGGCATACATCACATCTTGGTTGAGTTGATGCCTTGTCTGTACACCTACAGACATGTCCCCAATCACTTGAGATTTAGGGTGATCCCTTAGTGTGACAAAGTCAGTGGGTAGAGTTTGTTCAGCAACAACATTTTGTGTTGATTCCTCTTGTGGAATAATGTCTGCTGTTGAAGGAGGTTCAGTCACTTATAAAAAGTCTTCTTCTCTGTCTTCATCAGCTTGTGGAGGAGAATGAGATATGACCTTTTGAGTAAGGTTTAATTATTCCAATGTCTCACACAGGTGAGGTACCTGCAAAATATCTGAGGTAGAAGAGACCTTCTCCTTATAATACATGTTAGCTTCATCAGAAGAAATATGTACAGATTCTTCCATTTTTAATAATAATTTATTGAAGACCCTATAAGCATTGCTAACTTGTGAATATCCTAGAAAAATTCCCTCTGTAGCTTTGGCTTCAAATTTTCTAATGTGTTTCTTATTAATCTTGTGAATAAAACATCCACATCGAAAGATTCTAAAGTAATCAATTTTAGGTTTCTTCTCATTGATTAACTCATAGGGGGTCTTACCTTTAAGTTTGTATATCAAACTTCTATTCAGTACATAGTTTACTGTACTCACAGCCTCTGCCCAAAAGGATAGGGGCATGTGTGTATAGACAAGCAATGTTCCTGCAGATTCAATGAGGGTTCTAATTTTTCCTTTCTGCTACCTCATTTTGTTGAGGAGTTCTAGGAGCAGATAAATAATGCCTGATACCTTCCTCCTCACAGAATCTTTGCATGGGAAGAGATTCAAATTCAGTACCATGATCACTTCTGATCAATGCAACTGGAGTAGAATACTTAATCCTTATGCCCTTAAGAAAGTCTGTAAGGACTTTGAAGTTATCTGACTTGTGTCTCAAGAAGAACACCCAAGAGAATCCAGAGAAGTCATCTACAATAACTAGAATGTAAGTCTTCCATCCTAGGCTTTGTACAACAATGGGTCCAAAAAGATCCATATGTAGCAAGTACAAAATCTTAGGTGAGTCACTCTTGTTAATTGACTTAGAGCTATTTTTAGTTTACTTGCCTTCTTGACAAGCCTTGCATAGGCTTTCCTTCTTGTAGGAACCAGAAGGCAATCCTCTGACAAGTTTGTCCCTAGATAGCTTAGATATTTTCTTAAGGTTAACATGACCTAGTCTCTTATGTCAGAGAATGTTGTTATTGCTAACTTGATTGAATAAGCATAGTTCTGAGTTAGCAGAGTTAAAGTTTACTAGGTATATGTTCCCTTATCTGATGCCTGTTAAAACAGTTTGATTATTTGAAGAAATAATACAATTAGAATTAGTAAAGCAAATATGATAACATGCATTACATAACTGACATATGGATATTAGGTTATGTTGGAGACCATTAACATATGCCACTTTTCTGAATGTCACAGATGCACTGTTGAAGTCTCCATAGCCTTCAGTTTGTCCAAAGATGGAATCTCCAAAGAACACGTTTGGACCTAGCTTTGCCATGAAGTTGATTAGGCTGTACTTGCATCCAGTCATGTACTTTGAGGACCCACTATCCAAATACCACTTATTTTGAGTGATAGGATAGTTCTGCACCGGATCAGCTTCTGATTCCGAAGCCTTTTCATTATCAGATACTTCTTCATCATCTGATGGACTGCCAGAGGCATTGATGGCCATGAGGCATACTTCCCTGGCCTTTGCCTCTTCTTCCTCTTCACTGGAACTGGAAGATGTGGATTCATCTTCCGTGTCACTCCAGGTATAAGCAATAAAGCCCTCCTCCTTCCTTTTCTGTTTGCTGGAGGAAGACCTGTAGTATTGTTGTCTTCTGGAGTCCTTATCTCTTCTTCTTTCTTTCTTCTGATTCTTTGGACACTCTAAGATGAAGTGTCCATGTTTCCTGCACCCAAAACATACTACTTCTTTAGTAGGAGTTTTATCATACCCGGGCCTATCATCCTGCCTAGATGCTTTTCTCCTGAAGTCTTTTCTTGTCATTTTGTAGAATCTCTTGGCAAAGAGACTCATTAGTTCATTATTAACTGTTGAAGCCTCAGTCTCTTCCGCAGCCTTGAATTCTATGTTGTGCTCCTTTCTTGTTGGTGGAGGAGTTATTTATTTTGCAGCTTCTCTAGACTTTATCAACAGCTCATAAGACTTGAGCTTTCCCAATAGAGATACTGTGGAAATCTCATTTAAATCCTAGCATCCTTGATTGGCCAGATCCTGGAATCCCATGAGCTTGGGAAGCACATGAGGATTTTATCATTCACTTCAGTAAGGGTGAAAGTGAGGGTTAGATCTGATATACTCTAGGGGGGGTTGAATAGAGTATCTTGAAACTTTAAGGCTTTTTCCTAATTAACAAAAGCTTCAGTGTATAGCAGTTATTTGATACCAATATTTACTGTGAGTATAAGTGCAAACTGTAACACCCCCATCCGTCGTATGACATATAGTAGAAGGTCTAGCTGGAACCCGACACCATATACCACGGACAGTCGGAAGGTTTATGTATGATTAACCAAACTATCCAATTAAGACTACTCGTCCTAACACAGAGCATTCTAGCGGAAGCTTTTAAATAGTTGAAAGAACCCATAATTGTATCCAATAATCATGAATGTCCAACACCACTACAACTAGAATGTAAAAAAATACACTGAAAGGTACACGGCCTTATGGCCTTACATAGGTTCACTTAATTAAATAATGTTTTCCATACATCGGCTCGCAGGCCGGCCACACATGACAAAATAAAGTACAACTATTCGCTTTGGACTTCTATGGCCAGCATAGCAACATGGGCTCCAACACGCTATTTGGTACACGGCTCCACAGCACCTGCAGGCAACATTCCACCGCACAGTGGCAAACAAAGCAACAGTCAGCCAAAAGCCGACCAAATTATAACGACCCCGCCCCTAACTCGGGACGGCGGTGCTCCTTCCGTGCAATTCATTAGCCCGGCTAAATAATATAGTACAAACATGCTAGCCACAGGTGTAGGCTTGCTCGGCCAAACAGCTCGTGCACTTTGGGCACATTATCAGTGAATCTTGAAACTTCAGTGTCTTTACCACCACCCCAGGCATGGCAACAACGTGAGCATTTTAGCCTTTCTGACCACTGTCTAAGGCTCCCGACTATGCCAATGGCCAGTCCGCTTTTCGGGTCTCTCGCACCGAACCACATAGCCCGGGTCTGATTCCACTTGCCCGTTGCTCACAACGTGTAGTACACCTTAAGACGTACGCACGAGCCAAGCTTCTCTCGAATCTTGCCATTTCGAAACAATCATATAACCCAGTTATGTTCAAGGCCGGTTCCCAGACCGCCAAGTTAGTAGAACAACGATTCCGCTCAGTTTTCCGAGTGCGCCTTGGAGTTAATCCCCAAGGATCCCTGCTGCAATCTACCGCGTAGAAACTCGAAAACCCAAAGCATGGAGTCTTCTCCGGTAAACCATAACAAATGCAACATCACCGATCCAGACCAACATATCCGGGTAGGCTTCACACACAATGCCTATGTCCGTACTTCGATTTCGGACTCTATATGCCACACAAGGGGGACAATTCCCGTCAACCCCAAGGAACACCGCACACTCTCCACACACTCGCGAGAGCAAGTTCCCTATGCAAAAAGGAAGAGAGCTTCACATGCTCAAGTAGAGAATCGTTACCCTTGTAGTACGCTTTTGCGCCATGGAAAACTACACGGATAAAAGTTTTTGCAACGGGATTTCCTCCACGGATCCGCTCTCGGTTCTCTAAACGCTGCTCCGATGCTCCACCGGAGGCCGAAATCCTCCTCCTTCTTCCTCCTTGCTCTAACTCCTTGGAAAGAGAAAGCCTAAGGGAGAAATGAGGAGTTAAACCACCATTCCCGGCCTTAACAGAGCAGGAACATGCGTGGGCCGTTAGATCTTACTTAAAGAAAACGAACGGCTCAGATCTGTATAGAAATCCTCAAACCTGGGCCGAACACAACCTCACACACGGCCGTGTCCCAGGCTATGTGCCTCGATCCAGGCACGATCGTCGAATGCAGAAAAAACCACACGGTCAAGACACGCCCGTGTCTCAACATGACACGCCCGTGTCGGGTCCGCGACACGCCCGTGACCGGAGGTGTGTCACGAATAACCATCATGCCAACCGTCATGACTCTAGGGAACACGGGTACTGAGACGAGTAGGCACATGCCCGTGTCAAATGACACACCCGTGTCATTCTGCCTTGTTTCTTTCCGTGTCCTTCTCTGGATACAACCGGCCAAAACACCAAGCAAGACACGACCTTGGACACGCCCGTTTCCTAGGCCATGTACCCCTATACAGGCACCAAAATTTCTTTTGGACGTGACCAGCTCGATAACGATTTTCGGGGGGTTACAAATCTCCCTCCCTTAAGGAATTTCGTCCCGAAATTAATTAAAGGTATACAAAAATTAAATGTTACCTGATTGGAATAACTCGGGATATTCCTCCAACATAGTTTGATCTCGCTCCCAAGAAAGCTCCTCACATCCGCAGTTATCCCAACGAAACTTAACCATTCAAATTTGCTTGTTGCAGAGTCATTTGACTTCAATGTCTTCTATATGTATAGGCTTGACCTTTGTCGTCAACTCGTAATCCACTGGCACTTGATCAACAGCAACTATCTGCGAAGGCTCTTACTTCGCCTTCGGCAGCACCGATACGTAGAACACATCGTGTAGCTCACTCAACTCTACCGACAGATTCAATCTATACGCTGCTTAGCCAACACGCTCCAGGATTTCAAATGGTCCAAGGTATCTCGGACTCAACTTCTTCAAGTGTCGAACCCGCAAAACACCCTTGAACGGATTGATCTTTAAATACACCCAGTCGCCAAAACCGAACTCCACATTCCTATGCATATCGTTATAGTACTTTGCTTGCCTGTCCTGAGCGATCGTCAACCTTTCCTGAATTGTACGTACCATTGAAGTGCCGTCTTCCACCACTTGACATTTATACAACTTCGACTCGCCGGTCTCCAACCAAGACAACGGTGTACGACACTTCCTCCCATACAAGGCCTCGAAAGGTGCCATTCCAATACTCGCTTGAAAGTTGTTGTTATACGCAAACTCCACCATGTACAGGTGATCCTCCCAATGCTTTCAGAAATCTAGGACGCACATGTGAAGCATGTCCTCCATCGTCCTGTTGACCCTCTTGGTCTGACCATCCGTCTCTGGGTGGAAGGCTATGCTGAAACTCAGTTTATTTCCTAACAAATTATGCACCAGGCTCCAGTCCTTCGACGTGAAGTGTCCATCTCGGTCACTAACAATACTACGCTACACACCATGCAACCGTACGATATTATCCACATAGAGTTTGGCTAACTTTTCCACTAGATCTGCCTTCCTATTCGGGATGAAATGCGACCCTTTTGTCAACCTATCTACGACCACCTAGATGACATCGTTTCCCCTCTGCGACTTTGGCAAACCATGCACAAAATCCATAGAAATGTCGTCGAATTTCCATTCCGGGATAGGCAAGGACTTTAGGAAGCCTCCGGGCTTCTGGCACTCCGCTTTCACCAAGGCACAAGTTTGGCACTTGGCCACATAAAGTGCTACATCCTTTTTTAATCCTGACCACCTGAATAACCTCTGCATGTCTCTATACATCTTCGTGCTACACGAGTGGATTGAGTACTTAATATGATGAGCCTCGTACATCAACTCCTCCCGAAGATTATCCGCACTAGGGACGCATAGACGACCATCCTTCCTTAGCAGTCCATCCTCAACCACAAACTGGTAATTTGACCCATCCAAAGATTCATCCAAAATCTGCTTCATGCTGCTATCCTAAATTAAAGCCCATCGAACTCTATCAGCCAGGTCATACTGCACCTCTGTCCAACACAATATCTCCCCGACATTAGACTGCTTATCGACGCAGGAAATCTCTAATGCCTCCAAATCACGAACGAATCTCTCATCATGTACCGATAACCAACTGGCCTGTGCAGGATCCCTGCAGCTCAACGCATCCGCCAACGTGTTTCCTTTCCCAGGTACATAATGTACCTTGAACTTATAGTCCCCGAAGAACTCCATCCACCTCCGCTGTCTCATGTTCAGATCCTTCTGATCTAGCAGGTACTTCAGTCTCTTATGGTCGGTGTATATATCGACCTTTACCCCGTACAGATAGTGCCTCCACAGCTTTGGAACAAATATCACGGCCGCTAACTCTAAATCATGGATCGGATAATTCCTCTCGTGAACCTTCAACTGTCGTGAACCATAGGCTATCACGCTCCTATGTTATAGCAGAACATTTCCCAAACCACTGCCCAAAGCATCACTATAAATCTCAAACCCTTCGGTTCCACTCAGTGAACATAAAATAGGCGCCGTTGTCAACCGCCTCTTCAATTCCTCAAAAGCCTGCTCACACTCCAGCGACCACATGAAATTTTGATTTTTCCTTGTCAACGTCGTAAGTGGTAACACTATCCGTGAGAAGTTCTCTACGAAGCGCATGTAGTAGCCGGCAAGCCCCAGAAAGCTCCGAACTTCCACCACTGAAGACAATACAGGCCACTCCCGTATCGCTACTATCTTCGCCGGATCCACCGCTATCCCTTCTACAATAACAACATGACCAAGGAACGCTACTGAGGATAACCAGAACTCACACTTGGAGAACTTTGCATACAACTGATTCCTCCTCAAGGTATCCAACACCATGTGTAGATGCTTGTAATGGTCCTCCTCACACTGCGAGTATACCAAGATATCATCGATAAATACTATCACGAAATGATCCAGGTATTCTCTGAACATCCTGTTCATCAAATCCATCAATATGGATGGCGCATTGGTCAACCCAAACGACATGACCGTGAACTCGTAATGCCCAAACCGTGTGCTGAACACTGTCTTTGGGATGTCGCTTTCCCTTATCCTCAATTGTTAGTAACCGGACTTCAGATCTAACTTCGAATATACTGTTGACCCAACTAATTGATCAAATAGATCATCAATCCTGGGGATAGGATATTTGTTCTTCTCCGTAAGCTTGTTCAACTCCCAATAGTCAACACAGAGTCGCAAGATCCCATCCTTCTTCTTAACGAAAAGAACCGGTGCGGTCCAAGGTGACAAACGTGGACACACATACCCTTGCTCCAACAAGTCCTGCAGTTGCACCTTTAACTCCGCCATCTCTCGCGGCGCTATCCGATATGGAGAGCGTGACACCGGTTTGGCACCCGGTACAAGCTCAATGGTAAAATCAATCTCCCACTGAGGAGGGGCTCCTGGGAGATCATCTGGGAACACATCAGGATATTTGGACACAATTGGGATACTATCTAGACTTGGCCTAGGCATTGAAGCCTGCACTAAGTTGACAAACAGCTCTGCACCAGACCAAACTGCCTTAATCACTTGAAGGGCCGACATAAAAACTTTACCCGACCCCTTTATGCCCGCAAACATAGTCTCCAGTTCAATATGTAGTCCCAACTTAACCTCCTTTCGGTGGCAATCGATGTAAGCTAGCTGCTCCGAGAGCCAGTCCCTACCAAAGATTACGTCAAACTCAACTAACGGTAGAAACAACGCTCGCAAATCAAACTCCTGGTCCCCAATCCGAATCTTTACCACAAAGAACTTATTTGCTCGCATTGAGCACCCATTGGGCAACAACACATGTAACCTGTCTTTTGCCATCGAGGAAGGGACCCCGATGTGCGATATTAACCTTTCGGACTAGAACGAATGCGATGCTCCCGTATCAAACAGGGCCCTTGCCGGACGATCGAAAATTAACACGAACCTTAGCACCAACAGATATAAGCTAACATATAAAAAGGTTACAACTACATAAAGTTAAACTGCTAAAATTTAACTCATACCTGTCACCACGTCAGCTTGCTTCATGGCCTATTGCAGACCAAGATTATAAGTTCTAGGCTGGGCTGGAGCATGATGGGATGCGGTTGACTCCACCGCCTTCCCTTTCTCTTCATAGGTCGCTCCAGGCTTCCTCTCGGACTTTGCACGTCCGCTCCAACATTTACGATCAAAGTGCCCCGTCTTCCCACAGTTGTAGCAAGCTCCTGGAACTCGACTTATGGTTGCCCTCGACGCACCAGACAAAGGGGCTGAGTTCGAAGTCTTCTGCTTCTTGCTCCATCTGCGGATTCCTGACTTTGCATTTGGCACTTTGAACTCTGCTTTCTTTTACCCTAGGTCCTTCTTCTCTTGGACTTTCTTCACAAACGTTTCCAATGACCAGGCCGAATTAACCAAGACTAGGAAGCCCTGCACCTTAGGCCCAGCAAGGAGTAACTGTAGGTCACCGCGTAGACCCTCATAAAATATGTTGGTCTTCCTCTCTTCTTACGTAAACATAACACCAGCATACCGACCCAATCGTGTAAACTCGTGGAGATACTCGTCCACGCTTTTGGCTCGCTGAGTCAACCCAAGATACTGATTTTCCATCTCAAGCTTCTGAGTAGAGGGTAGATATCTGGCCAAGAATAATCTTGAGAATTCCTCTATAGGCACATCAACAAGCTGCCTTCCCACTAAGAGATGAAACTCCAACTCATCCCACCACAGCCTCGCCTCACCAGCCAAAAGGAAGGTCACTATGGTGGTCTTCTGCCACTCTTCAGTTAATGTGGCCGTCAAGACCCTCTTTATCGTAGAGAGCCAATCCTCAGCTTGAGCTGGTGTTCCAACCCCATCGAACCTCGGAGGATTAAAGCCTATTACATGCTTGAGCTGTCTCTCCGTAGCACTCCTCGGCTCTACCTGATCCATTGCCAAGCGCTCGACCACTCTCGGCTCTGCTGCCCTAACTGGTTCTTGCTCATTCACAGGAGGTGCGTGATGCATTTGCCCGGTAGGTTAGGCATTTATCATGGAAAAAACTGCTTCAGCCACGAACCTGATGGTTTCTGCTGAAGGAGGTGTTGTAGGCACATCCCTTGGTGCACTACTTTCCGTCGAATTCGGACGCTCCGATTGACCAGCACTGCTCCTAGCTGCCTATAATAGCAAAGAACCTAGATTAGACGACACACAAATTGCTAAAAGCAATCATTAGAGCACTCAGGTTCCACAAAATATATGTATTTTTCATTCCTAAGTGGACATTCATGGGTTATTTTTGATGTTATAACGATGACGCACACATGTGCTCACCACCCCTTAAAAGAATTCGCCCACGAATTCATTTAAGCCTGACCGTAACCAGAAGTCTGATACCAAATTATAACACCCACATCCGTCATATGGCATATAGTAGAAGGTCCAGCTAGAACCCGACACCATATACCACGGACAGTCGAAAGGGTTACGTATGATTAACCAAACTATCCAATTAAGACTACTCGTCCTAACACAGAGCAATCTAGCGGAAACTTTTAAACAGTTGAAAAAACCCATAATTGTATCCAATAATCATGAATGTCCAACACCACTACAACTGGAATGAAAACAAATACACTGAAAGGTACACGGCCTTATGGCCTTATAGAGGTTCACTTAATTAAATAATGTTTTCCATTCATCGGCTCGCAAGCTGGCCACACATGACAAAAT
Source organism: Platanthera guangdongensis (assembly GCA_039583875.1). Taxonomy (NCBI): domain Eukaryota; kingdom Viridiplantae; phylum Streptophyta; class Magnoliopsida; order Asparagales; family Orchidaceae; genus Platanthera; species Platanthera guangdongensis. Next base: position 52,705,245 of record CM077164.1, read on the forward strand.
AAAGTACAACTATTCGCTTTGGCCATCTAGGGCCAGCATAGAAACATGGGCTCCAGCCCACTATTTGGTACTCGGCTCCGCAGCACCTACAAGCAACATTCCACTGCACGGTGGCAAGCAAAGCAATGGTCAGCCAAAAGCCGACCAAATTATAACGACCCCGCCCCTAACTCGGGATGACGGTTAATCCCCAACGATCCCTGCTGCAATCTACCACGTAGAAACCCGAAAACCCAAAACATGGAGTCTTCTCCGGCAAACCATAACAAATGCAACATCACCGATCCAGACCAACATGTACGGGCAGGTTTCACACACAATGCCTATGTCCGTACTTCGATTCCAGACTCTATATGCAACACAAGGGGGACTATTCCCTTCAACCCCAAGGAACACCGCACACTCGCCGCACACTCGCAGGAGCGGGTTTCCCTATGCAAAAAGGAAGAGAGCTTCACATGCTCAAGTAGAGAATTGTTACCCTTGTAGTACGCTTGTGGGCCATGGAAAACTACACGGATAGAAGTCTTTGCAACGGGATTTCCTCCACGGATCCGCTCTCGATTCTCTAAACGGTGCTCCGATGCCCCGCCGGTGGCCGGAATCCTCCTCCTTCTTCCTCCTTGCTCTAACTACTTGGAAAGAGAAAGCTTAAGGGAGAAATGAGGAGTTAAACAACCATTCCCGGCCTTAACAGAGCAGGAACATGCCTGGGCCGTCAGATCTTACTTAAAGAAAACGAACGGCTCATATCTGTACAGAAATCCTCAAACCTGGGACGAATACGGCCTCGTACACGACCGTGTCTCAGGCCGTGTGCATTGATCCAGGAATGATCATCGAACGCAGAAAAAACCACACGGGCAAGACACGCCCATGTCTTAACCTGACACTCACATTTCGGGTCCGCGACACGCCCGTGACCGGAGGCGTGTCACGAATAACCGTCATACCAACTATCACGACTCTAGGGAACACGAGTACTGAAACCGGTAGGCACACGCCTGTGTCAAATGACACGCCCATGTCATTCTGCTGTGTTTCTTGCCATTTCCTTCTCTGGATACAGCCAGCCAAAACACCAAGCAAAATATGGCCTTGGGCACGCCCGTATCCTATGCCGTGTACCCCTATACAGGCACCAAAATCTCTTTTGGACGCGACCAACTCGATAACGATTTTTGGGGCGTTACACAAACTACGATAACCTAATCTACCACAGGCATAACAAATATAAACTTACTATCACAAACACAACAAACCTAACTAGCACAGCCACATCAAGAACAAAATTAAAAGATGGCAACCAGACAACAAAAGAATTTTATAGTGGTTCCCCAACCTGGGTATATCCACTCTTCTACCACCCTGCTAGGAATCTACTAGCAGGTTTTGATCAGGTGACTGCAAACAATGAGATTTTGATCAGGTGATCAAAAACAACCCCAAGTGTTTTGGTCAGGTGACTTGCAACCAGGAATAACTTTTGAAGGGAGTTAAAGAACCCTTTTTACAGTGGGGGGGATGAGAGAGTAATGTTGTGTTATCTTTCTCAAATACAACTGAGAAGACTTAGTGGATCTTTGATGTGAACAAAGCTCCCCCTGAGATATTGATTTGTTCAGGAATGTTGGAGCTTTACTGCAGGGTGAGTAGGTCTTCAATATTTAGCTTTGATTAGAAGAGGTCCAGGAACTTCTTAACTGATGAAGTTTAGTTGTCCTTGAAGAAACCTGGAGAGAAGAATGAAGAAGACTATTGATTTGAATTGATGTTCTTCTTCTTCTTCTTCTTCTGTATCTTGTGTTATTTCTCTGGTCTGGGCTTTTTCTTTTCTATGTTACTGTATATTGCTTTCTGTATTCTGTATGTCCTCTCTATCGTCTGTCTACTTTAAAAGGAAGAAGAAAAATCCTATTAATATTTCCTATGAAATCTTCCTTCCAAATTTTGAATTCATTTCAGCATTGATTGCTGACGACCTTGAGAATGTCTGCATTGATTGATTTCCCAAACAATCCCATTGAAAAATGAAAAGTAATAATCCTGATGAAGGCCATAATCAATGCTGCTTCTAACGGTAATATTTAGAGAATATTAAGCATTGATTATTCAGGAATTATTGCAATAAAATAAGGACAGAAGGCAGAAAATATCCAAGTCTGGATCTGCACAGAAATCGTCGAGCAGAGAACAGAATTCATCTACCTGGGTCCATAGTTCATCGAGCTGAGAAGTCATGTTCGTCGACCAGATATTTATTGTTCGTCGAGTTGAGATCCAAGATCGTTGACCTGAGAAATGGTAACTGCCTTCATGTTAAGACTTGCCAAATCTGTGCACTAAGATCATTGAGCTGATAATCTAAGTTCGTCGACTGGAGTTCAGTGAAGTGTTTCTGGACTTAGAATATTGAGATGTTTCTGGACTAGAGCGTTGAAGTAGAGTATCTAGAAATTGTCGACCTGAGAACTAAATTCGTCGACCTGAGAACTTCTAACTGCTACTTGATAAAACTTGTCAATAATGTGGTCTATGTTCGTCAAGCTGAGAACATGAATTCGTCTACTAAAGTTCAAAGAAATGATTCTGGACTTGGAATGTTGAAGTATAGTATCTGGAAATCATCGACCTGAGAACCAAGTTCATCGAGATCAGCTCAGAGAATTTTTTCTGCGTACGTCGAGCTGAGCACGACTTTCATCGAGCTGAGTTCGACGAACGTCAAACTCATTTTCCTGAGTCTTTGAAATTTCTCTAAGTCTTGAGCCTTTTGTAGTCTGTTGATAGCTGGTCCAATCAAGGTTGACTCTAAGGACATGTCCTACTCTCTAGGACACAAACATGACCCTGGCTATACATGTTGGGTCAAACATCCTAGTTTAGTAAACCTAGCCCAAATCCAACTAGGGATCCAACAATCTCCCCCTATTTGGGTCAGGTCACTAATTATAGACACAACATATTTACAAAGCAAGAAAAATATATCTGGCAGGAAATTTTAAAACATGCAGTAGATATATATGTACAAAGAGCTTTGTATCAAGAACATAAACATACAGTTTTAAAACAATCAAAGAGACTAAACAGTGTAAAGTTTATTTATTCTTCTTCTGCTCCTTGTGCTTCTCCTCTTTAGCCTTTTCACCAGGCTGAGTAAACTTGATCTCCCTATTTGGATTGGCTACTTGTGTCTTTGTCATTATCATATCAGCAGCTCCAATGACATTAAGGGAGATAGCCCTTGGCACTATAACTTCTGGATGCAATTTCATATAATCATCAACATTAAAGAATTTGTTAGCTTTGACAAACCTGTTGAGTTCCTTCTTCCAGTATTTGGACATGGTTGAGTATTGAGAGGGATCCTTTCCTTCAGCTTTTGTCTTGTTGATCATGGATAGGCTAACCAATTCCTGCAACCTGATCATCCTTGCTGTTGTAGTTGTTTTTGGATCCTCAAAAGGTACAGGAGGAGATGCAGGTCTCTTTGGACTTTGAGCTTTCTGATGTTCAGTAGTTTGTTGTTGTTGATGTTGATGTTGTTGTTGTTGATGCTGTTTTCCAGATGAATAGTGCCTGTGTTGGCTGCTTCCTGAAGAGGAGGAGGACATACCCTGATGTGTCTGATATGTTTGGTATTGGGTAGTCCTCTGAGATGAAGAACCTGAAGCACCAGAAACAGGTGGAGGAGGAGGAGGAGGGTCTTTTTAATATCTATGATGAGGAGTTGAGTACTTCCTGCTTTTCTTTCTCTCTTTCCGCTGGTTCTTGTATAGCCACATCCATGCTGGCATACCCTTGTATGGTGTGATTTTCTGAAGTATATAATAGGGAGTATCATTTGTTGGATTGGGTTTTGAGACAGGAGGTGGAGGAGCTTTACTTTTCTTGGAGACTTTTTTCTTGGGCTCATCATATGAGTCCTCTTCATCATCTTCATCATCAGAAGAGTCTTGAGGATTATCATATAGTGCATTTATTTCTTTTAGAGCCTCTACAGATATCAAGGGTTTTTCTACCTGGGAAGGAGCTGGAGGAGGAGCTGGAGCTCAGGCAGGTGAACTATACACATCAGTGCTTTTAGCAACTGATTTATTCTCTTCTTTTATATCAGCCATGATCAATTCATCAAGATCAGGCATTGGAGAGTCATCCATAACAAATGTTGGAGGAGAAATTTCTCTGGGAGGGGATGCAACAGTGAGGGAATTTGATTTTGGTGGAGATGGAATGGCTGGAGCCATTGTAATAGAAAAACTAGCCTTTAGTTGCCTGTCAACCTTGGGGCTTATTGGGGAGGTATATGGGATTATAACCAAGGATGGCTTTATACTGTACACTGGAAGTTAATTTAAATAAACTGTATTAAATATTTTCAACAAATTCAATAGATCTACTATGGGATTTATAATATAATCACCAGCAGTTATTATTTCCTCTATTACTGTATCATCCAAATCTATGTCAGACACAATGAAATTAATTAAATCAAATAAATCATCATCAGCATCTGCATCTGCTGTTGCTTCAGCTTTTGATGCTGCTGCTGTTTCTGCTGCTACTGCTGTTTCTACTACTACTTCTTCATAGAGTATCTCCCCCTACCTGGTTTTAGTGGAAACTAGAGCCAGGCCCCTGACTGAAGAAGGAGGGGTAGAGAGAGCAAAGATTTTATCAGCAAGAGAAGATATGGAGGCAGCAAGAGGTGAACTAGCCTCTGCTATAAGTGTTTTGAGGAGGGGAGTGAGAAGTGCTATAAGAGGTGAAATGATGGAGGAGTCCAATGGCAGGTATGCTGGAGGTGTCTCAGTGGAGATAAAAGGAGGGATGGAGGATGATGGTGAAGGAGGAGGTAAATAATCTTGCATTTGGTCATTTGGAGAAGAAGTATGAAGGGGGGATATAAGCAAATTGAAGAGGGAGATGTTGTACAGATGGTGGGGTAAGGGAGATGAAGGTGGTGATGTAGTTGGTGTACCATGGGGATATGGAGGTGAGGTATGAAAGTGAATATGAGTTGGCTATGTATGTATTGGGGATGATGGAGGTGTGAGAGGATGGACTGTGGTATGAACTGAAGGTGAGGGGAGTTGGTGTAGCATCTGAGGAGGAGAGAGGAGTTGGTGTACCATCTGAGGATGGCTTTGAATGGCTGGAGGTGGAGGAGGGACATCCTCAGCAGGGTGGGGAGTGGCTGGATCAACCCTGGTACTCTCAGAAGGCCTGGAGGAAGAGGAGGAAGCCTTGGATGGATTGGTGATGGCCCTATCCCACCTGCCAAAGAGAGCACAGGTGAGCCTCTTGGAGTCATTTATGAATATGGTCGTGGTGACTAGGGATTCATCATCCTTTTCCTGGAGGAAGATTCCCAGAATCCTTCCAAAGCAAACCTCCTTTTTGGTGTTCTTTTTCTTAATCAGTTCAAACATAATCTAAGCCCAATTCACTGGCTTCTTATTCACCACTGCACACATCACCAGGAATTGATGCCTGGTGATGTAATCATGGACTATGTGCTTGCCCAGCAGTAATTTTCCTACAATATCTGCAAGAAATTTTTACTCAGTAGATAGATGTTTCTTCAGCAATTTATTCGAGGTTTCTCCAGAATAACCCATCTTATTCAGCATACCATCAAATTCCTCATTATTAATTTCCAATTCTTCTGTACCATTAGCTAATCCAAAAATTTCAGTCAGGATGACGGGGGTAAGAGAGATGACATTACCCGATATTGTGCTGGTCATGGTGTTCTCATCTGTTGTGGATGAAGTATAGACCCATTCCCTGATTTCTGCATTGCGAGTTGATCCTGGTGGTCATCAAATTTTTCAACTGCTGTTCTTCAAGCAGTTTCAGAATATTCAGGAAGATAGGATCTGAGTGTTGAAATGACTCAAAATCCACATCAAATCCGGTATCAAATTTCATTGCCGCAAGACAGACTGTTGGAATTACCATAGTTCACTTGCAAGAGAGAAACAAAGATCAAGTTCTATGGAACTGAAAGCGCGGGACGGAGGTCGAAGAAAAACATAGATATAAGATTTTTCAGAATATGAATCGATAAACTTCGTTCCACAAAAAATAAAATAATTCTTCGATCTGAGGTCGACGAAATATTTTGTAGTTAAATAATTCGTCGATCGTAGTCTGAAGATTTGAGAACATTTCGTCGAGCTCTGTTCGATAAAAGTTTTCTGAAGCAGATTCGTCGATCTCCGTTCAATGAAAGTAACTTCACTCACAGAGAGTTCGTCGATCTTTGTTCGATGAATTTCTCTAGTACTTTTCATTGTTCGTCGATCTCCGTTCCACGAACTTTGAGAAATTCATCGAGCACAGACAGAAATTAAATTAAAGCTTCTTCATTTATCATTCCAAGCTGATTTATAAAGAACAAGTGATTTATTTCATCCAAGGTTTTGGTGAAAATATTTGCTCTTTGTAAATCAGTGTAGATATAGACAAGTTTAATTTTGTTTTTGTCTACAAACTCTATAATGGAATGTTGCCTAATGTCTATATGCTTAGTCCTACTGTGATGGACTGGATTTTGTGCTATGGATATAGCACTTGTGTTATCACATAAGAGAGTTGAATTATTTAAGTTGAACCCATAGTTTAGGAGTTGGTTGTGAATCCACAACATCTGGGAACAACAACTGCCAGCTACTATATATTCTGCTTCAGCAGTTGATGTAGACACAAATGATTGTTTCTTGCAGAACCAAGACACAAATCTCATAACAAAGAACTGGCAAGTCCCTGAAGTATTTTTCCTGTCTACCCTTCATCCAGCAAAGTCAGCATCTGAGTATCCAGTTAACTCAAATTCTGACTCAGTAGGGCACCAGAGTCCTAGACTAGGATAACTCTTTATATATCTCAAAATTCTTTTTAGAAAAACTAGATAAGATTCTTTAGGGTTCACTTGGAAGCTAGCACAAAGATATGTGACAAATATTATGTCAAGTCTACTTGTTGTAAGGTATAATAAGGACCCAACAATGCCCCTATATAATTTCTAATTAACAGGTTCCTATGTTCATCAGAATCTATCGCAGCATTAGTGGTCATAGGTATTTTCTTTGCTGAGGCATCAACCATCCTAAACTTTTTAATAAGCTCTTTAACATATTTAACCTGGGAGATGAAGATGCCATCAGGTAGCTACTTCACTTGGAGACCAAGGAAGTAGGAGAGCTCACGCATGCTACTCATTTCAAACTTACAATGCGTGAGGTCATAAAACCTCTTGCATAGTTTAAAATCAGTAGATCGAAATATAATGTCATATATATATATATATATATATATATATATATATATATATATATATATATATATATTTGTACTAACAAAGATTGATCCTTATGGTGCTTAGTGAATAATGTTTTATCTACAATGCCTCTAGTGAATTTATGCTCTATCAAGAAACTAGCTAAGGTTTCATACCAAGCTCTTGGAGCTTGCTTCAAACCATAGAGAGCTTTATGCAATCTAAAGAGACATATGAAGGATGGGTTGGAGAGATAATGTAACGCCTCCACCTGTCACATGACATATAACGGTGGGTCCGGCCGGGGCCCCACGCCATATAACACAAATAAGCGAAGGAATTACGTGTGGAAATCACACTCTACGTGTATCCTTAACTCATTCCATTCTAGCGCAGCATTTTTATTGTTAGCATGAACTCAAATCAGAATGTCCACCAATACATAAATACCACATTTATATATAACCAACACCAGGAATGTATACAATCCACACACCCTGGCCTTATGGCCTTACAGGTTCCTCTTTTACACAGCAATAATTTCGTACATCGGCACGCAGGCCGGCCACACATGAAATCCAAACATAGCTCTTCGCATGGCCTTCAAGGGCCTATAGCAGCAAGCTAGCCATTCCACTGATTCATTTCAAGCCGCGGCACCTGCAATTACACATCCAAGCCAACACGGAAAAAAAAGTAACGGTCAGCATTTGGCTGACCCATTATAACGACCCTACCCCCTACCCGGGGTAGTGGTTCGATTCTATGTATATCATTTTCTTTATCCGGCTAGCAAACACATTACATCACAAATGCTGGAATCCACCAGATGCTTCGTGCACTCAGGGCACCTTCTTGGCGTACCGGAATCCACCAGTTATACACCGCTGATCAGAGGTTTTAACTTGTTGGTTGTCCAGCCCTAGTCCACCAGTCTCGCAAGCTGGCAACATCCCGCCCAAACCACTCAGAGGTACAACCTCCCAGCATAACAACCAGAGCAGATCGACCCACACCATGTGGTGTGGCAAGCCGGGTTTATCCAAGCTCCCCAGGCATTACCACCAATCGACCCCTCTCCTAATCCGATCGACCCACCCATGTGGTGCAGCAAGCCGGGTTTAACTCGGCACCCCAGACATTGCCACCAATCGATCCCTACCTAACTAGATCAACCCACCCTAGTGGTGTAACAGGCCGGGTTTATCTCGAGCTCCCCAGGCGTGCTACCAATTGATCATATCATAACCAGGAGCTTTGCCAAAGCCTCCTCACATGCAGCATCACATCCATACATTCATCACAACAGAAATCCATTTGCATCTCATCAAATCCACGGAGTCTTCTCCGGTTTACCCATGAACATCACCAATCCAGACTACAGGTCCAGATGGGCTTCACACAACATGCCTATGTCGTACTCCATATTTCCGGCTATAAATGCAGACTCAACAAAGGAATCTCTTCCGTAAATCCACCTCTTGGTGGAGGATTCCAAGCACATGCATACAGAAAGGACTTCGATGTCCAAGAAGGAGATCGTTACCCTTGAAGATCGCTTCGGCGCCATGAAGTAGCCGGATGGAAATCACCGCCTCAGCTCTGCCTTCACGAATCCGCTCTCGGATCTTCGCTCCGCACTCCGCAGCTCCTCCAGTAGCTGGTAGTCTCCTCCCTTCTCTCTTTCCCTTAGGCCTTTCTTCCTCTCTCTTGGAATAAGATGAAGAAGAAGAAGAAGAAGAAAAGAGGGGTTTTATCCTCTTTTTCTCGGCCTTCACAAAACCTGGATAGAGCCCAACCACTGGATCCAGGAAGAGGGAAACAAACGGCTCAGATTTGGCCAGAAAAGCTTGAACACGGCCTGACACGCCCTGTGACACGCCCGTGTCACAGGCCGTGTCCCTCTAAGCGGCAGTCAACCGACTCAATCCAGCCAATACACGGCCGTATGACATGCCCGTGTCATGTGCCGTATCCACGACACGCCCTAAGACACGCCCGTGTCTGAGGCCGTGTACATCACCGAAAATAATCCCAAAACAACCCGAGACTTCACACGACCTGGCACATGCCCGTGTTCCTGGCCGTGTGCACCTGGACACACTCGTGTCCCGCAAACACGCCCTCGCTCAGGACGTCGAGCTGAGTTCGACGACGGACATGCCCTGTGACACGCCCGTGTCACAGGCCGTGTCCTCACTCGAAACTCAACACTCGACGATCGTCGAGCAAAATTCGTCGACACCAAGGCTGATCGTCGACACGGCCTTGACACGCCCTGCGACACGCCCGTGTCACAGGCCGTGTCCGCTATTCAACGACCGTCAACTCCAACTTTCGTCGACTTCGCGGCCAACTCGTCGACCCCAGCTTGACACGCCCTGGGACACGCCCGTGTCCCAGGCCTTGTCACCCAAAATTTTCCTGTTTGAGAAATTTAGCCTGTTACAGATAAAACCTGGAGGTTGTTCAACATAAACCTCTTCTTTAAGTACTCCATTCAGAAAGGCACTATTGACATCCATCTGATAGACTTTGAACTTTTTGTTGGCAGGATAGGCAAGAAATATTCTGATTGCTTCTAACATTGCAACTGGTGCAAAGGTTTGGTCATAGTCTATTCCTTTTTCTTGCATATAACCTTGAGAAACAAGCCTAGCCTTGTTCCTCACAATTACACCATGGGAATCAAGTTTGTTTCTATTAACTCATTTAGTTCCAATGACTGGGTAGTCTTTGGGTCTTGGAACTAAATACCAAACTCTACATCTCTCAAATTAGTTGAGTTCCTCTTGCATTACAATGATCCAGTGGGGATCTTGCTCAGCATATTTTTTTGGATTGGTGACCAACTTGACAGAGGAAACATTCATGCATCACATCTTGGTTGAGTTGATGCCTTGTCTGTACACCTACTGACAAGTCTCCAATCACTTGAGATCTGGGATGATCCCTTAGTGTGACAAGATCAGTGGGTGGAGTTGGTTCAGCAACAGCATTTGGAATTAATTCCTCTTGTGGAATTATGTCTGCTGTTGAATGAAGTTCAACCACTTCTATGCTTTCTTCTTCACTGTCTTCATCAACCTGTGGAGGAGAGGGTGATGTAACCTCTTGTGGAAGATTTAATTCACCCAATTTCTCACACAAGTGAGGTACCTGCAAGGTGCTATTGTTAGAAATTACTTTCTCCTTGTAAGACATGTTAGCCTCATCAAAAGTCACATGTATTGATTGTTCAATTTTTAAAGAAAATTTGTTAAACACCCTAAAGATTTGCTTACTTGGGAATATCATAAAAATATTCCCTCTTCAGCCTTAGCTTCAAACTTTCTAATATATTTCTTGTTATTATTATATATTTAACATATGCAGCCAAATACTTTAAAATAGGTGATTTTAGGTTTCTTCCTTTTAAGCAATTCATAGGGAGTCATATTCTTAAGTTTATGAATTAAACTTCTGTTCAGTACATAGTTTGCATGCTTACAGCCTCTGCCCAAAAGGATAGGGGCATGTAAGCATCTGCAAGTAATGTGCATGCAGCTACAATTAAGGTTCTAGTCTTCCTTTCAGTTACCCCATTTTATTGAGGAGTTCTTGGAGCTGAGATGCAGTGCCTAATACCTTCTTTCTCATAGAACTCATGCATAAGAAGAGACTCAAAATCTGTACCATGATCACTTCTGATCAATACAATATGAGTAGAGTACTCAATCTGTATAGTCCTGAGAAAATCTGTAAGAACTTTGAATGTATCTGACTTAGATCTCAGAAAGAACACTCAAGTGAATCTTGAGTGTCATCTACAATACCTAGAGTATAGGATATCCCTCCTAGGCTTTGTACAATAATAGGTCCAAAAAGTTCCATATGTAGCAAGTACAAAATCCTAGGTGAATCACTCTTATTTACTGATTTAAAGCTAGATTTAGTTTGCTTGCCTAGTTGACAAGCCCTGCAGAGGTCTTCCTTCTTGTAGGACTAGAAGGTAAACCTCTCACAAGGTTGTCTTTAGATAGCCTAGCAATTTTTTCATATTAACATTTCCTAGTATTTTATGCCAAAGATCATTTTGACTGCTAACAATATTAAGTAAGCAAATATTTGAAGGTGCAGAATGAAAATCTACTATATATATGTTACCTTGTCTATTTGCAATTAAAACAGTTTGTTTTTCTTTATTAGAAATAATACAAGTTGTTGAGTTAAAGTGTACCTGATGACCTTCATCACATAATTGGCTTATAGAGATGAGGTTATGTTTGAGTCCACTTACATATGTCACTGTTGATGCGCGAAAATGGCACCAGGCAGCTAATACAGAGGGAGTGTTTGATCTCACAAGCTAGGAGAGAAAGGGGATGAAGGTTGCGGGGGAAGATGAAAGAAGGAAGCTTATGAGTGCTCGAGAGTGGAGCAAGCAGCTTATCAAAGGGGTTGCGGGGATATAGGAGAGGATACTAAGAGCAGCCGGGAAGGCTGATGAGAGGAGGATGTTGATCAGGAGCTGTCGAGCAGACGGGTACTTGGACGGTTGTGCTTGCAGGTTGAGACAGAGGAAGATGAGCTGAGCTAAAGAGAAGAGTGAGAGGAGTCCGCTAGCAGTGACAACAGCAGACTTTGCCCGCCGCAGCTTAAATGCCACTCTTGCGACGAGCTTTCCTTTGATTAATAGAGAGTTGTTATAACTTACAATACACCTTTACAAAAAAGCAATAAAGGGGTACAAAAAGAAGCTGGCGGCTGAGGAAGAAGTGCCAGAAGAGACCGCGCGAACTGAGGAGCATAGCCGGCAGGCCATGCGGTTAAGCAAAGGAAGCAGACCGCGCAGACTGGAGATCCAGGTCGACAGGCCGCACGGCTAGTGAAAGAAGCAGGTGCGGACTGAGAAAATGAGTCCGCAGGGGTTGACTGGTTGAGCTTACTATGGGCTGCCTTCGGGCGCGAGAGTGATTCCCCCCACATGTGAGAGGCATGGGGGTCTATTTATAGGCTCGAGGAGGTAACGGCTTGCAGTGACGTTACGCCTGGTGAGACGGTAACTTGAGCGAGATGGAGACAGAGTTCGATGAGTCCGCAACAGGCCGCGTGGACTGGGACTTGGTACTGAAGCCGGTGCTGCTGACGGCCGAATGGGAGGCTTAGTGGAAAACTGCGATGCGGGTTCCCGGAGTCCGTCACTGCTGAGCTGGGACTGCCGCCTACTACTGGGGTGGCAGACGATGGAGGCTAAGTGGCAGACTGCAAGGGGAAACCTCTGAGTCCGCCCCTATCGAGTTGGACTATTTGCCCACTGCTAGAAAGCGGGAGCTGGAAGCTATGTGGCAGACTGCGAGGCGCATCCGCGGAGTCCGCCACAATTGAACTGAATGAGCAAAGGGAATGCGAGTTGAGGAGCGCCCGCTGAGTCCGCAGAAGACTAGGCGGTCTGGGACTGCTTTGAGTGAGTTCTAGCTGTTGCTGTTGGGGTTCATCAGTGAAGGTGGACTGGAAGTATCAACCACACTTTGAGTCCGCCGAGCTCGCGAAGAACGGGATGCTGTTGGTCTTAGTGGGTAGCGAGAGTTGGAATCCGCGCCCTGTAGGCGGGCTGGAGGAGTCGGCTGCCCGTGTTGCTGGGTGACACATAAGCGACCTGTTGTCGGCCTGGGCAGATAGGTAGTTGAGTCCGGCAGAGAGAGTCCTGCGGAAATAACCTGGGGTTAAGATAAAAAGGGGAGCGGCCTGCAGAGGCGGACTGCAGGAGCAGTCCGCGGCCCCTACGGACCAAGAGAAGGCGCGCGGCCTGGCCGGTCAGACCGCTAAGACCGGGCAAGCCGCGCGGCTTGAGCAGACAGAGAATTTTGTCCGCCCACCCTAAAGCATCACATCCTCTAGGAGGAACCCGGGGTAGGCCGCGACGAGGGAGCTGGCTGTCTTGGTAAGGATCGCCGATTTCGGGGTTAACATAATCCCCACACTTTTTAAGTTTCGAATAGAACTTCGAAAAAGTTGGAGACCCACGAAAATCATGATTCAGCCCAAAAGAAAGAGAATGGGCAAGGAGAAACAGAACCTGAAGCCTCTCCTTAGGTGTTTGGAGCTGCCTGTCTATTTTCCTACAAGAGGAAAGTTAGGGTAGGCATGTATGGGAGGTACACCTTGCACGTACCTGGGTTTGCCTTTGCAAAAATGAGGAAGATGTGTCTTCCACTAAATTCTGCAAAATATAGGTAAGTGGAAGAAATAGAAGCATAATAACTTGCAAGTACCTGGGAGAGGGCTTGCAAGTGCTTGCTAATCTCTGCAAAGAGAAGAGTTAGAAGCAAACATATAAATGAATGGATCTTGCAATTACTTGTGAAGACGGATTGCAAGTATTTGCTAATCTCTACAAAGAGAAGAGTTAGAAGCAAACATATAAATGAAAGGAGCTTGCAAGTGTTTGCTAATCTCTGCAAGGAGAAGAGTTAGAAGCAAACATATAAATGGAAGAAGCTTGCAAGTACCTGTGGAGACGGCTTGCAAGTGTATGCTGCTTTCTGCAAAGTGAGAGTTAGAAGCAGGAATTTTATACAAAGAATAAGCTGCAAGTACCTGAGTGAGACTTGCAGGTGTCTACTAATCACTGCAAGGAAAAGAGTGAGCCACAGACATACATATTTGAAAGGATCTTGCAAGTACTTGAGAAAAGTCTTGTAAGTGTTAACTGTTGATAAGATAAGGTCGATATGACCAAATAGTAGGGGAAATTCCTGACGAACTCTGCTGACAATTAAATGAAGATCAAACCAGAATAGCAAACTTCTTGTTATATTATAGATGTCATCTTTAACATGAAGTCAAGTTCAATGAGTCAAGCGCTGACTGTTGATAGATTGATCATATTGGCAGAGAAAAAGTCTGACGAATTCGACCAATCTTAACTAAATTGCAATAGCATGGCTTGATGATGAAGGAGTGTAAGATTCTTTTATCAATGTTTGATGCCATTAGATTTTAATAAGAGTAAATAATAGCTCTGTGAATCATCATCTGATAGAGCTTGAGCAAGCAATGTATATGAAATGAGCACAAGCAAAGCGGATGTTTGCTAATCCTTTTGAGAGATCGGATTAACCTGTTCACCTGTGAAAGAAGGCAGTTGACAAAAAGAGGTCTATACTCGGAAGTGACCAAAGAAAGCTGGATGCTACCATAGGTGTTCCCCAAGGGCCTTATGCATCGCTTTCCTGAGAATGGTCATCCCGAGTATAGTCCTACTAAAAGCGGGCTGGCCGCGCATCCTCTAGTAGGGCACAAAAGAGAAAAGAAAGGAGAATCCTGAGAAGGATCGCTAGATGCACTGCTCTCTTTCCTCGGGTACAATCATCACTGATCATTGACACTAGTTGCACCAAGTGGCCGATTGCTTGTCTGTGGATTGATCAGTGGAGTTGTGGGAGCCCGCGAAGGCACGGATCGAGAGTACCAGAGAGTGTTCGGCCATCACAGTTGTGAGATGATCAAAGATACAAGGCTATGCTTAATCTCCATTGTTTGTCAAGCAAAGATCACCGTAACTGTAATGTATCCTTTGCGAAGCACAGCAGAGCTAACACATGGGGCTCCCCTAGCATGCACTCTGTGTTAGATGCCGGCTAGGATCCAAAGTCTGAAGCCCAACATCGTAGATTGAACGGCTCCCACTATACATATGGGTATACTCCCGCCATATGTGGTCGAAGCGGTCGTGCCAGAGAATAATTCACGGAGAGAGCATTTCAGACTTGGCGATATCTCATTGGTGTAGTGATCTCTTTGGCAAAGAGAAAAGATAGAGGAGGAAGCATCACAAGAGGGGAACTGTGTCAGTATAAGATCCCAGATAAAAACTTTGTTGAAAAGTAATAAAGAACACTAAAAAGTGTTTTGTAAAGAGAATGTTTGAAAGGGTAAGATTAGAGATAACCAATCATGGTTGTGAGAGAATTTTGAATAGACTTCCAAGCAGACCCTCATCGTCGGCATCGAAGCATTCAACAGTTTTGTTAACAACGAGGAGAGGGGGTTCTTTGACTAGGTTCACTCCTTTTGAGGAGCAAGGAACATCTACAACTTCTTTGCCCTTTGAGGTTGCTGGATCAGGGCGATCTTCTTTGCGAAGCAGGTCACGCATCTTACCCTGCCGAAGCATCCTTTGCACAAGCTGGCGGAGTGCTCGGCAGTCTTCTGTTTGGTAGCCTGACTCTTTGTGAAATTCAAAGTATGGTTTGGAGTCTCTAGACCTTTGATCGGTTGGTCGATAGTGCTTCTTGTAGTTTGCCATATCTTTCATAATCTGGAAAACGTCTTGCATGGCCTTGTTGAGATCAGACTCATGCAAGTCATTGTCTTGCTGCTGATGAACTGCATCTATTTGTGAAGACAGAGCTAGTGGCAGTAATGTATCTTGAGCATGATCACAGCTCCGGAAGGAGGATCGATGGCGCTGAAACCTTCTCTCCTTTCTTGAGTGAGTTGGAAAATGATTGTGAGGAGACCTTGGAGGATGCTTGCGAGAGTGATATTCCTCAGATGTAAGCTTGGAGACGAAGCTTGGGTTGCTCTTTTCTCCTCGAATGTACGAGTTGGACAAAGCAATCAATTCTAGGTATGTTCTCGGCGCTCGGACATTGGCTTCGAATTTGAGTGGCCCTTCATGAAGATCGTGAATAAGAGCTACTCTGTACATTTCTTGATCAGTTATCTCGATGTCCAAAATTTCTCTTTGGAAACGATCAACGAACTAAGGCCAAGTTTCATTCCAACGCTGCTTGATCTCAAAGAGGGCTTCAGGACCGCACTTTCTCTTGGTTGAGGTAGAGAACCTGAGCAAGAACGCCCCACGCAGATCAACGAAGGAGGTGATGGAGTAAGGACGGAGGCCATAAAACCAGTCCCTCACTTGCCCATCAAAGGTAGTGACAAGGAGCTTGCACTTAGTAGCATCTATAAGGGTTTTGAGAGCAACGACTGACTCAAAAGCTTGAAGGTGTTTTACTGGATCAATCTCTCCAGTGTAGATTAGTAGTCGAGGCTCTCTGAAGTTAGCTGGAGTTGGTTCATGACGAACATTCTCTGTGAATGGTGAAGGTTCTTCTTGATCTCCTACATCATAAGGAAAAAAGGGGCATAAGCTGCAGCTGCAAAAGAAGTAGGAGGATAAAATGGAAAGTTGCTGCAGGAGGAGCAGAGGCAAGAGCTGAAGGGTAGGGATGACTTCCCTGAAAGTTGATAAATCTAGCAAGACTTCCCCGGGCTGCTTCCCGGAAGAAGTTTTGGCGAGCAGCAAACTCTTCATCTTGAGTTCACAAAGGGACTGCAGGACCTTGTGGAAAACTTGTTGTAAAAGGAGGAGGATAGAATGGCGGGCAAGCTGGAGGATAAGCTTGTTGATGCTCCAAAGTTGGTGCTGGATTGATCGGAACAGCTGGAGCAGCTGGGGTTGTTGTTGGTTGAGAGTCTAGTCGCTGTGTGATCACAGCAAGCATTTGGTTGATCGCTTGGAACTGTTGAGCATTCTCACGACGCGACTGCTCAAAGGCTTCCCAGAGAGGATCATCTCTAGGACTTGGAGTAAAGTTCTCGGCTGGTTGACGATCTGACATGGTTAACTATCGCTGTTCACCGTCTGATCAGATCTGAAGGCCGCGTGTTAACTGTTAATGCGCGAAAATGGCACCGGGCAGCTAACACGGAGGGAGTGTTCGATCTCACAGGCTAGGAGAGGAAGTGGATGAAGGTTGCGGGGGAAGAGGAAAGAAGGAAGCTTCTGAGTGCTCAAGAGTGGAGTAAGTAGCTTGTCAAAGGGGTTGTCGGGGTAAAGGAGAGGATGCTGAGAGCAGCCGGGAAGGCTGATGAGAGGAGGAGGTTGATCAGGAGATGTCGAGCAGACGGGTACTTGGACGGTTGTGCATGCAGGTTGAGACCGAGGAAGATGAGCTGAGCTAAAGAGAAGAGAGAGAGGAGGCCGCTAGCAGCAGCAACAGCAGACTTCGCCCGCCGCAGCTTAAATACCACTCTTGCGACGGGCTTTCCTTTGATTAATATAGAGTTGTTACAACTTACAATACACCTTTACAAGAAAGCAATAAAGGGGTACAAAAGGAAGCTAGCGGCTAAGGAAGAAGTGCCAGAAGAGACCGCGCGGACTGAGGAGTGTAGCCAGTAGGCTGTGCTGTTAAGCAAAGGAAGCAGACCGCGTGGACTAGAAATCCAGTTCGGTAGGCTGCGCGGCTAGTGAAAGAAGCAGGTGCGGACTGAGAAAATGAGTCCGCAGGGGTTGACTGGTTGAGCTTGCTGTGGGCTGCCTTCGGGCGCGAGAGCGATCCCACCATATGTGAGATGCATGGGGGTCTATTTATAGGCCCGAGGAGGTAACAGCTTGTGGTGACGTTACCCCTGGTAAGACGGTAACTTGAGCGAGATGGAGACGGAGTCCGCCGAGTCCGCAACAGGCCGTGTGGACTGGGACTTGGTACTGAAGCCGGTGCTGATGACGGCAGAATGGGAGTCTTAGTGGAGGACTGCGATGCGGGTTTGCGGAGTCCGTCACTACTGAGCTGGGACTACTGCATATTACTGGGGTGGCGGACGCTGGAGGCTAAGTGGCGTACTACAAGGGGAAACCGCCGAGTCCGCCCCTATCGAGTTGGACTATCTGCCCGCTACTGGAAAGCGAGAGCTGGAAGCTATGTGGCAGACTGAGAGGCACATCCGCAGAGTCCGCCACAGCTGAACTGAATGAGCAAAGGGAATGCGAGCTGAGGAGCGCCCGCTGAGTCCGCAGAGTCCACAGAAGACTGGGCGGCCTGGGACTACTTTGAGGGAGTTCTAGCTATTACTGTTGGGGTTCATCGGTGAAGGCAGACTAGAAGTCTCTACCACACTTTGAGTCAGCCGAGCTCGCAATGAACGGGATGCTGCCGGTCTTAGTAGGTAGCCGGAGGTGGAATCTGTGCCCTATAGGTGGGCTGGAGGAGTCGGCTACCCGTGTTGCTGGGTGACAGATATGCAACCTGTTTCCGAACTGGGCGGATAGGTAGTTGAGTCAGGCAGAGAGATTCCTGCGGAAATAACCTGCGGTTAAGCTAAAAGGGGAGAGTCCTGCAGAGGCGGGCTACAGGAGCAGGCCGCAGCCCCTGCGGACCAAGATAAGGTGCGCGGCCTGGCCGGTCAGACCGCTGAGACCGGGCAAGCCGTATGGCTTGAGCGGACAGAGAATTCTGTCAGCCCACCCTAAAGCATCATGGCCTCTAGGAGGAACCTGGGGCAGGCCTCGACGAGGGAGCTGGCTGCCTTGGGAAGGATCGCCGATTTTGGGGTTAACAGTCACCTTTTTGAAAGTGACTGCTCCAATCTTTACTTCTCCAAAGCCTTCAGACAGGCCACACTTTGAATCACCAAAGATCACTTTTGGTCCCAGCTTATACTTGTAGTTAATAAAGTTGTCCTTACTTCCAGTCATGTGCTTGGGGGATCCACTGTCCAGATACCATTTTTGATTAACAACTGGACAGCTCTTTTCCTGCATCAAAAACAATTAGTTGTTCTTAACCCAGGTTACCTTAGTCCTTTATATTGTTGATAAGAAAACTAGAAATTACTGAAAATTCAGGTTGGGATTTATACCCTAAGGGGTGATATCTTCTAGGAGGAATTATCCAATCAGCAAGTGGATGAAAAGATTTCCTAATTTGATTAGAGTTACTGTTATAATTATGACTTCTATTAAGTACGTCTGGGTTCGATGAAAAATTGTAAGTTCGTCAACCAGTGTTCGATGAAATGGGATGAGATCGTCGATCTCTACTCAGAGAATGAACATATTTATTTTCTGTGCCCCAAGTTCGTCGATCTCTACTCGACGAACCATACACAGTTCGTCAATCGCAGTAAGACGAATTATTATTATATAGATTTGCATTCAGAGTTTTTTGACTTGAGTTCGACGAACTGGCCACATTTTGTTTATCTGAGTTCGACGAAATCTGCTGAACTTTATTTTTATTTAAGGTTTGCTGGTTTTTGTTATTGTGATTTTTAAAGTTCGGTAATTCTTTTGTGATTTGTTTGTTGTTCATTACTTCTTTACCCTTAGCTGAAACAAATCTAATGGGGGTTAATAATATGTTTTTCTTGAGTATGGGGGGTAAACTTGATGATACACCCAAGCCCAGTTTGTCATTCAGTCTGGCATTGACTGTGCTTGTGATGCCCATCAGCTTAAGGCTTCTCCCATTCAGAGATTCCTCAAGTTGTTTGGCCTCACATAACTCTGTTTTTAAAGACATGATTTGTTCATTGGCTAGAGTATGTTCATCTTTCAATTTAGTGTTTTCAGAAATTAGATTTTCTTGATTGGCTTGTCTTTCCCTAAGTATTTTAATTTCTTTCTCTGAGTTAATTAGATTAATACACAAGGTTTTAAACTCAGTTTTGAAAGTATCAGAGCTATAATCAAAAGTTGAGAGTACCGGATCAACTTCTGATTCTGAAGCTCCTTCATTATCAGATTCTTCTTCATTTGATTGACTTCTGGAGGCATCAATGGCCATGAGGCAAACTTCCTTGGCCCTTGCCTCTTCTTCTTCTTCACTAGAACTAGAAGATGTTGATTTACCTTCAGTGTCACTCCAGTTTTCAGCTATAAAGCCCTTCTCCTTCTTCTTGTATTTGCTGGAGGAAGGCCTTGAGCTTTGTTGTCTTCTAGAGTCCTTCTCTCTTCTTCTTTCTTTCTTTTAATTCTCTGGACACTCTGAGATGAAGTGTCCAGGTTTCCTGCAGCTAAAGCACAATACTTGTTTAGTAGGAGTTTTGTCATTCCGTGGCTTATCATCCTGCCTGGATGATCTTCTTTTGAAAAACTTTCTTGCCATTTTGTAAAATCTCTTAGCAAGGATACTCATCAATTCTTCATTTACTATTGAAGCTTCAGTCTCTTCAGGAGCCTTAAATGCTAAGTTGTACTCCTTTCTTGTTGGTGGAGGAGTTCGTTGTTCAGCTGCTTCTCTGGACTTTATAAGCTGCTCAAAAGACTTGAGCTTTCCCAATAGAGATTCTATGGAAATCTCATTTAAGCTCCTGGCCTCTTTGATTGGCCAGATCCTTGAATCCCATGAGCTTGGGAAGCACATGAGGATTTTATCATTCACCTCAGTGAGGGTGATATCCTTATCCAAGGTCTTCAACTCATTGATTATTGAGCTCAGCCTGTTGTATATGTCTGCAATAGATTCTGCTTCATCCTTCTTGAAATTCTCATACTGGGATATGATATTTGATCTTCTGTCTTTCCTTTCATCAGTAGATCCAACCACCATTTGGTTGAGAGAGTCTCAAATGGCCTTGGCTGAAGTGCATTCAGCCACCTTTTGGAAAATGTCATTAGACATTGTTTGGGCCAAAATGTTCATGGCTTTAGCATCAACAACCTTTGCTTTCTTCTGAGCATCAGTCCACTTAGGTTATGGAATTGCATGAGTGCTTGAGGGTGCTGTAGAAGTAGATGGTTGAGGAGGACCTGTCAAGATAGAATTGTAGATGTCCGTATAAATAGAATTCATATAAAGTTTTATTCTTGCCTTCTAGATGGCAAACTTATTTAGGTTGGACACTGGAGGTCTGGTGCTTGCATAATCTTTATTCTGTGTCATGCTGTGAATATAATCCTTAATAGAAATAAAAGATCAGGTCTAACAAAGGATCTTTTGGTTCAATGGTTAGCTTGTACAACCAAAGGAACCCACTTTGATGCCAATTGAAAGTGAGGGTTAGATCTGATATACTCTAGAGGGGGGGGGGGGTGAATAGAGTATCTTGGAACTTTAAGGCTTTTTCCTAATTAATAAAAACATCAGAGTATATCAGTTAGTTGATACCAATATTTACTATGAGTATAAGTGCAAACTAAGATTACCTAATCTAGCACAAGCACAACAAATATAAACTTACTATCACAGATACAACAAACCTAACTAGCATAGTCACAACAAGAACAAAAGAAAAAAATGGCAACCAGACAACACAAGAATTTTATAGTGGTTCCCCAACCTGGGTACATCCACTCTTCTACCACCCTGCTAGGAGTCCACTAGCAGGTTTTGATCAGGTGACTGTCACCAATGGGCTTTTGATTAGGTGCTCAAAAACCAACCTCAAGTTTTTTGGTCAGGTGACTTGCAACTAGGAATAACTTTTGAAGGGAGTTAAAGAACCCTTTTTACAGTGGGGGAATGAGAGAGTGATGTTGTCTTCTCTTTCTCAAATACAACTGAGAAGACTTGGTGGATCTTTGATGTGAACAAAGCTCCCCATGAGATATTGATTTGTTTAGGAAGGTTGGAGCTTTGCTGCAGGGTGCATAGGTCTTCAATCTTTAGCTTTGACTAGAAGAGCTATAGGAACTTCTTGACTGATGAAGTTTAGTTATCCTTGAAGAAACCTAGAGAGAAGAATGAAGAAGACTCTTGATTTGAATTGATGTTCTTCTTCTTCTTCTGTATCTTTTGTTATTTCTCTGGTCTTAGCTTGTTCTTTTCTCTGTTACTATATATTGCTTTCTGTATTTTATATGTCCTCTCTGTCGTCTGTCTACTTTAGAAGAAAGAAGAAAAATCATTTTTATATTTCCTATGAAATCTTCCTTCTGAATTTTGAATTCGTTTTAGCATTGATTGCTGACGGCCTTGAGAATGTCTGCATTGATTGATTTCCTCAACTGTCTAATTGAAAAATGGCAAGTAATAGTCTTGATGAATGCCATAATCAATGCTGCTTTTAACAGTAATATTTAGAGAATTTTAAGCATTGATTATTCAGGAAGTATTACAATAAAATAAGGACAGAAGGAGGAAAATATCCAAGCCTAGATCTGCACAAAAATCATCGAGCAGAGAACAGAATTCGTCGACTTGGATCCAGAGTTCGTCGAGCTGAGAAGTAATGTTCGTCGACCAGATATTTGTTGTTCGTCAAGCTGAGATCCAAGATCGTCGACCTGAGAACTGCTAACTGCCTTCATGTTAAGACTTGCCAAATCTGTGCACTAAGATCATCGAGCTGATAATCTAAGTTTGTCGATTGGACTTCAGTGAAGTGTTTCTGGACTTAGAATATTGAGATGCTTGTGGACTAGAGTGTTGAAGTAGAGCATCCAGAAATCGTCGACCTGAGAACTAAATTCGTCGACCTGAGAACTTCTAACTGCTACTTGATAAAACTTGTCATGAATGTGGTCTAAGTTCGTCAAGCTGAGAACATGAATTCGTCGACTGGAGTTCATAGAAATGATTCTGGACTTGGAATGTTGAAGTATAATATCTGGAAATCATCTACCTGAGAACCAAGTTTGTCGAGCTCAGCTCAGAGAATTTTCTCTGAGTTCGTCTAGCTGAGCACGACTTTCATCGAGCTGAGTTCGACGAACGTCGAACTCATTTTCCTGAGTCTTTGAAATTTCTCTAAGTCTTGAGTCTTCTGCAGTTTGTTGATTGCAGGTCTAAGAAAGGTTGACTCCAAGGACATGGCCTAGACTCTAGGACACAAACATGACCCTAGCTATACATGTTAGGTCATACATCCTAGTTTAGTGAACCTAGCTCAAATCCAACTAGGGATCCAACAAAGGGTGATTTCCTTGTCTAAGGTCTTCAGCTCATTGATTATTGAGCTCAATCTGTTGTACATGTCAGCAACAGATTCTGACTCATCTTTCTTGAAGTTCTCATACTGGGATATGAGAGTTGATCTTATGTCTTTCCTCTCATAAGCAGAGCAAGCCACCATTTGGTTAAGAGAGTCCCAAATGGCCTTGGCTGATGTGCATTCAGCCACCTTCTGTAAGATGTCATCAGATATAGTCTAAGCCAGAATGTTCATGGCCTGTGCATCAGTAATCTCGGCTTTCTTCTGAGTATCTGTCTACTTAAGTGGTGGAACAACATATGTGCTTGATGTTGAGGTAGATGCAGTTAGTTGAGGAGGACCTGTCAAAATAAAATTATAGATGTCCTCATCAATGGAATTCATGTAAAGCTTAATTCTTGCCTTCCAGATGACAAACTTATTCAAGTTGCATACTAGAGGTCTGGTGCTTGCATAATCCTTGTTCTTTGTCATGTGGAGAAAATAATCCTAAGGAAAACAAAATTTTAGGTCTAACACTGGATCTTTTGGTTGAAGGGTTAGCTTGTACAACGAAAGAAACACTCCTCTGATACCAATTGAAAGAGAGGGTTAGACCCGAAATACTCTAGAGGGGGGGGGGGGGGTGAATAGAGTATCTTTGAAACTTTTTGTTATTTACAAAATCTTCAGAGTAGAGTAACTAATAGATACTAATATTTACTGTATGTAAAAGAGAAATCTAAGATAAATCTAACACAGCCATAACAAAACTAAACTAACACAGGCACAACAAGAATAAAAAGAAAGAGGGTAACCATACGAGACAAGAACTTTATATTGGTTCCCCAACTTGGATACATCCACTCTTTTATCACCCTAGTAGGAATCCACTAACAGGTTTTGATCATGTGACTGCCGCCAATGAGCTTTTGATTAGGTGCTCAAAAACCACCTCAAGTCTTTTGATCAGGTGACTTGCAACCAAGGAATATCTTTTGAAGGGAGTTAAGGAACCCTTTGTACAGTGATGGGGTGAGAGAGTTATGGTGTCTTCTCTTTCTCAAATCAACTGAGAAGACTAGTGGATTTTTGATATTGACAAAGCGCCCCTAAGATATTGAACTCAGGAAGACTTGAGCTTTGCTTTAGGATGTATGTCTTCTATCTTCATCCTTAACTAGATGAGATCCAGGAACTTCTTGACTGATAGAAATTTTGTTGTCCTTGAAGAATCTTGGAGTGAAGGTTGAAGAAGACTCTTGATTTGGAATGAATGTTCTTCTACTTCTTCAGTAATGTCAAGGTGAAGACTAGTTTGTTTTCTGTACAGAGAAGCATTAGAATCAAAATTCTATTGATCTTCTCTATAAGCCTGTATTCACTGTCTGGTCTGGACTTCCTTCTTCTTCTTGTCGAAAAGAGAGAAAATCTCTTTTATATAATCAGTCGATAATCTCCTTTGAATTTTTGAATTCCTTTCTGCATTGATTGTTGACAGCCTAGAGAATGTAATATGGCTGAATAGAATATCTGCATTAATTGGATTTCCCCAAATGTCCTATTGAAAAACGACAAGTAATAATCCTGATGAATACCATAATCAATGCTTCTTCTAACGGTTATATTTAGAGAATGTTAAGCATTTATTATTCATAAATTACTGCAATAGAATAAGGACAAAAGAAGGGAAAAATCTAAAACTGGATCTACACAGAATTCGTCGAGCAAAGAACAGATTTTGTCGACCTGGGTCCAGAGTTCGTCGAGCTGAGAAATCATGTTCATCGACTAGATAATTTTTATTCGTCGACCTAAGATCCAAGATCGTCAACCTGAGAACTGCTAACTGCTTTCTAGTAAAACTTTCCAATTCCGTTCTCTAAGTTCGGCGAGCTGATAACATAAATTCGTCGACTGGAGTTTAGAGAAAGGATTCTGGACATAGAATGTTGAAGTTAAACTTCTAGAAATTGTCGACCCAAGCTCGAATTTCATCTAGCTCAACTCAGAGAATTTTCTCTGAGTTCGTCGAGCTGAGCACGACTTTTGTCAAGCTGAGTTAGACGAACGTCGAACTCACTTTCCTGAACTAATTTTTCTCTAAGTCTTGAGTCTTATACTATCATATGTTGGCTTGTCCATGCAATGTTGACTCTAAGGACATAGCCAAGACTCTAGGACACAGACATGACCCTGGCTATACATGTTGGGTCAATCATCCTTATTAGTCAACCTAGCCCAAATCAAACTAGGGATCCAACAAACTTTGAAGGCCACAAACTTATCTTTACCATAAGACCTGCTATATTTTTCCTCTTCCTTTTTGGTAATCAACTGCATCTCATAGGACAACAATTTACCAAACAAGGTTGATGGAGGAGTATCAACAAGTTTGGCCACTTCTCTCATGTCACAGACTTTTATATCCCAATCCTTGGTTAATGATTTGAGAAACTTGTCATTAAGTTCATAAGTGCTGAAAGCTCTTCCATAAGTCATAAGTTCATTGACAATTCTAAAGAACTTTTCATAGCATATAGATATGCTATCTGACTTAGCTTGTCTGAATCTCTCATATTCTTGATTGAGCATGGATTTCCTATCCTCTCTTACCTCTTCAGTCCCCTCCATATAGACAATTAAGGTGTCCCACATTTCCTTTGAAGTTTTGCAGTGGTCGAAATTCTGAAATGTAGAATCATCTATGGAACTCACTATTATATTCCGTGCCCTCTTATCCAAAGTGGCTAAGATGATCTCATCTTTGCTCATCTCATAATAACTCTTTGGAGTCCTTAGATTTGCATCTAAAACTGATGTCTTCATGGGGATGAAAGGCCCATCTTGAACTATGATGTAGATTATTGGATCAGATGCCTCCATGAATAATCTGACCCTTTCTTTCCATATGCCAAATATTTCTTTTCTGCAAATGGGTAGTTTCATGGATCCAAGTTCTTTGTGATTTTCACTTGAACCCATCTTGGCTAACTTATTACTATCTTGGAGATACACTCAGATGGTTAAGTCTAATTTTGAGCAACCTCCCTCGGATACCACTTGAAAGAATTAGTTTCAAGATTGTCTAAATACCTAGAGGGGGGGCTGAATAGGTTCAATTCTTTTTTTACTTAGACAGTTAATAATTTTATCACAGCACAATTATGATCTAGTTACCACAACACACAAACAAACAATCACAGCATACACATAGGTTTTATAGTTGTTCCCCAAATGATGGGTACATCCATTTTCCCCCTTCGCCTATCTAGCAGTATACTAGAGCCTCCTTCCACCTTCTCAGATCCTCAGATCTTACAACTCAGAACCCAAAATGGTTCTTACAGGTCACATTTCAACAAGTGCTACAACTCAGGCTTTTTCCAAGAACCCTAACTCAGAGTGAATCCCCACTCCTACCACTCAGGCAATCAAGCCCTACCTCAGCCTCTTCCACCAGGCCTACAACTCAGAGAAACCTATCTCCTACCTCAGGCAAACAGCCCTACCTCAGACTTTATAGTTACAGGCTTATAACTAAGGAACTTAATCTCTTACACTTAGATCTTGAGTAGATCCTACAGGAATTTGATTAAGAAGATGTTTTTTCCTTCACTCAGAAAGAGATGAAGGAATCTTGATCAAATCTTGATGGATCTGCTTCCAACTGTTCTTTGCAGTAATGAATATAAATCAACCCGACTTAGCTTATTCAAAGCTTCTTAAAAGAGAGAACCTAGGTTGAACCTTCTTGTTGTATATCCAGCTTCTTTCACCTTATTGAATTAATTCTGCAATCTTCAAAAGATCTGCTATGAAGCATTCTCCTTCTCTAATTTTGAATCAGAATCTTCTGCTATACTGGAATACATGAATTTGTCTTAGAGAATTCCACTTTAGTCTTTTTCTATCTTCTGTTGATTAATTTTCTCTGATAGCCTGGCCTTATTTATAGTTTTCATCAGTAGTAACCGGCTGATCCGTTAGATGACTGACATCTGACAGTTCTGTCATGTCTAATAGGCCGTGACAATTCTGGCAGCTGTCAAGTCTTCAGTCTTGAGATTTGGCACTTAGAGTTATTTAACTCAGCTGACTGTGTCGAGACATAAGGATAATATGTGTCAACACTGATGGAGTATGTGTCGACACAATTCCCGGGTGTCGACACACTTCCTTTGGTATTTTCGACAAACATTAACAACTATCAACATAGCTCTTCACTTAGTCTTGACACTGTCTTTGTAGACTATGTCAACACACTTCAGAAAATAGTCGACACAGCTCTTCATCAAGTTCTTGACACACACCATTTGTAGAATGTGTCGACATGCTTTAGGAAATGTCGACACATACTCTTTATCAAGTTCTCGACACATCTTTTGTAGAATGTCTCGACATAAGTCATGTGTGTCGACATAGCCTCTTTAAATGTCGACGCAAGTCCTGGATGTCGACATAGTTGTTTATTTACACTTGTCAAGTAAACAGTCCAAGTGTGTCGACACAAGTTATAAGTGTCAACACAGTTGATGTTGATTTGGATTCTAAGTGTCGACACAAGTCTTGTGTGTCGACACATACTTGCTTCTTGTCTCGACATAGCTCCATCAATGGTGTCGACATAAAAACAATTGTCTCGACACTTCTGTACTTAGAATATTTTCTATATTCTTCTGCCTGCACAAATTAACTCAATACACAATCAAATACAACCTGATGCATATCATTGAGTTAGGTGAGTCTTCTCCAAATCAGGTACACAAATTCCAATGTACCCAACATGAGTATTTGTAATATCTTCTTTACGTCTATAGGAATTAGAAATTTTTATGCATGCATAAAAGAGTTTTGTACTATTGTTTTTTGTACATGAGGGTATGACTTCGTATGGTATTCTATTTATGCAATTGCTTAGTCAACTAACTTTCTTAAACTCCTCTTAGTGATGATTTGCTCGGGATGAGTAAATGTTTAAGTATGGTGGTGTGATGAGTCTGATTTATATAGGGTTTTTTGGACTCATCTGGGCTAGTTTTCACGCACTTGCACTTAACTTTTAGTATATTATCGTTGATAATTCATTTATACAGTTTTTCACGCTAAGTGCATTATTCTAGCCCAAGGGTGTGCAATTGTGTATTCTATTGTTGGGATAGGCACCTGGTGCTTCCCAGGGGCTCTTTCCAGTTGCTTTTGTTGCATTTCTTCTTTACTAAAGGGTCCTCTTTGGTTTTATTTGTTTGTAAGCAGGTGGTGCATTTTCCCCAAGGCTAGAAAGTAGGTTTGAGGAAAACACACGGTCGTGCGTTTTCTTAGCACACGGTTCTTTGTGACCGTGCGTTTTGTTTGTGTGGGATAAACGTCGAGTTGAGCTCGATGAATTTCGGCGAGCTAGGCTCGACGATCTTAACGTAGGGTTGACGTACGGTTTCTTCTAAACCGTGCGTGAAGGAAACACGCGGTTTTCCTGTAGCTTTCTGTGGTTAATCGTGCGATTTGTTCACCCACGGGCGGAAGTGCCCGTGCACTAGTAAAATGCACGGATCCCCTGTATTGTCCTGAATTCCAGCTCTCTGTCACTACCCGTACGATTTAATTCACGCACTGGCAGAAGCACCCGTGTGTAAAGTAAAACGCACGGGTCAACTCATCTTCATCCGCAAACTTGGGTTGGAAGTTAATAACGCATGGTTAGCACATGGTCGTGCGCCTAACCGTGCATTCCTATTTTTCGGACTTGCTTCTATTTAAAGCGCGGATTTCTTCTTCAAAAAACAAAAAGACTTTGTCCTGCAATTCCTCCCACCGTTTTAGGGCAAAGTTCCGCAGTTTTCCATCATTATCCACCTTGGAGAGGCCTTCGAGCAAACATTCAACATCAAATCAATGCCGGAGCTTCCTCTCGCCCTCCTCCTTCATCCTTGAGCTTCAAGAAGAGTTAGATCTAGCTTTCTCCATTAAGCTAGGAGAAGTTTGTGACATTCTCCACTGGATCGTGACATGAATAAGACGGGTCCATTGGGAGTTAGTGACAGCCTCCTCTACCCGAACACAGTTGAGGACCGAGCTAGGACACAGATTGGCAACCCGACGATTCCTTCCCTGAATCCTCCGCAAGACTTCAGATTCGGTCGATTTTGCACACTCTCTTCTTGTTTTGTTGTTGATAGTGTAGTTTGATCTCTTCGTATGTGATGAAGTATGTTTAATGTAATATAAGTTTGTATACAATCATGTCTATGTGATTTTAAATTTACGTTATTTGCTTGAGGTGCACCATTAACATCCGCCACCACATCCGATTTTGCCGCTCTAGCGATTACTATAGGCATGCATAGTGAAGAGGTGCTCATGACCCTCATTCCGCTATTCTAACCTCCTTATCCGTAAGCCTACTCATCCATCCGCCCAGTGAATCAGTGCATAGCGGCACGTGTAGTCTTCCATCCCACCTGGCGAAGCATCATATAGTGGCGTTGCATAGGAGTTGTTTATTAGTGTTTAACTTTCTTTTTCCGCAACAATCAAAACCCCCATTCGTAAACGCCTACCTAAGGACTTCAATCTCAAGTCCTACTAAAAATTAACTCCACCTTATTGTGTTCCTTGAGAAATCGATACTTGGGGACATTCACCCATTTTATATTACTTGTGCGACTGGTGCACTTGCTGTCCAACGCATCAATGGTCACCTTGTTTAGCTCTCTATATTCAATGCATAGCCTCATCATTCCATCCTTTTTATTCACGAAGAGGACTGGTGCACCCCAGGGGGAAGAACTCAGTTTAATAAAACCACACTGTAATAACTCATCAAGCTGATTACGCAGCTCCTCTAACTCCCGCGACACCATACGGTAAGGTGCTTTTGCAATTGGGTGAGTACCTGGCTCAAGATCTATAACAAACTCCACCTCTCTCTCGGGAGGAAGTCAAAGAAGACTAACACAAAAAACATCTGGAAACTCACGCACCACAGAAACGTCCTCAACCCATGGCACAACAGGTGCAGCTTTCAGAACAGAAACGATAACAAGGAAAGAATCACAACCAGACTCTAGAAATTTACGAGCACGTACTACAAAAATGATTGGATATTCATGACACAACAAACCATACACACTCATGGTCTGGCCTTTACTGCCTTTGAAATCAAAGTACTTGTGCTTGCACTGAATGACAGCATCATAACTGGATAGCCAATCCATGCCCAAGATCACATCAAAATCCTTCAGATCCATGACCTTTAAATCTACGAAAACTAGGAAACCACCCAAAGAAATAGGATATTTCAGAATACCCTGACTTGATATCACCTGATTTCCTGAAGGAAACTTGATATTAAGAGAAGCGACTAGCTGATCGATGACCCAGCGATGACGGTCTACAAAACTCCTAGCCACAAAGCATTGAGTGGCACCCAAATCGAAAAGCACGCATGCCCACTTATTCTTTACCTTAAACTCACCTATAAACATCACACGCGCAACTAACATATAAAAACTATAAATCTACCATAAGTAATTACCAGCTGAGTCAGAGACTAACCTGAGATCACATGAGTCAATGATTGGGCTTCCTCCTTGGTCAGCACATTCAACTTTCTTTTTCCCTTATCCATGTGAGGAGGGGGCAGGGGTAGAGTCTGCAACGAAACTATATGCAGCGTAAGCTGGCTCTGCGCGCAATTACCCCTCATATTTCCTTTCTGTCTGCAAAGGAAACATGATCCAGTCTTCTTGAAGCAACGAGACAAATCGTGCCCCTTCCTATGACAGTAGGTGCAAAAGTGATCTCCTTTAGGTGAATCATGGATCGCGTGAACCTAAGACTACTTCTACGCTTCAGTCTCTTAAATCACCTATCAAAAGGCTGGCCTAGCTTGCCACATAAGCTACATGCTTAATTCCGATCCTTCTTAGTTGCAGGGCCAGATGCCCTTGCACTTCCACCATCATCCGATTTCCTCTTGTCTTTCTTTGCATGGAATCCCCGATTCTTCATATTATCTATTGCCTCCACCTTCAAGCCGTCTTCTACCACTTCTGTAAAGGTGTCAGATTTATACTTGCTGGCCAACTGCTGGATGTCATACCTCAGACCACCCAGGAAGCATTTTAATCTGCGTTCTTCAGATGCTACCAGATCTAGGTCGAAACGACTGAGCTTGCTAAACTCGATCTCGTACTCGCTAACAGAGAGCTATCTCTGCTTCAGGTGTAAAAAGTTGTTAATCAGACAGTCTTGCTCGACCGATGGCAGAAACTTCCTCTATAACATACTCTTGAACGAATCCCATGAGTACCCATCAATAAGACTCACCTTTTCTCTAATCCACCAACTCTTTGCAAGTCCTTTGAGCCGGTACGCCATAATAATCACATTCTGATCGGAGGAAATGCCAGAATAAGAAAACATTTCTTCGATGGCGATGATCCAGTCATCCAATGCCATGAAGTCTGCCCTACCATCATACGTAGGAGGTCCCAATCGCTGGAAGTGAGAAATAAAATTCATTTCTGGCGGCAGTGCAACTGGGGGTACTAAAGCAGCAGCAGGAGTAGGAACAGTTTGACCCTCAGCAGGGTCCTGTGCTCTAGGCCGCTGCCCGACAACGACAGCCAACAATGAGTGTATCTGCGATTTCATCTCCCCAAACTACCTAGTTAGGGCCTCATTACTCTACCTTAGTCCTTCAATGACTGCTTCACTCTGTGCACCAGAAGACTCACCCTCTAGCTGGGGAGTCGATCTAGTCGCAACACGCTTAGCCAAGATTTCTACAAATCAAATGGATATTTAGAGTTAATACCTAACTTAAGACATCTAAGCTAGCAAACCCAAATTCCCTAACCAAGATTAGATTAGAGACAAACAACCCCAAATCAGACCGGGAACAAACAGATACTTGCTCTTGGTGTTACCTTGCTCTGGAAATTTATGAAATGATGTTATGCTCTTACTAACATTTGTGCTAATAATATGAATGCATGGATGTTCAAAAAAATTTTCCCTTCAAATCATGGGCGTACATATGTCATCATGCAGATCTTTAACTTGAC
The DNA here is from genome assembly GCA_039583875.1 of Platanthera guangdongensis. Classification (NCBI taxonomy): domain Eukaryota; kingdom Viridiplantae; phylum Streptophyta; class Magnoliopsida; order Asparagales; family Orchidaceae; genus Platanthera; species Platanthera guangdongensis. Next base: position 52,737,225 of record CM077164.1, read on the forward strand.
ACGTGTACTTATGCGATGATATATTATGTATGCAGTGTTATGCATTCTAAAAAAAAGACTTAGTGCATGTTATGAGCGGCGTACACATACAATATTATGCATCACATACTACATAACATTGCATGTAACGAAAAAAAAGAAAACGTGCTAATGGGTACCGATGTAATGATGGTTATGCATCCCATACTAGATAACCGTCACATGTTGCCACCTATGGTGGATCCTTATACAAACAAATATTATGCATCCCATACTACATAATATGGTCTGTATACTTCTTATCATGCTATGAGAGTAGTGTTCGTGCTTCCATCAAAATTTACTGATAACATATCGGTGTGTGTATGATATGAAATGATACGCTTAAGGTTTTGCTTAAAGGGATGTTGTTCGACTGACTTGCCAAACCAACCAACCAACCCTCTTGCAAAACCTCCCTCTGATACCAACTGTCACAACCCACATTTTCTCAATATTAAATTCTATCAGAGTGAGAGAAAATACGCGATCGTGATGCCAAGCCGTGCAAGAGAAAACTGCAGACGTTCAAGCATCGCTTTACAAAAAAGGGCTTATGCTTTTTAAGTTAAAAAAACATATTTAAGTTCTAGAGTTTACTGACAGTATCCCTCGATCGGGTGGATCAACTAATCCATAGGTGATAAAATATAAATTTACGCAGCGAAAAATACTAAGTTCGATTCATTTGTTATCATATATGAGAATGAACACATGTCGCTAAATACAATGAAGATATGACCGCTAAATTTAATACATATAAATAAAAGAGATTTTATTATAGCGCTTAAAAGTAGTAGGTTTCATTGTTTAAAAGTTATGCTATGACAACTTTCAGAATGCAGCTTTGTATACTTAAAAGTAACTACATGCATCCTAACATAAAACCTTCCCAAAGAGCAAGTGTATAAATACCAAAAGTAACAACAGAAAACTAGCAAGCAGTCTAACACTATGAGCGTCAACAACTGACACGAACCCATATGAAAACAATCTAATCTGAAACAAAAGGAACTACCTCACAGACAGGAGGTGGAAACAACCGGTTGCAGCAACTCGCAACACCAAAAAAAGAACGCTCACTGCTACCTGGACCTATTACTGCCCTGGACCTGAGGCATTCAAAAAAAGAACACCTCAAAAGCAAGTCATAAGTGGTGCTAACGAGCAAAAAGAAGACCAACAAACCTCGAAGTGTACGAGCGGCAACGAAGTGACTACAAAAAAAGTCAGTAGCAAACAGTAGAAACAAAAACAAGAAACTAGCTAAGCAGGGGATACCAAGCCACAACATCCTGAGCCGCATAGATCATTAAGCATCAAAAGTTCATATGTTTCATCTCTCTTAAATATGCATCATTAAAATTTAAATGAGACTCATCAACTCAATAAAAAAGAGTAATGTGCCCGAAAAACGGTCCATAATGCGCACAGACTCTATCAGAAAGGCACTGTGTCGAGGGAAAGGCCCAACGCTCACAGACCATCATAAAGGTATTGTGATGAGGGAAAGGCCCAACGCTCACAGACCATCAGAAAGGTATTGTGCCGAGGGAAATGCCCAAAGCGCACAGACCATCAGAAAGGTGTTGTGCCAAGGGAAAGGCCCAATGCGCACAGAACATCAGAAATTTTATTTAGTTACATAAATAACCATTCAGAGTTCTTTCATCAAACTAGGATGAACAAGTAAACATGGGTTCATTTATTATAATTAAATTGACAGGTAAACAAACTATGACTCGACTACAAATTACCAAAATCACGGAGCAATTCAGGAATAACAGTCCTTTAGAAGGAATTATGCATAATGATTCAAGGAAAAAGGGACTAGAAAATTCAAAGAAATCAACTAAGAGGGCGAGAATACCACTTGACTTGGGTTACCCAATTCAGTCCCCCGGTATCTCCCTACCATAGATCTACCCACAAAAAGACACGGGGAAATGAAATCTACAAATAATTAGCCAAGATAGAGGTTAGGGTTGAAAACCCTAACGCTAAAAATTTCACAAAACGAGAAAAACTTACCACGCACGTGCAGTTCTCGCCGAGAGCTTTTCAAAACTAAGCTCGGGCGAGAATTTCATGTACCGGGGCTCCGGTGGTGGCCTCTAGAAAGATCACGAAAATCAACTCGCCGATGCTCTCAATGTCATCCTGAAGAGGAAAAAGGGCTCGTTTTCTGGCTTGGGGAAGAAGACTGAGGTACAATAATATATATATATATATATATATATATATATATATATATATATATATATATATATATATATATATATATATATATATATATATATATATATATATATATATATATATATATATTATTTCTAATACTAATAATAATAGTATTAGCGTTCAACTAATTCTACATTCAACTAAATTTGCGTTCGACTAAATCTGTCTGCATTCGACAAAATTTGTCTGCGTTCGACTAAATCTGTCTACGTTCGACTAAATTTGTCTGCGTTCAACAAATGTATACATTACATATATATATTTGTATATATATATATATATATGTATATATATATGTATATATATATATACATATATGTATATATTAGTAATGAAAATAGAAATAATAATAATATAAACATTATATTATTACGGAGGGCTTAACATGGGTCAAATCCTGAGAAATTCACGCCATAGGAGAATACCGATGCTACGAACCCGACGACGAAGTCAAAACCAAAATCTGACGAGCCGTTCTCGAGATATAAATTTTCAAAGTTTACGACGAACGTTAAATATATGAAACTTCGGAAATTCGTCGAGGCTCCAATAATGCTCGAATCACGACAAAACTTGACGAGCAAGTAAAAAATAAATCAGTTTAATTTCGTATCCAGAATTTTTTTCATTTTCGACAAGAATCCTAAGATTTGGTCGGCTCGACCTAACAAACATGAAAACGCAAGAACGGCGACGCGTCGTCAAATCACGCTAGTGTAATGCTCATCCATTAATATGACGTCACCAAGAGGATTAAATAATTAACGAAAAATCTGGGGCGTTACATCTGGGTACCTCGCTAGAGTATTATTTGATACGGGTGTGTCGCACTCTTTCCTTGCGGAAAGCATTATCTGGAGGATTGGAGTTGAGCCATTCTCGACGGAGGTAGAGCTGAAGATGTGCATGCCTAATGGGTCATCCATGACTACCAGGGCGAAGGGGCGCATTTGTTGGAGTCTGGACAGAGTTGACTTCACGTTGGTAGCGGCAGTTCTACTATTGGTTAAGTTCAATTTGATATTGGGAATGGACTGGGTGGAAGAGCAGCGTGCTAGTATCGACTTCCTATCTATGGTGGTGACCCTGAGAAGTGAAGGGCAGGCAGAAGTTAAGTTCGAGGGTCTTAGTGGAGTGGCATGCTCCGTAATTTTGGCCATGCAGTTGGTGCGGGCAGTTAACCAGGGAGGAGTAACTCTTGTAGCGTTGTTGGAGGTTCACCTTTCCAGGCTGTCACTTGGAGATGTGTCGGTAGTGGCAGAGTTTAAGGATGCGTTTCCTGATGAGCTTCTTGGAGCACCTCCTCGACGGGACATCGATTTCTCGATTCAGTTAGTATCGGAGGCTAGGCCGGTGTCTCGTCCTTCTTTTAGGATGGCACCAAAAGAGTTGGTCGAACTCAAAGTTCAGTTGCAGGAACTGTTGGAGCAGGGGTATATTATACCCAGTTCTTCACTTTTGAGCGCGACAGTGTTGTTTGTAAAGAATAAGGATGGTAGTGTGCAGTTGTGCATATACTGTTGGGTATTGTATCCACAATTACCTGGATTTGAGGAAGCCACATGTCAAGCTAAGATGAATTCACAATGTATTTGATGAAACCTCTCAAGTTGTTCTTGCAGTTATTCCACGCTAAGTGCACACCAATGTCAGGGTGCAGTAGGTCAATATACACGGGTCTGCACGACGTAATCCCTCGTTGAGTAGATCAGTGTGTTGGCCTATGCGTACTCTCTTTATTAGAGTGCACTTACTTTCAAGAACAGGGCCGTGTTTATACAAGAGCAGACAAGGAGCAAGGATGGGTCAAGGAGCAGCTCTTGGGTGGAAAGACGAAAATTCGTCTAAGTGTAATTCGACGAGAATCACAAAGTGATTCTCGCCAAATCGTCGAGAATCATTAGTGATTCTCGCCGACTCTATCCGGCTACCTTAAAACGGTGCCAAGTAAGATTCGGCGAGAATCACTAGTGATTCTCGCCGAACCCATCGTTGAGCAGATCATGAATACCAAGTTATATTCGTTGAGAATCAGCAAGTGATTCGGCGAGAATCACTAGTGATTCTCGACGAATCGTCGAGAATCACTAACTGATTCTCGCCGATTCGTCGAGAATCACCTGCGATTCTCGCCGATTTTTACTTGGCGTTTTCTCTGGAAGCTGCTGGACCGGATTCTGCCGCTGGACTATTTTGAACCGGATTTCGGGTTTCTACGTGTGGGACCCACAATGGTCATATTGTAAGTGTCTACAGTGTATAAATACACGGGTATTTTTGAACAGTAAAGTAGCGAAGAAGATAAGAAATACGCGAGCCGCAACGTGACCTAGATCGCCGTTTCCGCTCCGCTGCTGCCGCCGCTCGCGCCAAGTTGTTCGCCGGTTGATCGTGGTTTCGCCCTGATCCTCCTGCGACAGAAGCCTAGCTAAGCTCAGCGTCTCACGTGTCTAACCGGAGATCTCTTGTATCTCGATTTGTAGATCGGGAAAATCTTCCCCATCCGAATCGATCGAGACAATTGATGTTAGTGTGACCGTTGGTAGACCTAGCTAGCTTCACTACGAAGTTTGGATCTCTAAAGAAGTGCAGCCGCACATCGTTGTTGCCGCCGATCCCGTGAACCTTGCCGCCGCCCATCTTGCCGCCGCCGGTTCCGGGGAGATCCTCTCCAAGAGAGGTCTAGGGTTGTGGACTCTTTGTGGACTACAAGAACACGTCATCAACAAAGACGGACACCTTAGTCTCCATACGTAGTTTGTATATCTTGTACATTCTAGTTTTACTTTTGTTATAAAGGAACGTTTGTTCCGTGTTGTAAGGGTTGGGTGCAACCCATGTTGTGGGAGTGTTGACTCCTACGTGTGGAAGGGTTCCTTCCGATAGTGCAGGGATTGGATTTCAATCCTGTTGGAGAAGAGACCGAGTCGTCCCTTGGTGGGAGATAGGTCGAAGGGGGAAAGTGGATGTACACAAGTCGGGGAACCACTATAAATTGCTTGTGTATTCTGTGTGATGTGCTGTTTATTTTTATTGTGCAGGTACATTCTTAAATTCCGCAAAAACGCTGCACGTCACCTATTCCCCCCCCATAGGTGAAGATAGTTGACACTAGGTGGACTTTCAAGTGGTATCAAAGCGGGTTACTCATCAAAAAGGTTTACACCTTGAGTTGTATCCTGCCACCAGTGTCAGAAGCATGGAGCTGGATTATGAGATATCGCCACTAAGACTCCCCGCATGTACAAAGGAGTATTATCCCGTCTGGAGGATGAGGGTGTCATATCACTTGGAGGCCATCGATCCTCGAGTATCTTTCATCCTGGAAGAGGGTCATTTTATTCCTATGAAGACCTTCTGCTCTGGAAAGAATATCGAAGTGCCCAAGTGCATTGCAGAGATGTCAGAGATGGAACTGTCACTATTTAACTTGGACAAGAGGATTCGTCAAATTATCTTGGATATCTGGTCTGGAGCATCTCGCTCTAGATTGGAAAAATGTAGGACGGCTAAATCAATGTGGGTGATGATCTCAGAGCTGATGGGGGGGGGGGGGGGTCAGAGAAAGCTGGAATCTGCTGTCAACCAGAGGATGATGCCTATGTGGGGGTCCTCACCTCTGAAGATGAAGGCAAGGATCTCTCGGACAACATCAGAGCTCCAGTGTCCGTGTCAGAGACTGAAGAGGCCAGTGAGGAAAGCAGCTCTGATGAGGATGACACAATGGTCACTAGCTCTAATGACAATAACACAGAAGAGCAGGTAACTTCTTCATCCTGCCCCGTATCTCTTGAAGTTTCTGAAGACAGGAACTGCTTTCCTTCAGAAAATTCTGATTCCCTGAAGAGAGCCCTTGAGAAAAGCAACCTACTTGCTGAGGAGCAAGCTCAAGAGATTGCTCGACGGAAGATACTGTTGGTTCTCCAATTGGCGTCCAACAAGGTCAAGGACTCTAAAATCTCAGCTCTAGAGAGTAGTCTAGAGAATGAGAAAAGAATAGTATCAAACTTTTCCAAGGTTGATGTTATAAAGAGAAAGCAAGAAAATGGGTGGATCTCCCAAATTATCAATTCGTGGAGAAATGGGGAAACAGTATTCTGACACCCCACTCCAAGCAGGAAGGCAACTCATCATGCCTTCAGGTATGACCACAGGAATAGTCGTGGTCACTGCAAGGGTGATCTGTCCATATGTGGACACACCCGTAGTGCAAGGGCCGTCGTGGCCACCCATGAGAGAATACATAAGGCTCACTCTGAGACCTTTGTATTCACTTCCACTGCTTCAACTCGGTGTGAATCTGCATGTCCCAGCTCACAGAACACTTCTCACCACCCGAGGACACAGGATAGGGAGGTTAGAAGTCATGGTGTAAGTTTTCATGGGGCCTCTGAAAGGGGGATGCCTGAAAGGAAGGCACCACCTCCCCGGCCTCATGACACTCGCAACATGCATTCCTTCCACCCCTCCACGTGTCACGGTGGAAGAGGAAATTTTGTGAGGAGATCATGCCCTATCCTGTTTAGACCTAGGACCGTGACTACCTCAGTCACTAGATCAGGTCAGAAACGGCGATACAACATTCACTCGTGTTGGTGCTGTGGCAAAGTGGGACACTTTGCCATCGACTGTTGGCACAACCCCTCTGTGCCAAAGGCAAGGGCTTATCCACATTCACGGGACAGAGGTAGTCTTCCTGACAGGTTTTCTGAAGGAAGGCAGTCGAGTGCTTATGCTAACAGGAACCTAGGACCCAATATGATTTGGGTTCCTAAGGTAAAGTAATTCCTTCTTGCAGGGTAGTCTAGGTTCCCGTAAATATGATGGGAACTAGACAGTTGATGGCTCAAGTCTAAATTGGAACAGGCGTCTGGAATACCAGATGTGAAAACTACATGGGCATACTCACATTGAGCTCCTAATATGTTTTACCTGAGGAACTAAATGATAACTCACATAATCCCAGGTATTTCTGTTCAGCTCATATACTTGAGTCATATTGTATTGACATATACATACATATATATTTATATATACATATATACACATATATGAGTGCACACCTAAGGATAGGTTAACACGATACATATAAACCTTTTGTACATCAATAAAGATTTAACGAAGATATGTCATTGTAAATCTCGACAACTCACAATTGACATCAAGAAGTGTTTGGAAAAGCCCCGTTCAAACCCAAATAGATTGGCTTTAAGATATATATATATTTATAATTTCTAAATTGACTTGACATCAGACGAATTCGAAAATGCTGCATGCCTCTTAACCTGAAGATTCCTATTAAAGAAACCCTTCGATTTCAACTTAGACAAATTCCCACCGACTCTTAGCAAAGGGATCCCGTTATAACTTGTTAAACCCTTGTTAAAACCTGTCGTTAACGCAAAGAAATCCTGCCGACTTTTCATTTCCACGGGAAACTTACCGCAGAATACTCGCCGAAACGCTGAAGGAATCTTCCCGACTCTTCCTCTTCCATCGGCATCCCACAAGAATCCCACACCCCGTGAAGACTCTCGTCGAACTCGCCGACTCTAGGTAACCACACAAGAATCCCGCAGGACTCTTCCTCTTCCATCGGCATCCCGCAAGAATCCCACACCCCGTGAAGACTCTCGTCGAACTCGCCGACTCTTCCCTTTCCTTAGACATCCCGCGAGATTCACGGAAGCTTCTCACCGAAGGTCTCTCGCCGAATCCCGCAGGAAACTCTCCGAATCGCTCAAGAAACTCGCTGTTTCCCGCAAGTTTCTCACCGAAGGTCTCCCTCGTATTCTTCGAACTCACTCACCGTCTACGCCTTTAGGTAACCACCTCCTCACCCTTACTTGGACTTGATCTCTAGTGTCGCTTCCTTTTTGATTTTTGATTAGGCGTATAGTAGGGCTTCTCTCCCTAGATCTGCAATGGCTCCAAGGACAACCGCTGGGCTGGTCACTGGATGCGAGCTGGTTCGCACAGGGTTCTCTCATGCCTCTGACGATTTCAGAAACATCATACTCATGCTGGAAGAGGCTGGGCTCTCATTCGTACTGGAGCACCCGGGTAAAATCTTGGACAAAGAGGTGCTGGAGTTCTTCGCTACCACCAGACTCCAAAATGAAGACTCTCTTATCAAGAGCAAGGTGGCTGGGGCAAAGGTCAAGATGTCTGCCAGCAAGCTGACCCGCTTCCTGCAGCTCTCTAGCTCGGAGCACGAGGACTATCTTGAGGAAGAAGACAAAACCAGGACTCACTTATTCTGTGGTCTCTGATGAATTGTAATTATACGTATTTTTATGCACATTAATTTAGTCATTTTCATTTATTTTCGTCGTTTTTACTTATTTTTGTTCAATAAAATGCTCCTATTCTTGTAAATTTTCTCCTAACTTATTTTATTTTATTTTGCAGAAAAATTCCAAAATTTGCCAAAATTTGGGAAGTACACGCCCGTGACACATTGGTCACGCCCGTGACCGGGCCGTGACTGCGCATTTCCCGTAAAATCGAAAAATTTCTGAAGTAAAAGCCTGACACGCCTGGGGTCACGCCCGTATCACCCGACACGGGGCGTGACCCAAGCCCGTGTCCTCTCCTCTCGATGAATTCCTCTCGACGATCGTCGAGTGTCGACACCAACAGTCACGCCCAGCGTCACGCCCGTGACCTGGGGCGTGACTCAATTTCCGCTCGACGATTTCGACTCGACACTTTCCACTCGACATTCGTCGAGTGTCGACCCCAACTGTCACGCCCATAGTCACGCCCGTGACCCGGGGCGTGACCTTTCCAGCTGGCCCGACAAGATGCTGCCGAGGACTTTTGACGCAACCCGCGCCCGGTTCTACCTCCCCGACACACCCAGAGTCACGCCCGTGACCTGGGGCGTGACTGCTGCGAACTCAGACCGAAGTCAACTTTGCTGTCCAATCGCCGGCCGCCTTCATGAATAGTACTGTCACGCCCCCCCTACACGCCCGTGACCGAGGCTGTGTACTTAGAAATTTTTTCCTATAAATAGCCCAGTTCTGTAAGGTCCAAGGGTTCAGATTTTTGGGCCAAGTTAGTGTCTTTTTGTGGGCTTAATCCGTGGATACTAGTGCTATGTAAGGAGATTTCTCCCTTCTTATTTCATGTTTTGTTTTGCTTTATCTTTTAGCTTTGTAATAGTTTGAAAATTTTAATAAAAATGTTAGATTTTCTCTCGCTATTTAGCATGAAAAATTCATTTGGATGGCTCACCTCTTTCCCTTTTTATCCTTGGTTTTATCTTTGTTCTTCACTTGTTCTTCATTTATGAAAGGTGTGTGTGTGTGTATGAGTGTAATGTATTTACTTTCCATGTCTTTTTTCCCTTAACTTGTCTTCATGCTTAGGATTTTGATTTCATTCTTATGATTTTATAAAAGAGATTTAAAAAGTGATTTTGTTCTTTTTTACTTAGTTTTCTTTTAGGATTGTAAAACCTCTTTTGTTCTTTTCATCTTCTTTTTCACCTTTTTTATCACTTTCAGAACATCATAAGAATGAAAATATTGGTATTTTAATTTTCCAAAAACTTTGGCTTTTAATTTGTTTTGAAAAACTTTTGTCTTCTAAAAATTGAAATTTTCTCTTTTTATTTGTTTTTGGCAAAACCTAAGCATGAAAAAGTTAAAGTTTTAATTTTTAGGTAACTTTGATTTTTCTTTGTTATTTGTGTGTGTGAGTGTAGCTGTATAACTTTTATGCTTTGATTTAAATTGTGTAGAGTGTGTGAGTGTAGGTGTTAAATTTTAATGCTTTCTTTTTAATTGCTTTCTTTTAATGCTTTATTCAAATTATGTAGAGTGTGTGAGTGTAGGTGTATAATTTTATTGCTTTCTTGAATTTCTTATGGAGTGTGTGTGTCTGTGTGTATTTATTTCCGCCTACTCGTTAAGAGTTAAATGACGCATCGTTTTCATTTTCAGTCCTACTCGTTCGAGTAGGACTTGTAATTTTTCTTTCTTTATTTTTCCGCCTACTCACTTGAGTTTAAATGGCCGGACTTTATTTCCCGCCTACTCGTTTGAGTAGGATTTGTAATTTTTCTTTCTTTATTTTTTCCGCCTACTCACTTGAGTTAAATGGCCGGACGTTTTAGCCCTGTAATCGCATTTATTTTCTCCTACTCATTTGAGTAAGACTCGCTTTCATTTCAGTCCTACTCGTTTGAGTAGGACTTGCAATTTTCAGCCTTTATTTACCGCCCCCACTCGTTTGAGTGGGACTCGCAAATTTGAATTATGCAAATTTCTTTTTATGTGTAACTTAGTTCCTTTCTAATTTATAATTTGGAGTGTGCGTGAGTTATTGTTTTAGCTAATTTTTCAGTTTTCTAAATGTTGTTATTTTTCTTGTGTCCCTTTCTTATAAATGTTTAGTGTTTAATTTTGAGCTCGCGCCTCACTAAATTATAAGCCGTCCCCATACCGATGTGTGGCTAATCTCTATTAGCCTCGGCATCGAAGAGCATTGGGACATTTAAAATGATTTATAATAATTGAAGCTCTTTATTTTCATTTTAATTTAAGCACTTAGGGTTTACCCCGGGTTTACGACGCATAGGACCACATATCGATGTGTGGGCCCTATTTCCGTAGTCCATATGCTAGCTAGCCGAGAGGCCGTGCATATGGACCGATCACCCCTGGGTAAATAGAGTTGCGTGCATACCCTCGAGAGAGGACAAGCGTAATTCTACCGGATTGGGTTCCCCACCCAATAGCGGGTTCTTAGCGTAAAGCGGGCGTTAAGAGGAATCCTTCGTCGGACTAACGTTCGGTCGAATAGTCTTAACGTTTAGGTGAGCGATATCCCTATAGCTAGGTGAGCTCACATTTGTGGAACCTCTACGGCCAAGTTGCCTTATTATTAATTTGAAAACTAAGTCTTTTTATTATTAAAAATTGTTTTAGTCTTAATCCGATTCGATGCCGAGCGTTAACCCTTCATCGAATATTGTCTAAATCGTTTTTTCGCTCCTTTGCTTTTCCGTCTTTTATTAAGTAAAAAAATCCATATTTCTTTCAGTAAAATAATAGTCCTCCCGGAGGAGTAAGAATAGTCAACGCGACCCCGAGAACAATACGACCTCGGTATTCCCCCGAATATCGAGTACTACTTGCGATAGGTGCACTTGCCTACCCGAGCAAGCCCGCGGCGATCGACTCACCGAACCAACCACAGTAAGAGTCTGTTCGCGGGCCCATCAAGTTTTTGGCGCCGTTGCCGGGGAGTCTCTTTTCGAGTTGCTATTTCGAATTTCGGAGTCTATTAATTTTACTTATTTTTTATAAAAAAAAACTAAAAACTTTATTTTAAAAAAACAAAAAAAAATTTTATTTTTGTTTTATTTTTGTTTGGGTGTATGACCCGAAGACAACCCTCAGAGTCTGAAGATTTAGACTTCGACCCTGAGATCGAACGCTCTCTTGCGCGTATTCGATCTCAACGCCGAAATCCTTCTTTAGATCCCGAGGAATCTATCGGAGAACCCACTGTTGTAGTTATGGCCGCGCCTAACCTTCCCCCGGCGGCCGAGCGTACTATGTCTTATTACGCCCGGCCTAACCTGGATGATTCTGGGTCGAGTATTGTTCGACCTGCGGTGGCCAATAATAATTTTGAAATTAAGTCAAGTGTCATTCAAATGGTCCAAAACGCCGTACAGTTCGATGGACTGCCGGATGAGGACCTGAATGTCCACTTGTCCAATTTCTTGGAGATATGCGACACCTTCAAGATCAATGGCATCACTGATGACGCCATTCGTTTGCGCTTATTTCCTTTTTCCCTTAAGTCCAAAGCCAAGGCGTGGTTGAATGCCCTCCCACGAGGATGTATCACCACGTGGGATGAGTTGACGGAACGGTTCCTAACAAAGTACTTTCCGCCCGCCAAAACTGCAAAGTTGCGGGCGGACATTTCTTCGTTTGTGCAGAACGATCCTGAGTCTCTATACGAGACTTGGGAACGGTTTAAGGAATTCCTCCGCCGTTGCCCGCACCACGCGCTGCCAACGTGGTTGCAAGTTCAAATTTTTTATAATGGGCTGAATTTTCAGACGCGTCAAATGATTGACGCGGCTGCCGGGGGTACGCTTAACAACAAAACCCCCGAGGCCGCCCAGGCTTTATTCGAAAAGATGGCTATGAACGCCTATCAATGGAACGTCCCGCGGGGACGGCCAAAGCCAGCGGCTGGTCTTTTTGAAGTGGATGCCACTGCTCTCTTGACCCTTCAAGTTGAAAGGTTAACAAAGCAGGTGGCGGAGATGTCTGCTGCCTCCTCCACTCCGCCTTGTCTTATTCCCCCTAATGTCTGCGTAGCTGAAGAGTTCGTGGACTTCATGGGAAATTCGGGTCGTCCTCCCTTCAACCCCAACAACAACCCTTATAGTAATAACTATAATCCGGGTTGGAGGAATCAACCCAACTTCTCGTGGAGCAACCCGAATAATGCTCAGCATCCCCCTATTTCTTTTGCGCCCGGATTTCTTCCTCCCCCTCCTCTTCCGAAACCCTCCCCGATGGAGGAAAATTTTTCGAAGTATATTGCGTCCAACGAGTCAAATATCCGGAACATCACCGGATCGCTAAAAACACTCGAACAACAGGTTGGACAGCTGGCGAGGATGATGTCCGAGCGCGCGCTCGGGGCACTGCCGGGAAACACAGAGCCCAATCCGCGGGAGAACGCCAATGCTATAAGCCTCCGTAGCGGAAAGGAGGTGGTCGATCCAAAACGGACCGACCCTCAGGTACATATTTCACCTCCGACCCCTCTTCCCCTTTCTTCGCTTACGCCGACTTTACCTATTATAAAAGAAAAAATTATTTTAAATAAGGCTCTTCCGTATCCGCATAAGTTAGAAAACGAGCGTAAGGACGCGCAATATGAAAAATTTATTTTATTACTAAAACAAATTCACATTAATGTTCCTTTTTGCGAGGCTATCTCGCAAATGCCCAAATATGCGAAATTTTTAAAAGAACTACTTTTTAATAAACGCAAATTAGAGGATATTTCGCATGTATCTCTCAACGCTGTCTGCTCAGCGGCCCTTACTAATAAATTGCCCGCAAAACAAAACGACCCGGGACGGTTTTCCATCCCGTGCCTTTTTGGCGATATATTAGTAAAGTACGCCTTAGCTGATTTAGGGGCTAGCATTAATCTGATGCCGTTCTCGCTCTTTTCACTTTTAGGTTGGGTACTCCTAGTCCTACGAATATGCGCATCCAATTAGCGGATCGCTCGGTTAAGTTCCCTATCGGGGTAGTGGAGGACGTCCTTGTCTGAGTCGACAAGTTTACCTTCCCGGTAGACTTCGTCATCTTAGATATCGAGGAGGACGCCGAGGTACCAATAATACTCGGTCGCCCTTTTCTCGCCACCTCCCGCGCACTAATAGATGTTAGTAATGGTAGTCTTCTCCTCCGAGTAGGCGATGACCAAGTTACTTTCTCTATTAATCCCTCGATGGACAATTTGTCATCGAGCGACGATTTTCTACTATTCTTTGATCATTTTTTGGAGATCGTTCTTCTCCCATTTTCGAGTCCGTATTTTTTAAACGACGATATTTATGCGCTCGAAAATTTAAACTGCGATGAGGATATAGTCTATAGAACTGCCTTTCGAACCAATTGGTAAAAGACATAGGCATTA